>BMAU01018134.1:795000-1142479 GCA_019973935.1 Trichonephila clavipes
CTCTGAAGAAATAAGTCTAATTAATTTTGACTGTATTGTTAACTTTAAACGACCGAACGTTCGAGCAGGTGGAGTGGGTATTTATTTCAATAAAAAAAAACAATACGACAAATATTGTTACGCCAAACGTTACAATGACAGCAATTAATTCATCATCACAGCAACTAGTATCAACATCAATTGGTGACATTTGCATGGTGGAATGTCAAACTCTTCATGGAAGAAAAATAATTTTCGCTGCTGTATACATATCAATTAATCAAAAAATTGAAGATATAATTAGTTTCTTGCATCACCAATTACTTCCATACAGCCACGGAGGTGCTGCTATTCTCGGTAATGAGAATGATAAAATACCACTTGTTTTGGGTGGTGACTTTAACATTAATTTTGCAGTTGATGATTCCAAACCATTAATTAACTTTCTAGAAGAAAAATTTAGTCTACAGCTAAATAATAATCCAAACACACCAACTACAAATTCAGGAACGACAATAGATGCTATTTTTACAAGATATTTAGATAATGTTGAAACACGAACTTATGTTGCATATTTTACCTATCATAATGCTTTAGTCACAATAATACCAATACAAACAACGTCAAACAATGTAAATATTGAAGAAATAAATTGAAAAAATTAAATTTATAATTTACATTAATTTTCAACACTTTTTTATTTTAATGACAATTAAATTCCTAACCTATCTTCCTTTTTCCCTTCCTCTTAATCTTGGAAATTTAAAGTTTTAGATTTGTATAAATATAAACAAGATTTATAAATTAGTTCGCCAAAGAAGTTTCACTTCTGACATGTGTACTTTGTACGCACGCATGTTTTTTAATACTGTTATATGGGAAAGTGATGTGGTATTTTTAATATATATATATATATATATATATATATATATATATATATATATATATATATATATATATATATATATATATATATATATATATATTAGGTTGAGGAAAAAGAAACCCATTTTTTGCATAAAATTCAAGACTTTATTTAAAATGTTTCGAATTGTTGGATTTGAGTCAAGTATGCACTGCTTCTTTGCATAATTTGTTGCCATTTTAAATGTAGCTTCATAATGCCTCTTTCCAAGAATTCTTGGTCCTAATTAGCGAAAGCTTCTAGTAATCTATTTTCACATTATTCTCTTGATACCAATTTCTTATCCCTCAGGAAGTTTTGCAATGTCAGAAAAAGGTTGTAATCGATTGGTGCCAGGTCTGAACTATATGGTGGATGCATTAAAACTTCCAAACCAAGCTCCTAGAATTTTTGGCGAGTCACAACAGACGTGTCTAACCTGTCGTTGTCCTGATGAAACACAACACCTCTTTTGTTGGCCAATTCTGGCCGTTTCTCGTCAATCTCTAGCTTCAAACGTTCAGTTTTTGACAATAGAGATCTGAATTTAGTTTTGGGCCATACAGAAGCAACTAATAACGAATGATTACTTTCCAGTCTTACCAAATACACTGTAGACCCTTCCTGGCCGTTAGTCCTGGTTTAACCACCGTTTGAGCTGCTTCACCGCGCTTTGACCACGATAGTTTTCGCACAATATTGTAGTATGTGACACATTTCTCATCCCCAGTCACCATCCGTTTAACAAATAGGTCTATACCATTCCGTTTGGCCACACGCAAAGCGTTGCAGATGGTAATTCAATCCATCATGTTTTTTTGTGTAATTGATGCGACACCCAATTCGAGTTTTTTTTCAATCCAATTTTGCGCAAATGGTTTAAAATTGTTTTATGGTCAATCTTTAGCTCCTGAGCGATGTTACGACACCTAACATGCCGGTCAATTTTGATTATTTCGGTGATTTTATCGAAATTTTCGACGACGGTACTGTCTGTGCGAGGAGCATCTTTAACGTCAAAAATGCCTAAACGGAATCGATGAAACTAAAATTGCACTTAATTAGCTGTTACAGTATCGGCATCATAAACACAATTCACAATTTTAGCCTCATGGCTTACATTTTCGCATTTATCAAAGAAAAACTGTAAAATGTACCGAATTTTCTCTTTGTTGACTTCCCTTTTTAACACCCTGTGACTCACAACTGAATGGATCAAACAATAAACAGGAAAATAATTTTTTAATGTGAAATGTTACCTTGACAACGAGCATAAATTTGAAATTATTTGATCGATACTTCACAAGATATCAACACAACAGCCATCTACCGAAAAATAATGGATTTCTCTTCACCAAACTAATATATATATATATATATATATATATATATATATATATATATATATATATATATATATATATATATATATAATATATATATATATATATATATATATATATAAGTATATATATATATATAAAATATATATATATATATATAAATATATATATATATAAATATATATATATATATATATATAAATATATATATATATATAAATATATATATATATATAAATATATATATATATATATATATATATAATATAATATATATATATATATATATATATATACATATAATAGATCTCCATTTTAGTCCAAAGATTCTTTTTGTATCTACATTTCTAATGTTCCTTGAACTTCAATTTCTTTCTTCTTTCGCATTGTAGGTTATATAACTTTTTCATTTGGTTTCTTATTTTATTTTATTATACTATATATACAGATGGGTGACAAAATAATACGAACATCTGTAAAAGAGGAGAAAAGCTTTATTAATAGGGAGTTGGGCCCCCCCTTTGACTGAATTACAGACTGCATGCGACGTGGAAAGGACGCATAGAGGTCATGAACAACTTGTAATGGAATATGAAGCTATTCTTCGTAGAGAGCGGTCTCTAATGCCGAAATCGTAGATGGTGGAGGGAATCGAGCACGTAGTTTTGACTCCAAATATCCCCACAAATGTTCAATAATATTTAAATCAGGTGACTGAGGGGGCCAATCAAGATGACCTACTTCCCCCTCGTGCTCTGCAAACCATTCTTGCACGATTTTCGCAGTGTGGATAGGAGCGTTGTCGTCTTGATAAAGTGGGCATTCTCAGGGAAATGAAGTCTGGACAAATGGATGCACCTGATCCCCCAGGATATTGACATAGTGGGCAGCTTTAACCTTGCCATGCAGAGTAACAAGTGGCCCAAGACCACGCCAAGATTAGCGCCCCCATACCATAAGGGACACACCTCCATGCTTAACAATCGGCACGATGCATAAAGGAGCAAATGCTTCTTTGGGAGTTCTCCACACTTAAACGCGTCCGGTGGTTTGGAATAGGGTGAACGTCGATTCATCCGACCAGATGACTTGTTGCCACTGTTGTGGGGTCCACTGTCTGTGTGTTCTACATCACTGGCGTCGCTGTAAAGCATGACGTGCTGTTACCAATGGTTTACGAATTCCAACTCTTCCAAACAAGTTCGAAGCATGAAGTTCCCTTTGAACGGTTCTTGCTGAAATAGGGTTACGAAGATGACTATTCACTTCAGACGTTATCTGGGATAGCGATTGCTTGCGCTTTCGGGCCACTATGCGGGTTAAGACTCTTTTATCCCTGTTGGTAAGCTTTCTTTTCCGTCCACTGTTGTGCTTGCCAGACGTCACATTCCTGCATTTCTTGTATGCTGTCATAACGGCAGATACAGTACTCCTTGCACGCCCCAAATAAATGGCTGCTTCCGTCACCGAGCGACCAGCGCACCTCATTCCAACAATCATACCTTTTTCGAACTCTGACAGGTCCGTCATTATTGCGTTTTCCAGAAATTACAATTGACGCGTGCAACACCTATCGCAGCTGTTGAGCGACTGATATTTTACCTTTCGAATCCGCTAGGCGGCGGACTGCAACGCTAACTGACATGCGCGTTGTGCGTCTTTGAAATGGGCCATGCCTTTTTCACGGGTGTTCGTATTATTTTGTCACCCATCTGTATGTATATATATATATATATATATATTTACATACTGGTATATATATATATATATATATATACTAGCTGGTATACTCGGTCTTCGCACGGGTGAAATGAAAAATTAAACAACACAGATTAAAGGATAAAAAAGTTTACAATGAGTTAATTTTAAGTGAATGCAAATTAAACAAAAAAAGCTTTTTGCATATCTCAGCTAAACAAAAAAAAGAAAGAAAAAAACACTTTTATTAAATTTTAAGTATGTAGATCTAATAGCTGATAAAAAGGATTTTTTTATAATTCTCCGTAACACTCTTGAGGGTCGATTTTTGAAAATACCTCCCTAAGCTGATCCCTGCTCTGCAAAAGTAACACATTGTTAAATGTCTTATGACACTTAAAATATTGTAAATAATTTATATCTGAAAGTATAATACATTAAAATTATTTTCTGTTGAATTTATTTTATGTTAAAATTGTAATATTCGCAAGCAATGTCGTTTCTTAAATTATAATGGCGGTTCAATGAAAAACATAGCGAAATGTTAACGATAAGAGTCAAGTTAGCAAATGTCTAGCTACTTTTATAGATCGAGCTTTATTCGAGCTTTGTAAGACCCGCCGTGTTGGGGCCCGAAGCACGTTATTACTTTATCCACCGCATTATGATTTACTGCAGTTTTTTTCATACAATTTTTTTTGGATCACTACATTGAAAATTAAGAAACATACATAAACAAAATATTCCACTTTGGGAAATTTAATCCGTTAGAGCTAATAAATTAATTAAAGATATTCCACTGTAAAATTAATTATATACACCGTTTACTTAAAATAAATAGTCAAATCATTTTCAAAGATCTTCATTAACATACAAAAACATAACTATTGGTGACATTATACAAAATGAAGCACATGATTGTAAATTCAACGCATACAAAGTTGGGATTGCCAAAGTGGCGAGTTGTCTTCTTCGTTGGCGATTGTGCAATAATACGTAAGTATTAAATAAAAAATTTATTCAAAGTATATATATCCTGAGCATAAAAATAAATTGAAAAATGAAGGACAATACTAACATTAACTAACATAAAAAAAATTGAACTAACTTTATCAATGCAAAAGTATAATTTGAAAAAATAAAGTACTTATATATAACCGCAACCTATTGGCGACATATGGAACGAAACACATGACTCACAACTCAGCATATATATGACATGCGAAATCGGGGCTGCCAACTTGGCAAGTTATTTTGAACGTTGGCGATTGTTAGGATAGCACATAAGTTCCAAAAATAATTTATCTTACGACTACCTGCTTCTTCAACAGGTATTTAAGCCAATTGTCTGTTTTGCTCATTCTCTGATGCCTATTCCAGTTTGATATGTAATTACTACCAACACTGCTGTTGCTTGGGCAGTATGATTACCCAAGTTTGATTTTCTGCAAGGCAATTTTATGCACTGAAGCCAATAGTATACCCTGAAAGGTTAAAATAAAATTGCAAAATATTATTAATTTCATACTATCAAAAACAGATAACGAAAACGGAAATACTACACTTACGTTAATTGCATTAATAAGAACAGCAATATAACCCTTATCGATAAGAAGTTTTAGTTTGTCAAAATTATAATCTTCGCATTCTAAAGAAATAAATAAATAAGTTGTAATTTGTGAGCAAAGTCGCACACATAAACAACTCGCGATAATACCTAAAGGTTGCCAAAACAACAAAACAAAATTTTACTTGTTAAAAGAATAATCCTTAAAAAATGATTTATTCGAAAATAATCCTAATTAAATATCAAAAAATAGAAAAATTGAATAAATATTCCAACCGATAAACATAGCTATAGTAAAAATATGTAATAATCTTAAAAAACTGCGTGTAAAGTATAAATTATCCACTTACAAGGGGAGGCTACGATGCATGGATCACCGATTCGATCCATCTTTAGTACACGTGTAGGGCATAACCAGGAGTACAGCGGGTGCAAGTAGTAAGGTGCGCTTCTCAGCCGTTTCCGAGAAATTAATTAATCGAAATTTGAGTTGCGTTCATATGCGTTTTACGTTAGCAAAAATTCAACGAGCGCGTAGCGCAGCGGTAAAAGCCCCGCTTCGTAAGCGCGGGATTGCTGGTTCGAATCCCGCCGCTGAACTCGATTTTTTTTCAAATATTTCATATTTTTTACAAATTTAGGTGTCTTGAATAATATTTATTTTGGAATCAGTTGTATAATTTATTTTTCTGACGGAAAAAAAGGATTCTGAAAAAATCATATACAAAAGATTGAACAATTAATACTTTTATTCCCAGTATTTTGTACAACTATTTATTCTACCCTATTTTCTATTCACTATTGTGCTGTTCAAGCGCCGAATTACTGCACGAAGTAGGATGATATCGGTCATAGAAGCAGGGAAAACAATAGTTATTGCGGCATCTTGCGCAAGTGATAAATGCCAAATTTTTGCATTCGCAGGAATTTTTTAGCACATCTATCCGAAAGCAAACTTCGTTCACGTTCATGAACGATGTCCGGTCATCGCACAATTTAGCGGCAAACCACGCGTATTTTAACATGCAACAGAAAATTGGTGCCGACAATTGATGGTGTACGAGAAACTGAATTTTGTGATACAATCTTCTCTCTGGAAGATATTTCTCTATCCTGTTCGATAATGTAAGCGCAGTTCTGTAGTCTCTTGATAAAATTCTTAACTTGCCGGTAAAAATAAACATCACACGGCTGCACTAATGGAGTGCATTTTGGTGGTATTTCAATTAATTAATTTCTCGGAAACGGCTGAGAATCGCACCTTACTACTTGCACCCGTTTTACTCCTGGTTATGCCCTACACGTGTACTAAAAATGGATCGAATCGGTGATCCATGCATCGTAGCCTCCCCTTGTTAGTGAGAAACATGACATCATATGACGTCATAACACTGGAAAATCACTTAAAAATTAAATTTTAAAAAATTTAGAAAGAATTACGAACGTGAAACCTGTTTAAAAACCTTCTCCATGTAATTTTGTATACGTGTACCAAATTTCACGTTATTTGGTTGTCTGGATCTTGAGTTATAAGGGAACAGACAAACAGACAACAAATGCGTCTTATATATATATATATATATATATACATATATATTGTAAATTATTTTCTACTAATGAGACATGAACATTCAACAAGCAAAACAGAAAAAAAATTAAAAATGCAAGATAACCAGACATTGAAGGAAATAAGAGAAATTAAAACAATATAAAAGGTCTTAAAATATAAACAACTAATTTAAAAAAGACATTTAAAGTCAATTTCTACTTTGAATGGATGAATAGAAATTATTTTATTAACGATTGAAATTTGGATAAGATATATATATATATATATATATATACTCGTATATATATACATATATATATATTTATATATATATATACATATATATATATATATATATATTTATATATATATATTTATATATATATATATAGGGAGAGAATGAACTAACAGAGTAGGAATTTAAAAAATGCATGATTTGTCTGCATTGTTATAACAATGCAAACCCGTTTTGGCTAGTTTGGCTTAAAAACAGGTTTTCGACGCCAACTTTTGTCTTTGTTTTAACAGTTACATTGTTACAATAATACAGACGAATCTAAGTAGGCGTCAATAACCAGTAATTAAGTTAATTAAATTAAATTAAATAATTAATATTTGAAAAAACTGCATTAACATCAAGTGCGATTCACTACAAGTTTAAAAAAATTCATTTGAACTTAATTGGACGAATAGAAATTATTTTGTTAACGACTGAAAATTTAAACAAGATAAATAAATATACAAATTTATAGAGAGAGTGAGCTAATAGTAGAGGAATTGAAAAACGTACGCTACAGTATTATAAACATTGCTGACTTGGACATATAAAATACTTTAAATAAAATTGGGGCTCAACATGTTTTGCAGCCAGCCAACCTTCCCTATTTAAGTTAATAATACTGAGCAAAAACCTATTGAAAATAATGTACAGAATGTCTAAATCCATTGCAAGATAAAGGTAACTTACCTAAAAATTGCATAAAACATACAGAGCTCGAGCTAAATCTGAGTACAATAAATAAGTTATGACCAGATTCTGAACCCAAATGCAAATTCAAAGCATGGGAATGGCTGAATTGTAGCACTTAGAAAAAGTACGAAAATAATAGAAATAAAACATTTAAAATAGAGTTTACATACAGCCATTACTTAAGGGATACTAAGGTTATACATGAATTAAAAAATAATGGTAAGTAATTTTATCTAATTTTAGAATATGGAGGTAACTATTCCTAGGAATAATGATAAATTTATAAGTATGAACTCTTATTATTCTAAGGAATTTAACCCTTACTATTAAGAATTTCGTTATTCAAATAACTATTAATAAAATAAACTGGGTATTTTTGAATTAAGCAATATTTAGTGAAATGTTAATAGCGTTTTTTTTAAAAAAAATTTCTGATTTTTTGAAACTAGAAATTTATGCGTTGTATATAATTAATTAATTAATAACAATATTTCTGAATATATATATATATATATATATATATATATATATATATATATATATATATATATGTTAAGTAATGTAGTAGCGTTGACAGGTGTTGGTTGTTTTCTCCTATACAAAAGTAGCTACATATATTCACATATTTAATTTTATTAAATTCGGCCGATTATTTTTACACCCTTGTTGGGAGTCGAATTATACAAAACCTATTCTTAGTGGATCTTGTATCAACAAAAGAACGTGCGCACCAAATTTAGTCTGTAAGAGTAATAACTCAAAAACGGTAATTTTTGTCAATAATGCCCTTAAAACCCCATAGAGGGAATCGATTTGAACAAAACGTGCCTTTGATGGATCTCAACTGAAGAAGAGAAATATGATTACAAAATTTCAAGTAAGGATGTCTAATAATATGGAAAAGGATTTCTTTTAAGGTATCCGAACACGTTCGGAGTACTTTTTTTGAAAATAACATATTAAAACATTATAAATGCTTTTTTAGGGATGAATACCAATAAATACTAATATTTAACTAAAAATATTTAAAATAAATTGCCTAAATTTTACAAAAATCCCAATTATAAGGGAAATTTTAGCAATATTTTTGAAAAACGACAAAGCAGTTAGAGAAAAAAATAATTAACTTAGATCAGTAAAAATATTACTAAAACAAATAAGTTGCATTTATCTAGAGGATGTACTAAAATTTTAATGTTTTAGTAAAATTTATAAATTTTAGAGCTCATCGAGTAAATATTATAGGAAATGTGTCATTTTTATGAGACCATTATTTAAATAACTGGCCATAAATCAAAAACTATGTATGCAATAAGAAATATTTTAGTACATACTCTAGAAAACAATATAAGTATTAGGTTCAAAAAGTTTTATAGAAATATATTCATAATATTTTGAGTTATCAGACTCACCGTGAATACATTATACATAAAAAACAGTTTCGAGAAAAAGGATTTAAAGTTTAAACTTTTGTTGTTTTAATATAAATTATACATACAGAAACCTAAAATTCCCCTGATTTGTAGGTTACGCCCTCTTGTATCTCAGCTTTGGCTAATTTTCTTTTCTTTCGTGACCTATTTTTTTTCTGGAAGTTTTTACTTCAGATAATGAATGACGCTTTGACTCATTAATGCGTTCTTCATCGAGTTGGGCAAAACCGCTTACAGTATTGACACCAACTTGTATCTGAGCTTGGTTCAACACATCTAACAATCCTCGAAAACCTTTGTTAAATTGTATGACAGCCATGTGAGCTCCTAATTTCAGAGTTTGTAACTCGACAAAAATATCTTTCGGGATAAACTTCCACAGAATGCCATTAAAACTTTCATTTGCATTCTGCGTTTTCCCATGTAAGCATTTATTCAATAAATCTTTGTCACATAGCTTCATATAATGAGGCTTGATAATTTTAATTATTTTTTGAGGAAGTCCCTTGCCAGTATCAATATGCATCTTTCCTTCAAATGTAGCTCGTTGAAATTTGCACCAGGTGTCGGGTCCAACTGGACATTGGCCATGCATCGGTTGGTTTTTGTTGGAACAGCAATGAAAAAATGCTGCAATCACTGCACTTTGCATTTTTTTCTATGTTATTCAATTTGGATCTGATAGCGATGCCATAATAATTTTGTAGTTTATCGATGAAACTATCAGTTAATTTCCCACGACCTCCCAGACCTTTTTGCTTTAGCTTCAACTTTCGAAGCCTTGAGCCAACACGCTTTTGAATGTGGCCAATGCATTCAAATTTTTTACCGCTGTTTTCACCATAAATATTTTTAACCGCATCAAAACTTTTCGAATCCCCATCTCCATAAAAATGTACATATTGCAATTTTCTCGTCTCAGCAGATCTTTCGAATATTCGGTACACACCAACAGGTTCCATCGCACCAGATGACCCAACATGTTTTTCACACTCGTGTGCAATTCTATTTTCATGTTTCTTCAAACATAATCTGCACATTTTTGACATTACTTCCATGTCTAAAACCTTACCAGTATCTATGGAAATAGCACTAACACATCTATTTAAAGACAAATGTCCTCTACGTTGCCAAGTTCCATCGACCGACACACCGCATTGAACAAATTCATCAAAATTATTCTTCTCGTGGATTTCAGCTGCAGCCTCATTCATAGTTTTATATGCAACGTTATTAGAAACATGCTCTAATTTTTTTTTCAAGATACTTGAAAGCTGTTTTAGAAGGAGATTTCACATTGATAGCTGAACACAGCTTCCTTGCAGCAGAGTGTCCCTTTCCAATGATTCTTAAGCCAAAAACAAAGGAAAGGTTAATATTGTGCAATTTGTTAACTTTCATAGATGTACAAAAGGAGCTTAAAAAGTTACAGTTTTTACATTTTAGTATCATATTAGATGCTAAGCCAAACACAGATTCTTGCAAAAGTTGAAGCTTATTTTCTAAACATTCAGGACAGCATAATAAGGAAATCACATTACTTAAAATTTCTAAATTAATAATTACGTTCCTATCTTCATTTTCAACAGTATTTGACATTTTTGAATCCTTTTGAAGTTTTCTTTCACTTGCAGTAGGTGCAGATCTGACATTTTTGTTGATCTCATATTGGTTATTCTTAATAGTGTATTTATTGCCTTTAAATTTAGATTTACGAGTAGAATTTCGATTCTTGGGATTAGCCCAGTGCTTCTCAAACTTTCAATACTCGCGACCCAATATTCAATCATCATTTTCATCGCGCCCCCTTCATATAATAACATTGTATTGAATTCAAAAATGCTAAACTTTTACACTGAAGCTACAGTGTACGACTTTAACCTCTTATGTGCCACCGATGTATATAAACGTCTCACTCAGACACAGAATTAATCTTCTGGACGTATATATACGTCTTTTTGAAGTACGATCTTTTCTGTGCACTGCTATCCATAAAATTATTCCTAAGACTTTGGAATACAATAAAAGGACCTTGACAGTCTTTGCAAAGGATTTTCTTATTTCAGAGAATTTTGCTTGTTTATTCCTTTTCTTCCCCCAAATCATCAAAATACGCGCGTCTACGTGGAAAACCGTGGCATTAGGGAACCAAACCGCATAACTTTTAATCAGCAGTTAAGGAATTAATTATAAACCGTACAAATCATCAAGATAAGTGTTAATACCAGCCAATGGGGTCACTCGTAATTTTCAAAATTGTTCTTAATTTAGAAATGTTAAATTAATAATAAAATAAATTGTATTGTACAGATACTTTTATAAGTGTATTATATCAGTGTAAATGTGTATTTTATATTTTATTATGTCAGAAAGTATTTTGTTTGCTTACTTTCAGCAAGTTAATAATGTTCTGAATAATCTTTAGTTTTCAACTTTTCAATTTGCTCGCGCCCCCCTTGTAGAGTTATCACGCCCCTCTAGGGGGGCGCGCCCCACAGTTTGAGAAACGCTGGATTAGCCATAACTTAATAGTGTGCAAAATTTAAATAATAAAATTAAAATTTCGAAAAAAAAACCCGACAACGTTAGCAAAATCAATCAAATAACTCGAGCTAAAAGCTATCGAAAAGCGATTGAAAATTTTGTAAACACAAACTCTTATTGCCAAACTATTGGAAGAAATGTTGTGTTGCCACTCACTTTAAAACAATAAACTATTTCTATTATTTCCTTAAGAGGAATTTAAAACTATTTCCAAGAAAACTGCTCCTTAAGCTAATTTTTGACAGATTTTGAACCATTTAATGCCTACTTCCGGTAGATCAAAGACTCACTTCCGTTTTTTTTAATTTGATAAAACTGATTATAACTTGACCTCTAGGTAACGTAGAAACAAAACAAAGAGTGTTTTGGAAAGCCAAAAGATATCTCTATTCAATAAAATAAAAAACAAAAAAATGTGTTTTTTGAGAGAATTCGGTCATTTCAACGTGTTCGGATACCTTAATTTATTAAATTCCCACAACATTCCTTGGAAAACAATTTCTACAAAATCCTTTCTAAATAAATCTATACTCAAAAAAAGAAAGATGTCTGCAAAATTTCAAGCGTGTAGGCTTAATAGTTATGGAGATACTGTGATGGGTATCTTAATAAGTGTGGGTGTGAATCCCTTTTGTCCTTTATATATATATAAAGATAGATAGATAATGATGTATCATAGATATGTTAGTGATGGAGTGCATAATTCAGTTATTTCATAGAATAACTAGGTATTTCATGAAATCACTAGACCAGGCAGTTAAAGTATGTAATAGATGAGAAATTTCATACTTTACCGTTATTTTAAGAAAAAAGTAGTTGTTCTATGAAATAACTAATGACAGACCGTTAAAGTAAAAAAGAAACGATTTTAAAGCTTTTTTTCAATTAATTGATCATAAATAGCTAAACTCTCTCGAAAAATACATTTTTCCTTACGTCGGATGATTAATTGATAAATAATAAGGAAAAGAAGATGATGCAATTTATTATTACTCATATTACTAACATTAGTTAAATAGAAAAAAAAGAATACGTTGCAGAAATAGTTATATTTAAATATTATTTATGAAAATTACATGCTGGGTAGAAGAACTGTTGCCTCATAAAAACATTTTAAAAAATCGTAAGATAATATTTATTAAAATTTTATGAAATACTTTTCATTTTTTATTAGAGGCGTGATTGCTATGCTGGCACTTTGAATAGGTGTTGAAAACTGACTAAAAAGAGCTAAGCACAAGTACAAAGAACTTTCGAGTGCCGTATTTCCTACTTTAATAATCAAGTAACTGTGTTATTTATAGAATACGTAGTGAAATCGTAAAATTCAGTAATTGTATATAGTTTACTGAATTGTCTAGTATTTCATGAAATACCTAGTTATTCTATGAAAAAACGGATTTCACTCTTTTATGGTTGGAGATATATACTTAAGTTTATTTAACACTTGTCTATAAATAACACGCTTTCATCAAAGTTTATCAAACCCCAGTTGTAACCAAACTAAATTAATATAAGTAATACTATGATTAAGTCAGACTTGTGAATATTGAGTAGCAGGTTATTTATATCATTGAAATTTCCAAGAACGAGAATCAATACCGTGTCTGAATGTTACCATGGTATCATTAAGTGAACTACATTGTGTTTTCAATCGATAAAGACCAATAATATTTGGGACATTAATTGATTTTCTTTATCACGCAAAATGAGAGACTGATTACTTGGTACAATAAATGATCTTGTTACTATACGATGAAATTTACGATTGCCTTACCTTCAGTAAGAATGAGTAACGTTAATTAAATGAAAATCATTATACATCTTGTATAGGTTATAGCAATTAATTTGATAATCTTTTAACCCTTGAAGGACAGTTAGGTTGTTATTAAGAGTAAATATTGGCTTGTAACTGTTCATTTTAGTTTGTTTAGACGTAAAAAAATAAGAAAAATTCATAACATTGCATAGATTTTTGAATCAATATGTTATTCAATGGTCTCTCAAATCATGGCAGTCATGTGATAAAGACAAACACGTGTTATCCATTGAATTCAAAACAGTCACCAAAAAATTGTACTTGTGGCTCTACTAGCAAAACTTTGATAAAACTTCAAAGACAAAAATGTTCACAAAAATTAGAAAAAGTCAATTTCTTCAAAAAATTTCAAAATTTAAAAAGAAAAATCTTATTTTATGCATGTACTTTTAAATAAAAAGCATTTTGTCTACCCCTGTGCTTTATTGTTGTTGACAAATTTGTATTTCTTATATGATAAGAGTTTCTGAAACCATCAAAAGTCAGCAGTCACTTAGCATGAACTGATTAGCTGGAAACACATGACAGCTTTTATCGTGTGACTATGACGTCACATGGTATTTTGAACTGATTGGTTAGAAGCACGTGGTTATCATTATCATGCGTCTATGACGTCATATGAATTGAACCCATTTGGATCAATGTGTATTTTTACCAGGCAGTTGTTTTCATTCGTTCAAATGTACACTAAATTATTGCAGACAATTTTGCTTACGGAATAACATAAAACATGCGAGAAAACCGAGTAATATATTATTACAGGACACAATAAAGTGAATTAATTATTAAGAATAAAAAAACAACTCCCGTTTAACCCTTTCATGACTAAGAGAAGAACTTTTCGCCAGTTTTACAATTGGTGGCTGTGATGTTAAATTATAATCTTATTAGCATTTTGTATGCAGAAAGTTAAAATAAATCGTATGCCCAAATGCAATGACATAAGGGGGAGCATTAAAAAAAAAACTGTCAAATCAAGTGGCGCCAATGAAAAAAAAAAGCTTTTTGCGATTCCTCTTTCGTATGTACATTCCTTTATTAACTTTTAAAAAAGATTCCTAGGGAAATGTAGATAATTCATTTACATTGCTGGTATTAATTTGTATTTCCCCCTTCTTTTACATTTACTCCTAAAATAGATAAAGTAGATTTTAGTAAGTACTGTACTGTAGTATTGTATTGTTTATTCAAATCTAAGCCGCCCATTTTTCCAATGTTAATGCTACTGAAAATCGGGGTCGGCTTCGAATCGAAGTCGGAAAAATTCATTTAATAGGGGAAATTCAACATGATATTATGACAATCAGAACAGTTAAATTTAATGTATGCATTTAAAAGATTTTAATACTGGTAAAATAAATCAATTATTCATTTCATATTAGTTCTTATTTTAATTTCATAAATATCGAATACCAATGAAACTGCTTTACACTTTTTTTTATTTTTTCACAAAAACTTGTTGAAAGTTTTGGGGGTGGCTTAGAATCGAACGAACATATATATATATATATATATATATATAATCGACTCCCGATAATTCGAAGTTGAAGGGACCAATGAAAAACATTGAATTTTCAAGAGAGTAGGAAAAAATTACTTCTTAACCTATCGAACAGGACTCTTTCACACTCTATCTAAATCTATTCCATTCCTCATTGGAAATAAAATCGTTTCACACTCGGTTCCCTCAGACACGGTCCCCCACACCACTGGTTCTTCAATGCAGGGTCCAGTCCACCCTATGCCCTGTTTGATGCCAAATTCTATGACTCATAAATTGTCGTGTCACTTCGACGCAAATACAGAGTCCTACGCATATCTTATTTACAATAGCAGACCATCCTTTCCAAGCACATGTGTAGCAAAACTACTTGTGAAACGAAAGATATGGATGGCTGACAACAAGTGTGATCTGTATGTAGTCCACTTAAAGGAGGAAAGCAAAAAAAGTGTTCTTTTGCCCGGGAAACACAAAGAAGGAATGGAAGATAGATGATCATCAAAAGAGCTACACTACAGGGGAGACACCCAGAGGCAATACAACAGAAAACATGTAAGCTCTAACATGTTTGCTACAGAACTCTACATGAAAGTGAGTATTCGCATTATCGAGAGTTATATGAGATAACTTAGAATTATATCACGTGCTATAGTCTGAGCAGCCACAGATTTTACTTCGAAATATTGAGTGTACCAAAACGTATTGTTTTAGTTTGAAATATCAAGAGTTTTTCTAGGGACTGAGCATATACTTCGAATTAGCGAATAATTCGTATTATTGCTAGTTTGAATTAGCTAGAGTCGACTGTATATGTATTAAAACATTTTCCGGGTGAAGACTATTTAATTTGTAGCATTCATTGAGGGAGGCAGTGGCTTGGTATTTTTATAATCCGCATTTATTTTACATGAACATACAATGACGTCACGAAACACATCACAACATTTGATTTTCGGCTAGAACATTTCACAAAAGCATTCTTTGTTCGCATTTGAGATCTCACGTATTTCTAGTTTTAGCCAACCAGGAGTCAATCGTATGAGCTCCCACAAAAGCCTTACTGACTGCTCCGAATACGCAAGTGGTGAAAAATTGCATTATCCTATCTTGAAACTGATAACGTTTTATCCGTTTTGGGGAAGATAATGTTATGGTCATTTCCCGTTAGGCAGGTAAACTAAAAAATAATTATTATGCGAAGTGTTAGAGAGTTCCAAAACCGTTATGGATCAAAATCAATAGAGACTAGAAAGGTTTAAGTTAATCATTACACACGCACGCATACACATGCGTGAGCGCGAGTTGTTGGGTGTGTTTGTACAATCTAGGGGATTCAAAATTTCACTATGCAATGTTAAAGAAAGCAAAAATACAAAAGAACCACGTGACCAGGAACACTGCACTGATAATCTATGGGGCATTGATCACCAGCTCTGTAGTAAAACCTCAACGCTGGTCATTTAAAATTCCTATTGCGTGCGTAGAATATCAATACTTAGTGAATGAGAGCTGTTGAATGCCACAAAACGTGGATATAGGATTGTGTTCAGAATGGTATCGGAAAAAGTGCGTGTTGCCTCACTAAATATTTACGAATTTCAAATGGCACATATGTATATAGGAAACAGTTTATAGCACTATTCGAAGATTAGTGTACTCACGATTGACATAAAAACCTACTTTTTAAGAGAAAACAAGGCTTTTTGAGTGGGGAACAAACCGTTGATATACGCACACATTTTCAATGCTATTGCAAATTTTTAATACGTTAAATTACGTCATTACGGAAAAAAAAATTTACAAACATACAAATGGAAATAGTCTAATCATTGTGCTTGACGATTTCCATCAGCGAGTATAAATATATTTCTGGTATGAGCACAAACTTGACGAAAACGCAGCTTTCCGGAACTCTTTTTTTTTCCTCAAAATTTATTTTACGCTCTTAAACGTTTCTTTCACAAAAACAGTGATCATATATTAGCTCATGGTAAATACTAAAATATGCAAGAGCGTGTCGTCTAAGGGCATTTTACTGCAAAAATATCTCAAAATTTACAATACTTAGCATTTTCCCTAAGAATTTAATTCACTGAAATTTATATAAATTAAATTTAAATTCGTAATTAAAGTGCTAAGAAAATTAATTTTGCAACTTATAATTCAAATGCAGGTATATCACACACACACAGAGAGTTGTTAAGTTAAAAAAAAATAATAGTCTTTAATTTTTACATCAAACCATACTAAAGGGTAGTGTCAAGAGAATGAAATGATTAACTTCAATAATTTTTACATTAAACCAGTGCTTCTCAGACTTTCAATATACGCGACCCACTATTCAATCATCATTTTCATCGGCCCTCCTCCATACTATAACAATGTATTGGATTTTATAATACTCTACTTTGACACTAAAGCTACAACACGACTTTAACCTCTTATGTGCCACCGACGTATATAAACGTCTCACTCATCCAAAGTATTATTCTGGACGTATATATACGTCTTTCCGAGATCTCTTCGGTGCAGTGCTACCCATAAAATTATTCCGAGTGCTTTAGAATGCAATAAAAGGACATCGACAGTGTTTGCGAAGGATTTACTTATTTCAGAGAATTTTTGCTTATTTATTTCTTTTCTCCTCCCCCCCTCCCCCGCCAAAAAACATCAAAATACGCTCGTCTATGTAGTAAACGATGGCATTGGAGAGCGAATTGCGTAACTTTTAACAGGCAGTTAAGGAATTAATTATAAACCGTACAAAATATCAAGATAAGGGTTAATACAAGCCAATGGGGGGTCACTGATAACTATCTAACTTGTTCTTAATTTAGTATTGTTAAATTAATAATAAAATATACATTATACAGTACTGGTACATTTATAAGTGTAAATGTCAATTCTATCTTTTATTATATCAGAAAGTATTTTGTTTGTTTACTTTCAGTAATTTAAAATTTTTTAAAATAACCTTTTGTTTTTGACTTTTCAATATGCTCGCGCCCCCCCCCTTGTAGAGTTATCACGCCCCCAAAGGGGGCGCGCCCCACAATTTGAGAAACACTGCATTAACCTTTTGTCATGTAAACTAGGCAATTTGTCAATTTTCTGTAATTTGGAATTAATAAAACTATTATCTTTTTTTAATTTATTTGCAACACTTACAGTATTTATGTTATCAAATACATAGAAAAACGTAAGCATAAGGTTTAACTGTGTTCTTAAGCTTTCGAAATAGATATCTGAATATTTTAAGTATTATGTAATGCTTATCGTATATTTTCTAAAAGAAAATTAAAAATAGCTTAATACTACAGCTTCAATTTTATTTAGAAAGTGAAGAATGGGGGACAACCGTTGAAATTTATAATTAGTAACAATAATTCTTCAAGGTATCCGACTACGTTCAGAACCGTGATTTTAAAAAAAACGCTTAAATGGATAATGTTCATGATATTTAATGTCACTTAGATTAGAATGCATGTATAAAATTGTTTTAAGGACATTTTGACAAAAAAGGTATTTAAATACAATATTTCGGCAAAAATTAACTTCGGAAAACCTTTTTTTCAAATAATTCTCCTTTTGTGAAAATTGCTTCTGTTATGTGTTTTATTGTGTATAGCTCAGACCTCTGTACAGAAGCTCAACTAGAATTTTTGAAATATATAACTTAGAAGTGGGTTTATCCATGTTTTACAAAAACAGAGGGGAGAAATTTTAAGAAAAAAACGCCGATAACTATTTCAATGGCTTGTAACTCTGAAAATGTGAATTTTTCAAAAATCATAGTTGAGCCTCTGTACAGAGGTCTGAGCTATATACAGGCAAAGTATTATTATAATAGAAGCATTTTTCTTAAAAGGTGAACATTTTGAAACTTGGTCATTCTATGTTCCTTTTTTGTCAAAATATTGTACTTAAGTAATTTTTTATTGTAATACTATTCTTAAAACAATTTTATATACATTTTCTAATTTAAGTGACACTAATTATCATAAATATTGTCCATTTATTAGCTTTTGCAAAATCACGGTTCCGAACGTAGTTGGATACATTAAGGACTAGTTCATTATTGTTGTGTAATTGATAAGAAGAGTAACAATAAGTCAACTATATATATAGTTTAGTCCTTCAGTAATTATCCACACATTTTTAAAAAAAAAATTCAGAGATATTATTTTGATATCTTATGTTAGAAATTACAGTATTTGTTAAATTCTAAAATTCAGTACACAATCATGTAATATTTACATTGAATTTGTTAAGGCTTTTCTTTGATAAAATTTTGAAACTGCATACCATAAAATACGGCGAATAACGCTCAGTTTTAACACAAAAGAAAAATTCGAAATTTTTGGGTTCGCGTTACACTTCGGGTATAAAAATGAGAGCTTTAAATATGAAAAGAAGATGATGAAAGAGAAAAAAAATAAACTTCTACAAGTGGGATTTTCCGTTTGAAACATTTTGTGAAAGGTTGAGTCATATCCTTTTCAGTGGACTATTAATGTCAATTTTGTTTATTATCGCATTCCGAAGCAGCGCAGTCTGGTGAGCTGCGGAGCGCCGGCTTGAATAATTTTTCAGCAGAGGCTTACTAACCACCGCCGGTTCAACACGTCACGTTTTTTAGCGCATTTCTCGCTGAGCGCGATTTCAGTCCACGCGTCCAAGCATGAAAAAGGTAATTAATTTCCCCGTCTTCTAAAGGTATAACTGAATTTTCAATTAATCTAATTTCTGCATGTCTCTTTCCCTTTGTAAATTTTCCCCTTTAACTTGAAATAAATTTTTTTTTATCTTAAATGAAATATCTGCGTTTATAAATGACTTTGATTCAATTAATTCATCACTAACCCTTTAATACTTACCCCTAGACAACAACCTCGCCAATTTAAAATCCCGACTTCTGAAGAGTCTGATTTTTATTCGAAGATTTATTCAGATTCCCACATACATATATTGAAATAATGTTTATTTAAAAGAAATGACATTCTCCTCTTATGAACTTAAAGGAATATAGCTCAAGAAATATATTAATTTTTTCTAAAGCTTTTAATAATACCTCGAAAAAATGACTTCAAATCATGAAAGAATTTCACACGTACATTTTAGGTTTCTTCTTAAAAATGGGAATGCGCGTTATTCGGCGAATATTCCTAAAAATTAAAAATTGCAGTTAACAAATATAGGACACATTATACACCGGTATTTAATGTCTGAAATAAATACAGAGGCATTATAAAAAAAATTCATTCTGGTGAAATACCGTCAAAAGTCTTTCTAATAAATGAAAAATCTACAGGAAGTTTTGAACTGTCATTTCTTTAAGGCATCTCAAGAAATACATATTTATTAAATTTTTAACAATCAACAGCTCAACAATCCAAACTACAAACATTTTTAATAATAGCCATTTAAAAATATACACTTAAATCCACTTCCAGTAACATCAATTGAATAACAAATGAATTCATTACATTTATTTCATTAACATAATAAATTCTAGTCAGTTTTGAAACCTTAAAATAAGATAATACAGTGCTTCTCAAAGTTGGAACTTTCGCGACCCAATATTCAATCATACTTTTCATCGCGCCCCCACCCCCTCATATAATAATAATTTATTGAACTCAATAATAATATAATTTGACGCTAAAACTACGATACGATTTTAACATCTTAATTGCCCCATGCGTATATAAACGTCGCGCTAAGCCAAAGCGTTTATTTTCCCAGACGTATATATACGTCTTTCGGAAGTAGAATATTTTCTGTGCACTGCTAACCATAAAATTATTCCGAAGGCTTTGGAATGCAATTAAATGACCTTGACAATGTTTACGATGGATTTACTTATTTCAGATTTCTTTGCTTATTTATTCTTTCCCCTCGCTATATATCATATACGCGTATAAATTATCCGTATAAATAATCAAGATAAGATCATATACACGTATAATAAACCGTATAAATTATCAAGATAAGTGTTAAATTTTGTTTTTAACTAAATATATATATATATATATATATATATATGATTATCACTAGTAATTAATACATTTTTTCTTAACTTAATATTGTTAATTTAACTTTAAAATACATTGTGTAGCACTGATACATTTATAAGTGTAATATATTAGTGTAAATGTACATTTTATTTTTTATTATGACAGAGTGTATTTTGCTTGTTTACTTTCAGTAATTTAATTTTTTTTTAAATAATGGTTTGTTTTCGACTTTTCAATATGCTCGCGCCCCCCTTGCAGAGTTGCCACGCCCCCCAAGGGCAGCGTGCCCCACAGTTTGAGAAACGCTGGTATTATAGAATTCATTTGAATTGTATCTATATTAAGATGACAGTTATATATTAAATTCAAAATTTTTCACATTATTAATAACACTAATTTGAATCATTTAATTCTGAAAGTTTATGCAATGCATAAAGTACTCCAACCCCCAACACAACAAAAACATTTCTGTTCTGAAACTTAATCGTATCCTTATCCGAAGCATACGAAAAGAATCAAACAAATGTTTTCATTAATTATTTTTGAGAATAAAAGTACAATTGTACCCGAAACTGAGGAAAAATTAAACAGAATGGCATTTTGAGCAGTCAAAATAAAACTGAGAAAGTCCCTTTCCTTAATTAGTCCTAATCATTTTCTGCTATTAGTACACGCATATGCAACTACCATGATTAAAGCAGCTTAAAATCTACTAATTTAATTAATGGAATTCGGAAAAGAATGTCAGAGAGAAGACTTCTATTTTGTTTCTATTGCGGCATAATGCGAACACAACCACGAAGAGATTCTGAAAAGCTAATGCTGATTTATCGCCTGTAATTAAAAGAATGCTCTCGACACTGATCCTATAAATTGGGAGAGCATACCTCTCCGTGAGAGATTAAAAACCTCTCGGCTGTATTTTATCGGCTTTTAGGCTTAACAACGGGAGAGGTTTAAAGTTAAGTCTCCAACATCCATTGCTCTAATTTATTGCGCAGCTGAGAATCGTAGTCAAATGCGCTCTGATTTACTGGCACTCACCACAGCTTATTATGAAAGAAACTTATGAAAAAGAAAATAATCTTGCCGATTTATGTATTTCTTTCTTTTTTTATTTGGTTTCTATATATCAAGTATTATTTCAACTGATCATATTTCAAGAAAGGTATCATGCATTGCACTACAAGATGATTTAATGAGATTACCTCGTATCTTAACGCAATGTTCTCTCTATGTCAGTGAGTCTCAACCTTTTTTTTCGATTCCTACTATTAGTTCACTCCCTATACATAACTTGTTTAAATTTTCAATCATTAATAAAATACATTTTAAAGCGCTCAGTTTAGCGGAATGTTTCTATACATGATTGTTTTGGGTGACAATGCGATAATTTAATTATAATTAAATAAAATGAATTGTCTGAAACTGATTATTAAAAGAATTACAGATACAGTCACGTTGGCTTCATTTTTAGCGACTTGGGTCAAAACTTAAATACAGACTTTTTTGTCACCTTTTAAAACATTCAGTTAAACTGAAATTTTATGTACATGATTGTTTTCTAATGACAATTCGATACTTTAAGGATAATTAATAAAAATTAATTGTGACGAAATACTGTGATTCTGTCATATGTATATATATATACCTATATTAATTGTAATTGTTTAATAAATGTAGCAAAAAAAATTTTCTTTATTGATCTAAGTAGGAATTGACTTAATTTTTTTTATTACTTGTTTTTTTTTGTTGTTGTTGCTGCGGTACACTTTTAAAAATTTTAAAATTTGACATTGTACTAACAATGAAATAAATTTGAAATAATTTTACTTTTCTATAATGCACTAAGAAACAATGTTGTAAAAGTTGACAGAATCAAAAATTGAATTTTTTAGCTCATCTGTACCAAAATATAATAGAACGCAAATATATAGGTTAACTACAATTCTGAAATAGCTTTCATGAAATTATAATAATGAAGTTATTGAACAGAAAAGGGGGTTTACAAACTACTTTTGTAGGTACACTGGTGTGCAAAAATTAAGGACGTGACGGTTTTTTCAATATAACTTTGTACAAAAGCTTTCCAAATCAACACATTTAATACCGTAAGATTCCCAAGACGTAAGGACATGTGTAATATGTAAGCAACACTTACTAAAAGAGAAATCAGAGGGATAAAAAGAAGCTTGATTGAAAAAGTAGCATGGAGCGCAATGCGACTAAAGGCCGAAACATCCCTGTGATGGGTGTCCAGCAAGAAACATCCGGTCTTTAGTAGGGGATATGATCTCCCCTGACTGCTAGGCAGGTTCCACAGCGTCTGCCTATGCTGAGAATGAGGGTGTCAATGAGTTGTTGAGGCATTGCTGCCCCTTCGTCTTGCAGTGCCAATCGAAGCTCCCGAATCGTTACTGGTGGTCAGGTACGAGCTGCCAAGCGTCTGCCTAGAAAATCCCATACATCCTCGATGGGATTGAGATCCGGAGATCGTGCCAGCCAATCCATACGTTCAATATCCTCACTCTCTAAGGGCTGTTCGACAGCTACTCTGCGATGACATGGTGCATTGTCGTCCATGAAAAGGAACTGCAGACCCATAGCGCCTCTAAAAAGACGCACAAATGGAAGAAGAATCTCGTTACAATAACGGGTCCCGTTGACTGAACCTGCGTCGACGATGTGAAGGTCTGTACGACTACCAAGCATGATGCCTCCCCAAACGAGAACACCGCGACCTCCATACCTGTCCCTTTCAATGATGTTCGAGGGATGATTGCGGCTTCCCCGCTCTCTCCAGATGAGTATGCGATGAGAATCGCTACTCAAACTGAATCTGCTCTCATCTGTAAAGAGTACTCGTCCCCATTCATTGTCTCTCCAATTCCGGTGTTCCCGGCACCAAAGAGAACGCCTTCTCCGATGGGCAGGCGTTAAAGGTGCAAACCGTACAGGGCGTCGTGCAAACAGACCACCACCTTGCAGTCTTCTGGCCACGGTAAAACGCGATATCGGTCGTCCAGTCGTCTGTGTCGTGTGTCTAGCGATTTCTCCCGCTGTCTGCCGCCTGTTTCTTCTGGCCTGTAAGACAATGTACCGGTCATCTGCGAGTGTGGTTCCTCGTGGACGACCACTACTGAACCCCCGGATAGCTGTTCCTGTAGTTTGAAATTGTCTCCAAAGTCGTGAAACGATGCTGTGAGCAATTCTGAACTCTGCAGCCACACTTGTCACACTGCGGCCTTCCTTCAACTTCCCAATGATTCGACCTCGGGTAAAAGCATCCAGATGTCGTGTAACAGATTGATTATTCGCCATTTCTCGCTGAGGCAGCAACTCGGTGTGCTTTTAACTACTATACGGCGTGCAATCTCTTTGCCAGAAATACTGATCTTACACCGACAACTTGCTTTATACTACTCAGACACTCTCCCATTACGTCTACCTGCATATCTGCGCATGTGCTACCGTACATCACCTTACTTAATCTCCTGATTGGTCTTTCTGTCCGCTCTGCCTCTTCGTTCAGCTGATATGCTAATTTTTCGACTTCATCCTTAATTTTTGCACACCAGTCTAAATCAGTGTATGTAAGTGACATTCTTTAGAGATGCTCAGTAAAATACTTTATAATAAATAAAATATTTAAAGAAAATGAATTTGTCATTACCAATTAAATTTATTGCATTATTTCTTGTAATGGAAAATAATAAAGAATAATCAAAGTGTAATTTTAAACAGTTAGTTATTATTTTATATAACCCTCATATTTACTCTATTACAAAGAGAATGAATTTTTTTTAAAAAAAAATTATTAATCTTTATACAAAAAATATATAAAACATTATGTAATTATGTGCATGCTTTTTTTGTTTTATGAAAAATTATTCATTCAACGAAAAAGTTCAGTGACATTATACAAAGGGAATAACTTGTACGGAAATGATGTACATTTTAAATGGACTGAAAGCCTAAAATTGTAAAAAGCGATAATAGATTTTCTCAAGTGCGTGCTTTTAAAAACAATCGATTTTTAATACGGAAAGCGTTTATATAATGTTCAAGAAGTTTAAACTTAAATAAGAGCATGTCATAAAAAGTAACATTAAAAACAAGATTATAACAGAAGATTTCTTTTCAGAGACAGTAGCAAATACGAAGTTTAGGTTAGACTTCAGTTTCGAAAAATGTTATAGGATGGATTGTATGATGGCTTATTATTATTGAAACAGAAATGCAAAGGAATTGCTGCGAAAATTATTAAACATACACTGAATTATATGCAACAATAGGCACAGCCACTTACGTTTGACAAGCACAAAAGATGCATGCGAGTTTTAAAAATTAATGATAGGGGCTTTCCCTTTTAAGATTATTATATGCGTGTTTTATAATTTGGTAGTTTATGTATTACATTTATTTGTATTTTGTATACAACAAAAAAAATTAATCAAGTCTTAAAACCAGTGTATATTTTATACAAAAACGTGCCTTTTTCATTTGTCAGATCCTTCTAACCTCCATCCTTGGGGGTGATTTTCGCAAAACCTTTGTTAGGTTAGCAAATCTTTGGTCAACAACAACAGCAGCAACAATAAAATAACATGCTTACCAAATGTGCAGTCTGCAGCTTAATAGTTGAAATGCGACCATTTTTGTCTCTATCGTTTCCAAACCCCTCCCCCCCTTAATATTTTTTATAAAACCCACCTATCTACTCAACAAAAGAAACATGCATACCGAATTTCAAGTGTATAGGTTTAATAGCTCAAACAAAGGATTTTTTTATCAAAAACTGTAACCACTCTTGAGATGGATTATCAAAAAACCGATATCTACTGAACAAGAGAAACACGTTCATTGAATTTCAAGTATGTTGGTCCAATAGTTTAAAAACGGAAATAATGCCACAGCAATCAACTTGGGAATGGAATTTTTGCTCAAATACGTTCTTCTATTAAACAAAAGAAACTTGCTTTTAAAATTTCAAGTCTGTAGGTCTAATATTTACAAAGATTTCATGATGAATGAAAAACAAAAGCTCGGATTAGTCCATTATAATCTATTTTTTTTTAAATTCTGTTTATACACACAATAAAATAAAAAAAAAAGAAACTGCAGCGTCCTTTAGAGTAAATATATCATCTTTTTTGGTCCGTCAAAATCAGTTACAGTCAGATTTCATAACTCGACAAAGGATAAGCAAAAAAGCCACAAAGTCCAAATAATATCATCAATGCTAATTTGTTTATGCCTTTCAATTGTAAATAATGATGTTCGAAAGACAAATAGAGCTCTTTTGCAAATATTCCGTTATTCTATGGTGAAGAGACAAAAGCTATAATGCAGCCATTTTTGCACGTTTTATTAGTACTCGTATAGGCCACCCTTTGATGTATTTTGCTTACAAGCAATTTATCATTAGTGCAAAGGTACGTTCTGAGAACAAACAAGACAATTATAAATGCTTACAAATACAGCGAACCGACATCGGGATTCATTAAACATTTTACCTTAAAAATTAATCAATTTTTCAGTACTTTGAAGATAGTTTATTGGAATTACTTACAAATTATTCGCCTCCACCTGATATTTATTCCAAGAAGGATTATTTTGTAAGAATGGAAAGCAGCACATAGTTTTGAATTCAAAATGTCTTACGGGTTTCTTTATTTGTGCCATTTTGTAAAACCGACCATTTCCAAATATTAGACTCTATGTTTGTACTGTAGTTACTATATTATATTCCTTAAAAAATATGATTAGGAATTTACTTAAAGAATTTGGTGGAGTGTAGATTTTATTCGCATCTAATGCGCTTTCAACTCTAGAATATTTTGATGCAGAGGGACTCTAATATTTGTTCGAATTTGAAAGTCTTTTAACTGATGCTTGCATTAAATGATTTAAAGAAGAGCGGAAAAGTCTAATCATAACTACTTTGTTCGAACATTTTAGTCAGAAGAATTTCATAAAGTGGACAGGTTAGTAAACAAACCTGAAGGAATAATTTTAGAAGATGAAATGCGTAAACAAAGCCATGGCAAAAGCAATTACTGCGGCGAGCTGCAGGATTAGAATGCTTCAAAAGTTTTCAAATCAAGACAGTTCTTTGTTGATGGAATACTCTCAATGGCATCCTCTAATTTCATATTTCATGCTATGAATAGAGCCCAAGGTCCCTTCCAGGTATTCATAATAGAGAGAAACTCAAAGGAATTTTGTTGACGGATAATAAAACTCTCAACGAGAGGGTGACAGAGTTTTAATAAAAACTGTGCTTAAAACTTAACTAGAATTTTAATGAAAGAAAATTTTTAGAATTAAAATATCTTGAAACACATTTTAAAAGATTTTGATGGCATTGCATACTATTGAAGCTCAGTGAAAAATCGTTTAACATGAAACGGAGGGGGTCTGAAATATTTTTTTCATGTTAAAGGATGTTATAAAAAATAAAATATATTCAACAATATTAAGTTAATTAGAGTACATTTTAATTTACATAGATGTAAATGTATGCATGCATATAACAAAAACCAGTGAAACCAAAACATTTACAAGAACTTAGTCAAACAAAATACAAATTTTTTAAGTTTTTTTGAAAGACGAAACAAATATTGAGTTTTTGGAAAATAATCGGATATTTTCCTTGACATGTTCTTTTTAGCATCAAATGGTCAACAAATATTTCGGTGTCATCAATTTTTTATTCATCTCACCTTTAGAATGTGCATCTAAATAAATATGCCTACTTTTCATGATGTTCCTCATACGGATCAGAAGCTGCATTATCCATTTCATTTTCGTAGCTAGAATCTGCATCAATGATATTCTTTGAGCTTTGAACAAATTCCAAAATGACTTTGTATACCATAAATGTGGCTGTATACACATCATCATCATTTACTACAACGAATTATTTCGATGATACTATAGGACAATCCAATAATACAGAAACTTTCGCAAATATTTCCTTGGGGCTGTTTTCGCCATGTGTACAAAAGAGTGAACTTGACGCGGTGCACATTTTCAGACAGAAAAAAATGCCTGAATTTGTGTAAAAATTTGTAACATTGTAACTCATGCATTTGTTTATAATACAGCGTTTTTAAAATTACAAAATATTTCATTAAAAATTAGTTTTTCCGTTTAACATGTGAAAGGATAGCTGATTTAACATTACGGTATAGGAAAAAAAGGCAAAACACATTTTATAAAAGAAAAAAATGTGTCAACTGGGATAAAAATGAGTAGTATGATAAAATAATAAGTGATTATCAACAGGATAGTGTAGCCAATGTTTGAGTACTTTTATATATGAAAAAATGTTCCGTATTTAGGTCCTATTCATTACATTAACATTAGCCGAATATAGACTTAAGTATCTCGTGCTTTTGTATTTGCTTCATTCCCAGAAGGGAAATCTTTCCGTACTAAGCAATTTTCGTTTCTTGTTCATTAAAAACAATTCATGAAAATACATAGTGGTTTTTCGAAACCGTTGTATCATTTCGGGTTAACAGATATTTGTATCTTAAGTATTTTCACGTTAAACGTATTTCATTGTAAAAAGTAATTTTAGTTATTTTGATTGTGCAGAATCCTGAGAATTCAGTAGAATAATAAAGTATAATTAGTTGTTGAATAGTTATTTCTTCACACAGTGCTTCTTAAAATTTCACAATATTTGCGCCTCAATTTACAATCATAATTTTCATCGCGCCGCTCCCACATCCAAACAATAACAACGTATTGAATTCAATATTCATATACTTTGACGTAAGGCTACAATACAATTTTACTTACAAACAGTGCAAATTATCAAAATAAGTTTTAAATTTTGCATATAATTCAATTCCTGCTATTAGTTCATAATCTCTCTCTATATATATCTTGTTCGAATTTTAAATCGTTAATAAAATACATTTTAAAGCGCTCAATCGATCTGAAATTTTATATACACGATTAGTGTGGAGGACAATAATGTAATTTAATTACAATTAATAAATATTGATTAATTAAAACTAATTATTCAAAGAATTACCGATACATCCATGTTGGCATCATATTTGGCGACTTGTGTCAAAACTTTAAAAGGTTTTTTTCACACATTTTACAACGCTCATTTAATCTGAAATTTTCTATACACGATTGTTTTGAGTGACAATAAGATAATTTAATTACAATTAATTAAAATTAATTGACTGAAACTAATTATTTAAAGAATTACATATACAGAGTAACATTGGCTTCGTTTTTAGCGACTTGGGTCAAAATAAAATATATTTTTTCCCCTCACATTTTAAAGCATTCAGTTGAACTAAAATTTTATATACAAGATTGTTTTGGAGATGACAATACGATACTTCAATGGTAATTGATACAAATTAATTGTCCCTTAATATTGTAATTCCGTCATATGTGTATGCACATATTTATATTAATTGTAATTATTTGTGATAAAAAGAAACTAAAATAAAATTTTCTTTGTTGCCCTAAGTAGGAATTGACTATATGTGTATTTTTTTATATTACTTGTTTTATATTTTACAATTCCATAATGTTAAACACACATGCAAACCATTATTTTTAAATCCATTATTGTTAAGCTATTGCATACGTTTCCTGTGAAATATTTTACTAAGATCATTTTACGAAAATCGAATATGAGAAATAAATTGTTGTATCTATATCCTAATCGAACCGATAGCGTAAAAGTAAATTTCAAGCATTCAGGTAATAGAATAACCACTCACTCATGCTGACAGGACAGATAACCGTAGAAAAGCATAATTTGTCTGCAGGATGGGAACAAAAAGGATTTAAATAAAGATAACCGGATTACTAAAGCAACGGTAATTACATTTTAACGTTAAAGAGCTTATTATTACGTAATGACTCAGGTTTTAATTGAATGTTCGTTTCTTAAAGAATACCACTCTTTGAGACGGAAATTATTCCTTTTACTCAACTAATTAAGATTAAATTATAATAATATCCGGTGACAAAAGAATAAGAGTAATGAGGGCTTATGGGAATATAAATAATTTAAACACTCCTCAAAATAAAGAGAAACGTGTCTCGTTAGTGAAATTTTAATTTATAAAGAGACATTTTTTTATATAACTGAATTTCATAATGAAAAGAATCAGTTTAATTACGGTTAAATGTATTCTTCATCAATATACATAATTGGTCTTACGATACAGCATATCACCTCAGTTTTAAAAAATAAATCTGATAATTATGAATATAATGTTAGAGAGTAGTTAATTTACTCCGATAATATGAATATAAATTTAATCTAAAATGAATAATTTCTTAAACGTGAATTAATTATAATATGTGTTAACTAACTACATTTTATATTTCTGGAAATATAATTTTATGAATAATTTAAGTAGCACAGTGTTAAATATATAACGAAATTAGTGAAATATTAGAATTTCTCTTTTACAAGATTTCTATATTTTAATTTATGCAAAATAACGGACGTTGTGTAATTATTTAATATTGTATAATAAAAACATTATATTGCATTTATTATATATGTTACCTTTAAGTGTATAATGCAGTTATTTCATAGAATAACTAGATAGTTCATGAAATAACTAGATATGTCAGTTAAAATATATAACAAAGGAAAAATTTCATGTTTTACCAAATTATTCCATGAAATAACTAGTTATTCTATGAAATAACTAAGGATAGATCTCTAAAGTGAAAAATAAACAATTTCAAAGTTATTTTATAAATTAATTGATTATAAATAGCTAAAAAATCTCTCGAAAAATACATTTTATCCCTATTGCAGATGAATGATTAATAAATAATAAACGGAAGCAGATGATATAATTTATTATTGCTCATATTGGTAGCATTAGATAACACAAAGAAAAAAAAAAGAATATGCTGCAAAAACAGATTATATTTAAATATTATCAACAAAAATGCATGCTGGGAAGAGAAACTGTTGCTTCATAAAAACATTGGGTTAACTTTTTAAAACAAAAACGTAAGATAATATTAATTTAAATTTTAAGAGAAACCTTTATTTTAGTTTTTTTTATTGATTAGAGCAAAGATTGCTGCAATGACATTTTGGATTGCACTGCTTATTATTTTTGAAACAAGCATACTTTTTAATATTAAACTTTTTTTTTACAGGAGCACTTTTTAAATTATTTTCCGGTACCGCAACTTGGAGCTGTTGTAAAAGACCGAAGCGTTGTGTCAATATATGGAACTTCTTCTATGGAAGTTAATTCTAGCTGTCATATACTGAACTGATATTTACATTACAATTGTTTTATTCGGCCATCTCTAGTTCCTAATCGGAAAAATCATTCCCAAAGCAGCTAAAACCGGTTCAAAGAACTTATGAGTGCCGCATTTCATACTTTATCTATCAAGTAATCGTTATTCTATAGACTGAGTTAAAACGTAGAATTTAATAATTGTATATTATTTAACAGACTTGTCTAGTTATTCCATGAAATAATGGATTTACCACTTTAACGGTAACATATTTAATTCGGAAAAAATAGGTAATTTTTATACTAAACTTAATAACTATTTTAATCATTAAAAGCTTTCTGAGAGTGAAGGGAAATATTAAATGTAGAATAAATGTAAATATTTAGCAATAAAAAAAACCCCGATGGATGAAAAATTTTTCTGAAAGGCACATTAATTATAAAATTAAACAAATAAATTGTAGGGAAAAAAACTACCTTTGTGCATTCAATTTGTCTAATCCTTTTAAATATGCATAGATGGAACTCAGAAGTATTAAGCAATAGTTTTAATGCTTTTCTAGACTCAACGGCGTTTCGCAGTAGTTACATAATATTGAATTATTTAATTCTGTAAATTTTAGGTTTTTCATTGGAATTTGTGAGTATAAGGAAATCAATTTTCAAGCTCTACATAAAAAAATGTCTTATTTTTATGTAAATTTTACTTAAATTTAGTAAGAATTTAAAATGAAATTCTTAATTAATTCTTTGAGAAATTAATAATCCTTTAAATTAATTTGAAGATAGGTGAAAATAAGCATAAATGATTTAACGAAAAAATTCCTTCTGTAATCACAATATAAATTGGCAATTTAAATTCCATAAGTATTTGTCTAAATATCAGTTTAAATTATTACTAACGAAATTTTCAAAGTTAATTTTACTTATCAATCTTTAATTGCAATTAGAATGCTTAGAGAAATTTTTATATGTATTCTTTTTTGTAGGATATTATGTTTATGTGTTTCAATGACTTAAGGCGGTGAAGTAGGGTTAAACTTTCTTTATAGGATCAAAAAGAGAAAATTTAAACATAATACCGCATGAAAAAATTGTCGGATTGAAAAAAGAATTCAATGCTAACAACTTTGCATGTAATTTTACATTAATCTATTAGACAATTAAACTACAAAGGGTGACTATTGTTTAAATGGTCAAAGTTTAAAAAATATGAACTCAATAAGCAAACATAAATTCAGTAACTTACCAAAATTCATTTTCACATGTATGAAGTAATAATACAAAATCACCACAATGCAAATGTGTTGCCCAGTTTCTAACTGGTCATAGAGACTTTAAAGCCTGTTTGAAACGCTTCAATTTGTCGCTTACTGACCTGTGTTCTTGCTCCCGTGACGCAGTCCAGAATGCCAAGCATCTGATACTTGCTTTAACTAAATTCTCTTTGGAAAGTCGTATACTCTCATGAATTGCCTACAGAAGAACAATATAGCGTAGCCTGCTCCTTTCTCTGTCTTTGTTCAGGTAAATCATCTTTTACATCGATTTGTGAATTAATAGCATTTTTTTCCTGTATTTTGTTTTATTTAGATTGTAGATGTTGTGTGTTTGCTAATATTTACTGGGCGTGAATATATATGTGTATATACTTATATATGTATGTATATATATGTGTATATGTATTTGTGTATGTATATATATGTGTATATGTATTTGTGTATGTATATATATGTGTATATGTATTTGTGTATGTATATATATGTGTATATGTATTTGTGTATGTATATATATGTGTATGTATATATATATGTGTGTATATGTATTTGTGTATGTATATATATGTGTATATGTATTTGTGTATGTATATATATATGTATATACACTGCTCAAAATAATTAAAGGATATTGCGGTTTTAGGTGGATCTTGTGGCTGGGAAACCTTTTAGCTGATTGATACATGGTCGACAGACGTAGTAGGTTATATGAGAATAAATTACACATGTTTGGCAGAAAAAAATGCATTTTATTGCGCATTTGTGTTCAAAAGGAAAAAAAACACAATTTGTGCATATGAGAAAAAAAGAATAAGAAAAGGTGTTTTCTTCAAAGGAAATCATTTTCAGTATGGGGTATGGTTTCACGGACGGCCAGCAATGTTGAGCACCTTTGAGGCATGGAGTCAACGAGGCTATTAATCACGAGTTGGGGTATTTTGTCCCACTCTTCCAGAAGAGCTCTTTCCAGTTCTTGGAGAGTTTGTGGGGGTGGTTGGCGGCCAGCTACTCGTCTTCCTAGAGCGTCCCAAATGTGCTCTATTGGATTCATGTCTGGAGAACACGTTAGCCATTCCTTTCGTACGATTCATTCCTCGAAAAGGAAATCCTCCACTAGGTTAGCACTATGTGGTCTGCAGTTATCGTCCATTAAAATAAAGTCATCTCCGATTGCTGCAGCGTAAGGGACTACAATAGGTCTGAGGATTTCATCCCTATATCGGCGAGCAGTCAGAGGTCCATCTCGAATGATGTAGAGGTCTAAGCGGCCGTCAATGGAGATGCCACCATACACAAACACTCCCCCACAACCAAATCTGACACTTTCGTGCACGAATGCAGGATTATTCCTACTGCTACGGTCCCTCCAGATGAAAATACGCCTATTATCCGGATGAACCGAAAAATGGGACTCGTCAGAAAAAGAACATTGCTCCATTCATTTCTCCTCCAGTTCACATGTTCTGTTGCCCACTCCCAGCGATCGCGACGATGCCTTCATGTTAGTCTAACACATACCATCGGTCGGCGAGGATACAGACCTACACCATGGAGCCGGTTTCGCACATTCTGAGTCGAAACCGTGGTGCCAGTAGCAGAGCGAAGCTGTTGTTGGAGAAGAGTAGCGTTCATATTTCGGTTTCTCGGAGCCGTTAACACTAAATAACGATCTTCATTGGGCCTTGTTGCCCGTCAACGACCTTGTCCTGGTCTTCGGCTTGCACTTCCAGTTTCCAAAAAACGGTTTCAGATCCTGGAAATCACACTTTGTGACACTCCAATGGCTTGCACTACTTCGGCATGAGTTTGGTCACCTTCTAACCTACCAACAACTCTCCAAGCTTCTGAATCGGTTAAATGACTTCGCTAAGACATCGTACTCATCGAAACAAAGCAGTCACTGAATGGCAATCTTCCTTGTCTAAATTTCAGTTGAACGTCAAATTTCATTCGCTTCCTCTGAAGTGACGTTTTTGACGTCGAACTCAAAGTTAGTATACTCCACAGTTAGAAAATCAGAAAAATTTGCATTTGTAATTTTCTTCTTCCATTTTCGGCAAAAAAAAAATTCGCTTATATCTTTATTTTATATAAAACTTACAATATCCTTTAATTGTTTTGAGCAGTGTATATATCTAATATATATTATAAATGCAAAAGATTGTGAGTATCTTTGTGGGTCTTTCACGCAAAAACAACTGAATGAATTTTAATGAAACTTTACAGTCATATCGCTTATACATCAGAATAGCACATAGGCTATAATTTATAGCATATACTATTATTTATAAAGATATTGTATGAAGTGTCCAAAATATAACGATATTTGTCAAGTAAGTAGGAAAAAATTCTGCCATCTACATCAATTCTGATGTGCGCTGCAAAAAAGCCCACCACAGAATATATCTATCTTTTGTTTGTGAAAAACCTTTTTTTTTTTTGTTTTGGCTTCACAAGGATCTCGCTTCTAATTAATTCCACTGATCAGCATAATGCCTATTTTTTTTATTTCAGAATAAAATTAAGTTTTGAAGGGAGAGGTTGTTATAAATCTCTCTTTATTTTTAATGTTTTTTTATGATTTTATTATGCACATTTGATAGTAAGAAATTGATTTTTTTCCAAATAAATGCTTTTATCGCTTCTGGTACTTAAAGTAAATAAACTTTCTCTTTCACACTGCATCATTTGGACAAATTTTCAAAATTTGTTTGTGATTAGTAGTTAATTATAACGCTATAATTTTAATTGAATAGGCAGACATAATTATTTTTATACTTAAAAACGCAATAACTACTGTACTGTATTTTTTGGAGTGTGAGAGTGAGTGAATATTAATGTCGCACTGTTCAGCTACACGAGGGCTTTTGGTAACGGATCACGAAATTTTGAATCATGGTCAAGTGACGTGGACGACACCTGAGCTGGCACCCTCTTCTCCTAACTACCACACCACACCAACTTAGAAGGAATATTCTACCAATACTTAGCAGGAATATTCTTTGAAATCCACTCTTCCAAGATATATTGCAGCACGGGTTCCATGATGAGTATTTTAGCGGAAAAAATAGTTTGTCAAAATTTAAGTGTCTTATGTTTTTGTATGATAATGAAGACCTTAGAAAATGATTTGATTACTTATTTTAAGTGAATGGTATATATAATTAATTTTACAGTGGAATATATTTAATTAATTTATTAGCTCTAACGGATTAAATTTTCCAAAGTGGAGTATTTTGTTTATGTATATCCCTTAATTTGTAAATGTAGTGATCCAAAAAAAATATTGTATGAAAAAAACTGCAGTAAATCATAATGCGTTTGATAAAGTAATAAAATGCATTTCTTCCCTACACGGCGGGTCTTACAAAGCTCTAATAAAGCTCGAGCTACGAAAGTAGCTAGGCATTTGCCAACTTGATTCTATCGTTAATATTTCGCTATGTTTTTCATTGAATCGCCATTATAATTTAAGAAACGGCGTTGCTTGCGAATATTACAATTTTAAAATAAAATAAATACAACAGAAAGTAATATTAATGTATTAAACTTTCAGATATAAATTATTTACACTATTTTAAGCGTTCATTATGCAACACTTTTAACAATGTGTTACTTTTGGTGAGCAGAGATCAGCTTAGGGAGGTATTTTGAGAAATCGACCCTCAAGAGTGTTACTAGGCATTATAAATAAAAAAAATCCTTTTTATCGGCTATTAGATCTACATACTTAAAATTTAACAAATGTTTTTTTTCTTTCTCTTTTGTTTAGCTGAGATATGCAAAAAGCTTTTTTCGTTCAATTTGCAATTCACATAAAATTAACCCATTAAAAACTTATTTTTCCTTCAATCTGTGTTGTTTAATTTTTCAGTTCACCCGTGCGAAGAACGGGTATACCAGCTAGTATATGTATATGTATTTGTGTATGTATATATATATATATATATGTTTCTACATGTGTGCCTATGTGTGTATGTATGCTTTATATATTTGTATTTTGAAAATTTTAATATTATCATGTTTTCTTATCTTCCTCAATGTATAATTTTAATTATTGACTATCTCCGTTTGCATGTGAGCAATCTTGTATTTTATTCTGTATTTATTGTATTTGTATCCACTTTTTTTTTCTCAATTTTTGCCCTCCTTTGATTCTAATTTGTGGATATATCCTTCTACATGTAACTTCCTATCAGTATTGTTTGAGTATTAACTTACGTTTATAAGCCTTGTTTTATAATTGTGGGCACACAAGGAGTCTACCTAGAGTCTCAAAAAAAAAATATGTATTGTAGTGCGAGATTGTGGACCGTAGCCAACAAAAACTTGGCGCCATCTGTATGACGATTTTGTTAATAATAGTATTTATTCAAGAGCATATGTAAATTAAAGCTGAAGAGTAAAAGTTATATGATAATCTATTATTTACAATGTTGTTGGTACCTTGTTCATTTACGCTATTGTCGCTTGTCACGCCCCCTACAACTTATCAGTTCTACGACTTCACTCATACCGAGCTGACGTACTATCCCAGTTGTATGAAAGAATTTCTTATCATATTAAATGTATCTTTGTCTTAATATACTTTAATTCTGAAATATATTGATACTGAGTTCCTATGTTGATCATAATAAATCTTTGTTTGATTTAGATTAAAGTTCTTTTTCTCTCACCGTTCGGATACGCGACTGTTCGGGTAACCGAAAACCGAATGCGAGCATGCAGTATATGAAACCGGACACTATACGAATATTGAAAATCATCACTTGCAGGAAACGTGCATTGAAGGAAAAGCAAAATAGGTGCAAAATAACGCAATTTTACCTTCATTGTGGAAAATAATCACTTATTTTTCGCTATACTATTGTACACTTTCGTTTTTTCGCTGAAGGGTCTCTGAAAAACAAGTTCGGATATTTGACAATCCGGATAATTAACGTTCGGATAAACGACGTTCTACTGTAATTAAATTTAAGGACACATGGGGTTACGCATGTTTAGAATTTCTAGTTTTAAAATAATGTATGTTTAAAGTTACTTGTGTACTTTAAATTAGAAAATATCCTTAAAATTCGTTAATTTTAGTATAAAAATTATTTTCTTAATGTTGAAAAAATACAATGTATTCCCCGGCATTCCATTTTCTTGTTTTCCCTGCAGTTTTTCTTTTTCTTTTTTGATGGGTAAGACACATATATATAATAAGTAGATAATAATTTACAAAAAGGTGTGAAGTACTTTTTTTCAATATATAGTGTTTATGCATTTAAAATTTGTTTTATGTGCTTTGTAAAGTGTATCGAAAGGTGAAACTTTATATAACGAATTTTCCATATAACGAACTTTTACGATAACGATTTAGCGACTTCGTTAAATAGAGGTCCGACTGTGTATATATATATAGAGAGAGAGATATTCAAATTCTTTTTAATGCGCTGGACTTCTATTTCTAAGGAAGTGGTTTCGAATCCCACCTGGGAGGCCTAATTTCTGAAATGCAATTTATTTTACTGTACTAATTTATTGAAATAATTGAATTTATTTGATGAATAAATAGTAACATACAAAAGCAATAGTCCAACACCCTATATAGAAAGGAAAATGGTAAATTTCAATGAAAATAGCTTTCTATTTTGCCACTTAATATTACGATTCCTTCATATGAACATACATATTCATATTAAATTTAACTGTTTAATAAGAAATGACTAAATTAAATTTTTTCTTTGATGACCTAAGTACTAATTGACCTATTATTATTTTTTTGCTATTACTTGTTATTAATATGTATAACTTGTACATCATTAGGTTAAATCCAACTTGGAAATTTGGTTACTTACCATCGTTTACTGTGCTATCACTTTTTAAAAATATAGATTGACTTCCGTCAGGGATAAAAGATCTTGGTGGTTTTATTCCTTAAAGGTCGGTGGTTTGTTTACTTTGAAGGTTGATGGTTTGCTTAAGGTTAAAGGCAGTTGCTTGAAGGTTAAATGTCGTTGCTTTAAGGTTGTGGTGATTAACTTCCTTCAATGCATTTTTAAAAAAATATTTATGATGATTTTTTGGTTTATATTTTTAAAAATAAAAGTCGCATTTTTTTATATAAATACATATGCTCCGTTTTTTTCTTTTTAATTCTTGAAGTTTTAGCATTCTGTAAATCATTCTTTTCAACTAGAAAACATATAAACATACGCTATACCAATGTGATTAATATATCACTAAAAATTATAAAAGTTAAATTATAAATTTCGATAGTTTCACTTATGATTATCGACTTTGCAGTTAAGATTGCTTTTAAATAGCATTTTGTTCTGCATCTTATCTAGTTTGATTTCTAGTTGAATGTTAAACAGATCTATTACTTTCTTACTTGTTATGTTTAACTAGATTTCATCCTTTCGTTTCGTAATTGAAACTCGAATATTAATAATTCATCCATTACAAAGCGTCAAATAAATACTTAATGATTTGTTCATTTATTATTCAACTGACATATACCGGCTTCTTTTTTGTTATTTTTAATCGAATGAAAATATTCGATATCATTATTTTTCGAAAATATCATTGTCATCATGAATTTACAAATGCTCTTATAATAGTCTTATTTCATCTGTGACGGATCTATTGGTGAAACTTCAACTAATACTCATGCGAAATCTTTGGGATATTAATTTGAGTTATTCACAACCAACCCTTCGGAAGAAGAAAATCGAGATTTGTAAATTTAGTTACTATATATATAGAAGCTTTCTAGCTAGAAAAGAGAGGAGGAGGGGAGATAAACCCGAAATCAGGTAAGATTTTTACTCACAGGTATCATATTTGAATTGAATTATTGTGAGTAAAGACTTATTAGGAGGAAGCTTTAAAGTGACGATTGTTCATTGAGAAAAAACTGATATTAGATTAATGCATATGATAGATTAGTTCCTATATAAAGTAAGGATCAAGTTTGATAGTCTCCTAATCTTTCCTGTATTACCGTCGTTGTTCCAATTTCGTGCTTAGCACCGAGACATTCTATTAATGTTATTAATTAAATGTGTGTTGTTTTATTGTGTGATAAATAAATAGATTGATTTGATCATGGTCAGTGTTTCTTCCCTACCTCCCACATATCTAGGTGCCCAATAGAGAGGTGAATACCTCTCACAGATCTTTTAACTTTTACACTACCTATAGATTTGAGATCCAAACAAATTTATAGTCCATCTACCAACGCACAGATTCCTCGCAGACATTTGTCACACATCTCCCTCTTTTTGGGAGGGTCAAACTTTTTTTTTATTATTATTATTACTATTATTATTATTTCAAAATACCTGGGGTGACTGAATTCACCATGTGACCACTTTCGTTCAAAATTCTTTTCTATGGACGGTATATATTTCCCACCTGTGAATGACTTAGTAGCTTTGATTGCTATGTTGTGTGACTCATTAGGGTTTATGGATGTAAATGAACGACATATAAAACAAGTAATATAAAAATTTGTTTTTTAAGTCAATTCCTACTTTGATCAACAAATAAAAATTTTATTTTAGCTGTTTTTTATTAAATAGTTACAATTAATATAAATATGTATATGCATGATAACAGAATCACAACATTAAGAGGTAATTAATTTTTATTAATTATCATTAAAGTATACTATTATAATCAAAAACAATCCTGTATATAAAATTTCAGTTCAATCGAACGCTTCAAAACGTGAGAAAAAAACATTTTCAAGTTTTGACACAAGTCGCCAAAAACGATGCCAACGTGGCTGTATTTGTAATTTTTATAATAATTAGTTTTAGTCAATTAATTTTATTAATTATGATTAAATTACTGTATTGTTATCCAAAATAATCACGTATACAAAATTTCAGCTCAATTAAGCGCTTTAAAATGTATTTTATCAACGATTGAAAATTCCACCAAGATAAATAAATATAGAGAGACTGGGAGCTAATAGTAAAAATTGAAAATTGAGCATTCGTGATCTCTATTGGATGAAGTTGAACCTGATGAAATAATGGATAGTAATCACGAAAGCGAAAATAAATCTGAAAAAATGGGGGGACATGAAACGTTTGAGGTGGAAGGAAAATGATCAAATGCTACCTACAAAATTCCATCAAGAAAGGTATGAAGTCACAAATGTACCAAAATGCACACTGCGCCCTCTCAAAAAGACACAAGCAAGAAAAAGTTCAACATACTATTTGTCTGACATCAAATTTTAATATAATAACAATAACTTGAACCAAATAAGACAGTTTTTCCTGCAAATATTATTAGTGTGATGCTAGCGATAAGTGTATGTGATTCGTATCTTTTATATTAAAATCAAGTACCTTTGAAACATTTTAGTTAAACTTGATTCTATTTTCTCAAATTTTGGCAGAAAAATTTTAAAGTCCTTAGAAATAAGTAAGTATACTTTTTCTTAATTATATGTATCAATTTTCACTGGAATTACATATTTTTATCGTGCACAGTAAAAATAATTATAAAAAAAAAGATCGGGGTGACTACGTCATCGAGTGCGTAACTTCTCTCCGGTTCATATGATGTAGTAACTTACATAAGTAATCAAGGATTGGTCTTTAATTGCTAATAAACAGAATTTTGTTATTTCTATATTACATTAATATGTTTACTATCATTTTTTATGCATTATTTTTCAAAATATCCTTCAAAATAAAATTAGACATTTTAGTTCTAAAAAAAAATCAATCATTATCCTCCAAAATCTTGGAAATAACACTAAAAAAAAAGGAGCACATTTTTAATCCTTTTAAATCATGTTGATGCTTATCTTATAGGAGCAACTAAAGTTAACAAATATTTCCTATTCGATACATATTTTGTTTCCTTTTTAGTAAAAACTAACAAGAAAATTAAAGAAAAAAGAAATGATTTTTTCAACGTGAAATATATAATGTTTAATTTATTATTTTAACACCAGTTTTGTTTTTGAACAATTTAAAAAATACAGCTCTCAGCACTTTTAAATAAGGGCATTTTTTTTAAGTTTCGTTGCATCACAATTATTTTTTCTTAGTTGGAAATCAAACATTTCTATATCACTAAATACAGGTTAAAATTTTATTAAATTATTGTCATGCAAAGATAATTTTCCTCAGAAAAATTTCCAAATGTTTTCACATCGTATAAAATACTAAAACCAAATTCTTGTGTAAAGACTATCTTCTAAATTTTAATATTTATTACTTCTTTGAATTTTTATGTATAAAATTAGCAATCATACATTTATCAAAGCTTTTCCCACGAAGGGGACATGTGATGTATTACATAACAATATATGCAATATTTTTTTTAGAGTCAAAGTATATGTTTCTTTAGAATATCAATAAAAGATGTTTAAAAAAGCCTATATCACATTAGGCTTTATAACCAGTATGTAGAACCTCAGAATACATATTTTATTAGTTTGATCGTGTTAATAGGGCAATAATGAAGTTAAATAATGCAATAATCAAGATAAATTAAAACAGTTTTTAAATTGCTAAATTAGTCGAAATATGTTTGAAAACACATACAAAATGTAGTATATGAAAAATCCGGAATTCGTCAAAGATTTTTCTACTGGATTACTAAGATAAGAACACAAGAACAAATAATCAAATAGTTTACTAAAGTTGTGAAATACAAATTAAAAATAACTGAGAAATGTCTAATTTTAATAAAAATTAAAGGATTATATAAAATTAAAAATTAGAATACATCATAAGTAAAATTAAAGTTTTCAGTAATATTTATACTTTATTTGTTTTCATGCTAAATAATTCATAAGCAAATTTTACTTTTATTCTAATGGAAAAATAAAACTTTGCTACGTATAAAATTCCTAAAAAAATTAATATTTATTTTTATTAATACATTAATATATTATTTTGTTAAGTACCAAACCTATTGCTATTTAACCTTATAAATATTTTATTTAAGCAGAAAAACTATTGATATTCGATCCAAGTCGTATAAAGGAGAATAAAAAATAGTTTAAATTACGCACAAGGAAAAAATGCAGGGGATTTTAATCGTTTTATTCAATAAAAGAAATTAATAAGGAACACCAACAGGAGAAAGCACTACTACTTTTATATCATTGAGTGAGAATGTTTGCATTAAAAAACTGTGTTTCAACTACTATATTTTTTTATTTTAAGATTGCTATCAAATATATACGTATATATTTTTAAACAAATGTATCTATCTCCTTCTTTGTCAGTGAAATATCCTGAGGGGTCTTTTTCTCTCACAAATTCTTGATTTCTCGAGAGACCTGGAGTGAATTAGTCACCCAAAACAAACTCAATCAAAGGATCTTCACTTTCCCTTGCCAATTATGAACCTTGTTTACCTAAGGAGGTGCACAAAAACCTAAGTTACAAATGCACAGGAGGGATCAGTGTTAATTCAATTTCTTCTCTTTGGTATAAGGTACGAAAATAAACCGTTCTTTACATTGATCCGCTCTTTGCTCGCCAATCGATCTAGCCCACATTAATAATTGCTCTCATTTCCCGAGGTTTTTTTTTACCTCTCGCGCTGTCTGTATCCGCCACCTCATTTTTTTCCTTTTCTTTCTTTTCTTTCTCCTTACCTTCTTCTTTTTCGCCTTTATTTCCTATCCGGTAATTTGAGTTGCGTCAATAGCAGTTCATTTTTTTTTCCTTCGTCTATTTCTTTTTTCCTCTCTTATTCTAGTATCTCCTGTCTTGTTGGAAGGGCATCGATGGGATAGAAACTGTGAAAAATGACGGGGTTGTGGCGCGAACGAACTTTCCTCACCCCCCTTTTTTCTTTTCTTCTTTTCTCTGCTTGAAGATCCTGTTACGTTTATTTGGGGCTAGCCCATATAGCGAAGAAAACTCGGTGTCAATGTGAAAGGAAGTTTATTTAGTCCTTTCTAATAGGATGTCGTTTTCAGTAAGATGGAACATTTGCGCTGCGAGTGATGTCTTTTGTTATCGACTCTTCCGTATGCTTACATCCTTTCAGAGTCAATATTCCTATAAAAAGAAAACCTGCAGTATTCAACATTCTTTAAATTTGACTTTGGAGCTTTGGAAGAAGATAAAAATATCAAGTGAATCATCTCTTTTGCTTCTCTAAATATTACCAGACAAGTATCATTTGTATAAATAAATGAAATAAATATATATATTTTTTTTATTTAAAAGCAATACACAGACATATTTTCAAGAAATAAGCAAGAACCACCAGAAGGTATAAAATTACCTTCGGAACAAGTATTATAAAATTTCAAACAGAATTAGAGGTCAAAGTTCAATTGTTCATGATTTTTGTTTCCTTTACAAATACAATATAAACTAGTGGTTAATTATTTCTTCATAAAATAATGTTAGGTACAAGTGAATGAATGATATAGGTTATTATATGTTGAAAAATATTTAATTTATTAGTAAGCGTTAATTTTTTATTTAGATCAAATGTTGCATAAAAGAATCTATAAATTATGATAATTGTTTTTGTTTATATACTACATAAAAAAACGAGGCTGAATAATGGTTTGGGACAATTTTTATATTTTAATCTTGTGATTTTCTCATAAAAATTATATATATATATATATATATATTGAACCTTGTTTATCGCATGTTTATTAGTTATATGTGTGTTTTTGTTTGTTATTAACTCGTTAAAAGCCCAGTATGACTACAATATTGTCTTTAGTACATTTTATTAAATTTAAATTTAAAAATGCTGCAATTTGATATTTAAAAGTTGTTTTGTGGTATTTATTCATAATAAATTAACATTCTTAAAATACACCCCAAAACTTCGTATAAATTGAAGAACATAAAAGGAAAGATAGGCTAATTTTTCTTCAATGATGTGTTTAAGGTCAGATTTATGAAAAAAAAAATACATAGAACTTTATTTTCATGCAGATATTTTCTTTATTTTATTTTTAATTAATTGATTGAAACACTTTTTTTAATCCTTACATATACTTTTAAATATTAAAATACCGTAAATTCCTGTGGTATGAACTTTTAACACAAAAAATAAGATTAAAACTTAAGGGTTCGCGTTATACGCGAAATATAAAAACGATAACATTAAAAATAAGAAAAGAAATAAGCTTAAAAACTTATTTATTCTACATATATCAAAATACTGTTTAGGTAAAATAATTGACTTGCCTGATGAGCTATAAAATAGTTGGAGTTCTAGAAGAAAACTATTTTGCTAAAATTCTGGAATAATACCTCGAATAAATGATTTCAAAACATAAGAGCAAAGAATACAAATGTTTCAGATTTCTTCGTAAAAGAAGGGGGTGAGAGTAATACGGCGAATGTACCTAAAAATTAATCTTGAAAGTAAGGGGGCTTTTTTTTTCCAAATATAGAAGTTTAAGTTGGCATTACTTTCCAAGATGGCGACCTATTTAACAGCTGTCAAGTGATTTATTCTCAGTTTGGTTTGGCAATTCATCAAAATGATCATCAAGCAAGGCATAGATTCGTCGAATGGGCCCAAAGCGAGATTGCCGTTGTTCCCGATTTTCATAAGCGAATTTTGTTTAATGATGAAGCGCACTTCTGGTTAAATGGCTACGTCAACAAACAAAACTGCCGCATTTGGAGTGAAGCTAATACACAAGTGTATGTCGAAACACCGTTACATCCAGAAAAACTATTTGGTACATTTTATGGGCTGGTGGAATCATTGGTCCATACTTCTTCAAAAACGATGAAGGCCACAACGTAACAGTCAATGGTCATCGGTATAGAGCCATGATTACTAACTTTTTCATTCCTGAATTGAACAATCATGATGTCCAGGAGGTGTGGTTCCAACAAGACGGCGCAACAAATCACACAGCTCGTGCCACAATCGATTTATTGAAAGACACGTTTGGTGACCGCCTAATTTCACGTTTTGGACCTGTGAATTGGTCTCCAAGATCTTGCGATTTAACACCACTATACTATTTTCTGTGGGGTAAAGTGTCTATGTAAAGTGATTGGTCTATGCGGATAAGCCACAAACGCTTGACCATTTGGAAGACAAAATTCGCCGTGTTATTGCCGATATACGTCCACAAATGTTGGAAAAAGTCATAGAAAATTGGACGTCCTGATTGGACTACATCCGAGCCAGCCGTGGCAGTCCTATGCCAGAAATCATATTTAAAATGTAATGCCACAAGATTATCTTTCGAATAAAAAAAATTCATGTCAATCGAATAATACATCGTTGTTTTATTGCAATTTAAAGTTCTATACCTCTCAAAAAACACCCTTTATAAGAGTGCACGTTATACACCATATTTTACGATGCTTTAAAATAAACCCACAGACAAATATTATATTCAGTAACAATACTTAGTAAAATATTTTGAAAATTTAATGAATGAACTATAAAAATTTCCCTTTTTAACAATATTTCCATCCTTATTTTTTTTAAAAAAAAGCAATAACCTCAACTTATTTCTTGATCTACATAGATTTGAATGCTGAACTTTTTCTTGTAAAGGATTATATAAAAATTCATTAATATTGGAAACTTATAATACAATTTTAAATGTAGTCGCCTTACCCTTTAAAATGAATTTTAACGATATGATAATAAGTTTAAATACTTATATATATATATATATATATATATATATATATTGCAAACAATCTGAGATAAAAATAAAACATTATCTTCCCAAAAATCTCCATTACATCAATTTTAGTTCAATATGAATATCGATCGAGCATTCAAGAGATTCATTACAATGTATGAAAGCTTAATTAACCTCGAAGAAAATAAAAGCTGCTATCACTTTAATATTTAGTGCCGTGTTCTACGCTTTTTATATTTTACTTTGCCAACCACGGATAACATATTTTAGAAGAGAGAGAGCATTATAGCCATGACTTCGTTGATTAGACACGTAAGCTTATATTTTCTCTTCGAAGATTAGTTAAACCTTGCAGAGGATTAGCGATTCTTGAAATTTAGAAAAATGGAAGTTTTAAAAGAGTTCGGCATGTCTACGCGTACACATTCTTATGGAATTAATTTAATCGGATTATTTAAGAAAGTGCCTAAATTCTATGTGTAAAAATGTATTTCTATATTACATAGATGTAAGAAAATAATTTATAGCCTGCTACACGCTGGATAAAGGTTGTTTTTTTCTCTGTCGCAGGATCTAATCGAAACAAATTGAAAAACGTGTTACTTTTTTTTTCTACAGGGTGTCTGCTAAGTCAGTAAATACTTTAAAAATGCACAAAAATTTAAAGAATTGACACACTTGAATACGGTTTCCTAAAAAGTTATTCTCGTGAAAGGGGATTTTTTGGGTGTTGAGAAAAATAGTTAGTTAAGTTTTTCTACTATAGATGGCGCTTTACATCAATAAGTATCAGATATCTATGAAAACAATTTACGTGAAGACAGCATATGTTTTCAGTCATTCCAGAACTCTGGCGTACTAGTTCTACGTGTCCTCCATCACCACAAATTACAGTTTGCAAGCAAATGATAACACCATTCACTACAGAAAGTAGCAGTTCCGGTTGGATGCAGGTTCATGGCATCCTTCAACTCCACCAAAGCAGATGGACTACTACGATAAACTCGGGGATTAACATAACCCCAGAGCCTAAAGTCAACAGGAAATAGGTCCAGTGAGTGAGGTGACCATTCAAGTTAAAGTGATGGCTGAGTACTCGTTCGTCAGAGAACTTTTTTTTTCAAGAACTGCTTCGCTTGGTCGTAATAGGAGGAGGTGTACCGACAAGATCACCTTGTCAAGGATATTATGATCAAACAAATCACTTATCTCGAAGCATTTCTAGGTAATGTTTTCCATTGACTGAACATGTCTTCCAGCCCAATCTTGCACAAGACTACTCTAAAAAAAAAGGATCCACAATAAATTCCTGCATTTTAAAGACTCTGATTTGCATATTTTCCGAGACTTGCTTGAGCACAGCGCCATCTACCATAAGAAAATATAACTCAATTCTTTTCTTATCCGACAAAAATTTCCCTTCACGAGAATGACTTTTCCGCAAACCGTATTCAAATCTATCAATTATTTAAATTTGCATGCATTTTTAAAGTATTTACAGACTTATGAAGTACCCGGTAAGGTTATGCGCCCACAAGAATAGTTTTTTATCAAGCAGCATGCTGTGAAATTAGATCTTACCGGCTAAATTTAAGTGTTTTTATGCAAGAAAATAGTATGTTTAACAAAAAAATAATGAATAAGGTAATGGAATACAAGTATTTAATAAAAAGAGCTAAAATACTAACTACAGTGACATATTGATTACCGTATATTTCTGAATATAAATCGATCTGTGTGTAAGACAAAACTGCGTTTTTTCTTCAAACACTTACCCAAAATCTGAACCCCTACATATGAGCCGAATTGAAAAAAGTGTACATTTTCCTGTAAATTTCAAACATGTTGCCATGAAGGCGAAGATGTTGCTAAGAGACTCGCTCGGGTGGAATACTTTCCAATAAAATTGCTGTAAGGTAAAACGCCAGACGTCAAAAACACAGGGACGTACCTACCACCTTATCAGCCGTATCAATAATACGGTGAACCCCAAGCTACAATGCACCAACATGCGTAATTGCAGTCAAACTAACAGGGTTCTCATATCTAAAAAAAGCACTAGAGACGGAGTTTTGATACAGAACCCACTCAGAACTGTGAAACGAAACTAGTCATTTTTTTTTTGTAAACACACACATTTTCCCATTCATTGGTATTCTGCATCCTACCTATGTTAATCTTAAATTTCTGCGCCTTTTTTCTTTGTCTCGAAATAAGCCGTAATTCATATACGGCTAATTTCAAACATAGCATTGAGTGAATGTGAATTTTACAAACGGTTTGGAGACTGATTCTGCCACGAAAAGAAGTATGTGACTTTTTTTTAAAAAAAAATAAAAGTTCTGTTTAAAACACTCAGAACATTAAATCAGTGCTTCTCAAACTTTCAATACTTGCGACCCAATTTTCAACCATAATGTTCATCACGCCCCCTCCATAAAATAACAACGTATTTATTTCAAAAATAGCATACTAAAAGCTACATGCTAAGGCTACAATATGACTGTAATTATAAACTATGCCAATTATCAAGATAAGTATTAAATTTTGTGTATAATTTTGCGTATGAGCATGGGAGTCGCAAGTAATTATTAATCTTGTTCTAAACTTAGTATTGATAAACTAATCATTAAATACATTATGCAGTGCAGATGCATTTATAAGTATATTGTATCAATGCAAATGTGTATTTTATACTTTTTACTAGCCGTTACCCACCCGCTCCACTGGGTATTTCACGATGTGGTATACATGTATACTGTTAACATATATATTAATTATTGCTATCTCGCATTAAGAATTCAATTGTATTGAAAATATATTTATAGCTGTTACACTCTCGCCCCTTGATATAAAAAGAACATAAATTATAATATCTAATTGCTATTTATATCTAAAATAGAAGGAGGAAGATTTTTTTCGCTCACTTAACCTAATAATCAAGTGGATTTCCACCAAAGCAACTATCAGTGGATCTCTACTCCATAAAAAAACATGCGTGCTAAATTTCAAGTCTAAATCTAACAGAGCAATCAAGTCAATCTAACAATCAACGAGGTATTGATGATAAAAATGGAATTTTTATCATCAATACCTCGTTGAGAGCACTCTTAGCGGATTCCAATTCAACAAAACCAGCATGCAAACCAAATTTTATTATTGTAGTCTTAGCAGTTCGAAAACGGGAATTTTGTCTATCAATACGCCCCAATAACTCTCCCCGCTTCCTCCTGGAGTTGATTTCCGTAAAACCCATTCTTAGTGGAACTCTATTCAACTAAAGAAAAGTGCTCAACAATTTTCAAGTAAATGAATTAAATTCAAAAACAGGAATTTTTTTTATAACACGCCTTAATCCCTCGCAACCCCACTCCTTTGAGGGTCCATTTTCGCAAAAATCTTTGTAAAAAGGGCTTTATTCCTTGAACGGAACATACCTTCTAAATTTCAAGCAGGTGTTTCTATTAGTTAAAAAGCGGAAATATTTATCTATTACGTTCCTTAATCCCCCTCAGTGACCCTTGGGGATCAATTTTCTCCAAAACTATTTTCTAGCGGATCTCTACACCATCAAAGGAATTCGCTTACCAAATTTTAAGACTGTACATCTAATAAATTAAAAATTAAAATAATTATCCATAACGCCCCTTAAGCCCCCGCAACGCCACTTAGGAAACAATATTCACAAAACCCATCTAACGGCAGATCTCTACTCAGTGAATGGAATCTACTTACTCAATTTCAAGTTTTTACGTCTAATAGTTTAAAAAAGGAGTTAATTGCCTATAACGCCCCTTAATTCTTCACCACACCACTTGGGGTCGATTTTCACAAAACCCATTCTGTGAGGGATCTGTACCCTATGAAAGGGATCCACTTACCAAATTTCAAGACTGTACGTCTAATAGGTTAAAGATTGAAATAATTATGTATAACGCCCCTTAAGCCCCCTAAACGCCCCTTGGAGGTCGATTTTCGTAAAAATCTTTATGTAGGGAATATCAACTTTATGAAAGAAATGTGTGTACCAAGTTTCACGACTGTACATCTAATAGTTTAGTAATGGAAATAATTATGTATAACGCCCCTTAAACCCCCGTAACGCCCCTTTGGGTTCGAACTTTGCAAAATCCGTTCTTAGCTGACGTCTACTCCATGAAGTGAACCTACCTACTAAATTGCAAGTCTGTAGGTTTAACAGTTCTGGAGATATCTTCATTAGTCAGTGAGTGAGTGAGTGAGTCGCTTTTTTCCTTTATATATATACTAGGTTATGTCAGAATGTATTTTGTTTTGCTTCCTTTCGGTTATTTGCAAGTTTTCAAATCTTTTATTTTTGACATGCTCGTGCTCCCCTTGTAAGGTTATCGAGCTCCCCAAAGGGGGTGAGGCCCACAGTTTGAGAAACGCTGCATTAAATGATTACAATGACTTGTACGTGGCTAATGGATAGTGTTAAAAAATCGATTTTTTTAAGCTGCATATTTTTACGAATTTAGAGGATAAGTATATAAAAAACTTTAAAAAAGTTCCAAAAATTCTCGGCTTATATATGGAAAAAAATACTGTAGTTACATTTAGATCGAATACGCATGTTGCTCTGGTACATGCTCACACAGAGCATTTCAAAAAGAAATAACTCAAAATACTACTTTGAAGAATAATCGTAAGCCAACCCACAATCGAATAAACAGTGAAAATCGATTAACGCGAAACTGAAGGGACAGAATAATTTTTTTCGTTGAAGGATAGTTCAAAAAAGAATCACAGTTTCAAAAAAATTAAGTTAATTAGAGTTCATTTTATTTACATAGATACGTATATATGCATGCATTTCATAAAAATCAATGAAACAAAAACATTCAGAAGCCTAAATGGAATTTAAAACAAAACTTTCAAGTGTTTGAAAAACAAAACATTTATTGAATTTTCGGAAAATTATCTGATATTTTCTTTGCATTGTCTTATTTATCATCAAATTGTTTGATGTCATCCATTTTGTTCATCGTTTAACTATTGATTTGTACTACTAAATAACTGCACATACTTTTCATGATGTTTTTATTTCGGATGGCATGGGAACAAGAGCTGCATTATTAATTACATTTTCATTGTCGGAATCTGTGCTAATGATGTATTTTGAGCTTTGAGCAAATTCCAAAACGTCTTTGTGTGTCATGATTGGGTTGTACACAAATTATCAACTACTGCAACGAATTCTTCCACAGTCAAATAACACAGATACTTTCTTAAACTACGACTGATGTTTTCCGTATTTTGTTTAATCCCAGAAGGGAAACCTTTTTGAGTTAAGCGATTTTTGTTTTGTGTTAAGAGAAAAAATGCATGAAAATATTTAGTAGTTTCTCGGGACCGTTGCATTATTTCGTGTTAACCGATATTTTATCTTAAACGTTTTTCATTATAAATTTAAAAATATATCAAAGTGGTTTTGTTTAAATAGAGTATAGTTTTTATATGCAATTTGATTCATAATAGAAAACCATTGTTTTAAATTTGAATTCAATAATCGATTCAGAAAAAAGTCATCTGCCTTGATTTTATATTAGAATACCATTATTTGTTTTGCAGAAGAAAAGGTCTTAGTAAATACATTTCAAAATATTGAGTAAAAATCCTCAAATCTTTGCTTAGAATGCTTGCTTTAAACGTTTTATTTATTTTTTGTTGCTGTTCATTTTTGTTGCAGAAGAAATATTTTATTTTCATCTTGTTTCCTACATTTGAGAGATTTTGCTTACAATCGCTTAGCAACATGCTCAGTTGTTTGTTGATAGAAAAAACATAATAAAGAGAATTCTTTAAAAATGGCTTAAGTATTATTTTTCAATAAAGAATTTGGGAGAAAAATAGCTTGAAATATGATACAGTAGATGCGCGTGTTTCCAATTTATTATACTTTCGGTGCTTTCGGGTAGAAAAAAGTAGTAATCTTATACATTTTGTATTGTTTCTAGATTACTTAAAAATAAGATTAGAGGATAACATGCTCTAGCATATGCAAATCGGAAAGAAAACAAAGTGAAACAAATTTCGTGAAATTTATTTTTTTAAGCTAAATGCATTTTGGGATTCAAAACTGCTTTAAAAATGGTTAAAAAGTATTGCTGAAACATATAAATTTTGTGTTGAAACAAAAAATTAAAAAAAACAGATTATACAATGAGTAGTATTATATTATTTTACAAAAATATGTATGAAAAAAATATCTAAGTTAAAAAAATATCTAAGTTAAAAAAAAAGAAAGACAGAACTCAAAAAAACCCGGTATTTCTTAACACAAAAGCAGTGCGTTGTGTTGATATATATATATATATATATATATATATATAACTAAGTAATGAATAAAAATCACAGAGCCACCTATCAATCTACTACATGTTTTTCCTCTTTTAGATATTATCAAAGCTTTCATTCCTTAAATAAGGCAATCAAATACTTCGTCAATTCGTCAACAGATTTCAAAGCCATACTGCATTTACAATTTTTGCAGTGGGATAATAACGATTCAAGAAAGTTAATAGATTAAATTTAAAAATTTAGATTTTTTTTCATAAATGCAATACTTTACACAGTAATTTGGATATACTACATTTATTTTTAATTCCTTAAGGTGACTGGCTACCTTCAAAATGTCGTTTTTTTCTTCATAAGTCATGTTTCTTTATATATTTCAAAATCTTATAGTTTTAACATTGATCTTTCCAAAACAGTTTTTCTTTTTTCTTTATGCGAAATATAAATAAAGTTATAGTGATTTTGAAAAACTTCACACTCTCTAAGGCAAAAGGGCAGTAAGATAACTTTAAATGAGTTTTTCTCAAAATTATGTTTTCGAAAAAAACTCTTTACCAGATACATGATATCTTAAGAACCAAACAAGATAACGTTTTGAAATTTTGGGGGAATGTTAGTTATAATATTTTTCATAAAGTGGACCATAAGTTTTGTTGTAGGTTAAATTTATTTTTTCATTTAGGGTCCTTTTTTAAAGAAAAAACGTTAAAAATATCAAAATTTTCATATCATTATGTATAATTGCCTGTAATTTTTTTTGTATTTTAATATTTCTCGTAGATTTTGATTCATTTTGAAGTGCACCGTAATATGTATGTTGTGTATAAACAAAAATTTGATAATTGTATTAGAAATTTTTATACGGTGTTACCCGTTTTGGTAAAAATTTGGTAAAATTTTCTTAAAAACAACCAATTTTTCTAAAAGTACAATATTTATTTAAAAGTTTATATATATATATATATATATTTTTTTTATTTTTCTTCCTAAACACACTCAATTTGTTTCAATAATTTGTTTTTATAAAAAAATTGGGTTCTAAGGTAGGTAGTCACCTTAAGTACTTAGAGTGTTTCAAAGAGAATACAATACATAATGTAAGCACTAAATTATAAAACTGTTTTAAAAATAATCAAGTACATGCAGATTCAGCCATATCTAACAGTTCTTAACGGTTTCATGTCTAATACTTTTGTATCCCTTTCACGAACAAGAGAAGGGATATCGTCAAAATTTATATCAGTATGAATTACTGATGATGAAGAAATCACATTAAAATGTTTTCCATTACATTATTAATTTCCATTCTAAATTATTTTTAATTTATTTTCTGTTTTCGAGTTAAATACACGAAACTTTTTAAAAAAATTTATGAGACAAACTACAAAAAATCCAGGTAAACTATAAGAAAAATATATTTTGGTATTATCTTATTACATTTAATATTACGCATTAAAAAATACATCAATATATCCACAACTGAATATAAAGAAATAAACCCGTCCCGTTTCCTAACTCATACGGACATCGTTCTTCAATAATAATTTTTTTTTAAAAAAGTTTGATTAAGGTATACGACTACTTGCGACACCCCCTTTTTTTTCTTTTTTGAAAAATGGAGAAATGGAGTTTTTTTTGTAGTCTTCAAATATATTTAGCACATTTTAAGGAAAAAAAGGTTCAAATTGAGAAGAGAAAAATAAATTTTAAATACTAAAATGGGAAAAAATGGGTAAAAATTGAGAAAAATTGCATAAATGTGGCTCGCTTTGTACAAATACTAAATGAACAAATTCTCAAATTGTTCATTTTGATGTTTTGCTTTGCTATTCATTTTTGAAATGACCTTCAGGATAAGAGATATATTAATTTTTACAAACTCTGGCCAACTTTATCTTAGTGAAATTTCTTAAAATAACAGTGATTATATTCCCATAAAGAACTGCAAATTTTGTAATAAAACAGTGACTGATAAATCTGAAGGTTAAAACACTTCTATTGTTAAACAGAACATACGCGCAAAAAAAAAGTTCAGCAAATCATTATAAAAAACTTTTTGACATATCACTATCCTCGTTTGAACTTTTCGAAAAAAAAACACATTTCGAGTAAAACGCATTTTAAAGTTTGACATCTTATGTAAAGTTATGGCATCTGCTTTTACTAAAACATTTGTATTTTTTGTTTTAGAAAATGGAAAATAAAAAACTTGGTATTTTTATAAATCCAATAAGATAGCCTTTTAAATAAAATCATAAAAAATGTCAATATTGTTAAAAAAACCATGATTTTAGGGTTATCGGATACATTAAGGAAAGAAAATCTGAGAAGAAAAATGTTTCTTCTACTGAAGAAAAATAAAACTTTTACTATTTTTTAAGACAGGAAGAACTTATTTTGTTCATTTTAAAAAAGTCATACTGCTTGGATTACAACCGCTTAGAAAGTAATGTTTCTAGTCATACAAAATTAAAGATAATCATTTAACAAATGCTTTCTTGTATACTTCATTTGTGAAAAATACTTTAATTGATATAGGAATCATATTTTGTAAAATTAATACGAGTTTCGTAACATTATCGGAAAATTAGAGGTATTACCTACAAAAGCGGAAATGCATCGAAATTTCTTACTATACAATATTATGTTCACATAATTTTTTCAATATGTATGTCTTCATTTCATATATTTCATGCATATCTTCATTTCATACAGCTTCACTTGCGTGTGTGTGAGAGAGAGAGAGAGAGAGAAATGAACACATACACATATATGCAATTTATTTTTTACAAATAATCTTCAGATTTATTCAGTATGTTTCGTATTATAACTTGCTGATAAAATGTCTGGGCGAAATACAGGAATAAGACATTAGTTTTCTTTTAAAATCGAAATATTTCATCCTGTTACACATAATTTAAAATGTAATCAATTAAAAATAGATCCAATATATTTTTCGTTCAATAGTTTCACATTTTTATTGTATTTATTTTTCATTTAGATTTAATCTCTTATAATATTTACTCAAAAAATTAGACGAGAATCTTTGAATATGGAGTTCAGAAATTCTAGCCTGATATTGCGTAATTTACGCATTTATTATTTTTAGCAATGATTACTCTCACCGTGAAAAAATGACAAAATATGAGAAATATAGGATATTTTCATATTCATTTCATACGAATCGAAAAAAAATCCATTCGTATAAAAAAGTGTAAAAGCACACTCTTCACTTTTTCAAATATGCTAATTCCAAGAAAAATTTACTTCATAATACTCACCATACTGATAATTAACAAAGAAAAATACATGATATTTGAAGTAAAACTTCATGAAGAAAACACACTGAAGCCCACACTTTATTTTTTAATTACAATGAATTCAATTAAAATTAATATACACATCCAATTATTTTTTTTCTCTTTTTCCAATATACAACTAACAGTTTTTCTTATGCTACAGATTTGTGTGAATAGTTTGCCTAGAATTTATACTCAAACTCTAACATTTTACTCCCATTTTTTTCAAACTTATGCGTACAACCTGACTATTAATAGCACTTAAGAAATAATAGCTTGACAACCATTTTTTACAGAGTGCTTTTGAATTCAAATAATACTAATTATGCATATGTTACTATAAAGGAATCTTTATAATCAGTTTTTCTATTTTTCACATTATATCCAAATAAAAAGTTTTGTGAACTGTTTTCATTTACTCATGAAAGCCCTAATAATAATAAAAATTAAAAAAATGTAAATTTGTTGTAGTGTGATTATACTGCATTTTACTAATATAAAATGTTTCCAAAAATATAAAGCTCTCGAGGGAAGGTTCAAGGATAAATGAATATAAGGAGTATACTATATGAATTTTCAAAATTAAGTTACACAAATAGTTCTAATTGGTTTACTATATAATAATCTAGATTTGAAAAAGAGTAGTGTGGAAGGACATTCTTCAAATAATGTTATAAATTAATTTGGTTTTGATTAACATTGTGGCGGCCCGAAAGTCACGTGAGTAAGAGGGTTCGGGAAAGATGCAGACATGATCTTCCAAATAGCTACTTTTATCCTATGTTTAGCACTTTATGAAACTATACAACTCTATAGCTTAACTCTGGGAGAAATACGAAATCCTTGAATTTAAACTGATGTATAAGATGATTGAAATTCACTTAGCATCAGTCGGAGCTACTTGTGACGATCCTTCTCGAACCCCGATAGCTCGATCAGCTCCAATGTTATTTACTTCCACTGCTCATAATGGATTTTGCGGAAAATAGTAATTTCAGGACACACGACCTCCTCGTCACTGTTCACATTCCCTTATTCTTAGATTTCCTGATTAATGATCCACGATTAACCAACGTCGGGATTTAGCACTTAACAGCACAAAACGACCGGTTTTGCTATGGTAGAACTAGGTATATAGTAAGCGTGGGCATGTTTAGTGTTAAATAGTAGTTATACATTTGCATCAAGTAAAATAATTTCTTGGGAAAGCAGTTTTTAAACTAAAATCATAGTTAAATAATAGTTTCCCTATGAGGATTATTAGAAGAACCCGAATGGCACCCGTTATAACCTTTTTACCGAATATTAAATTTTTATCATTATGTAATTTAGTATTTCAATTCAATGAGTGTAATACAACTTTTTACTATATATCTATTTGTTATTTATAGATGTAACAATTTATATGTGATAAAGCATTACAATTCGTCTTTACCGAAGAGTACAAATTATCAGCTATCATAAAATTGTATTCCTGCTCTGCTAAAAAAAATCACAATGGATAACTCTTTTTCTTCTCTGTCTGCGGCAAAACGATTTGGAAAAGTTGTTGGGTATGCTTCAATCTCACTAAATGTCGATAAAGATCTCCAACACATCATCACATGGGATTTTGCACTGATACCGTTAGCTATTCCACAAATGATCTCTTTTTTTAACGTCACAGCCTCTTTCGCTAATCACTTCAATGTTATCTTGCTTCGCCGTTTTTTACGTGTGGTTTTCTCTTCCTATTAAAGTGAGTGTTCTTATATCATCAATTAGCCTTGTTTGACAACTCTATTTAGCCCATGCGATGATTTCAGAATAATAGTTACTTATAGAGTGATTATTTTTTCAGTTCAAATGATCTTGTAGCCTATTTGAAATGATATATAAAATCTGTTAAGTATTTTTTCTAAGCATATATCAAAATTACTCACTGGCTAGCTTCAATATTATTATTTAGAGAATTAAATATGATTGAATATTTTTAAAAAGACTTTGCTTATAAGAGACATTCAGATCCTAATCCTAGCTGAAATTTGCTTGAACCTTTATCAAAAAGAAGATAATTGTTTAGAAACCCTTCTGTCAGGATGTTATGAAGTTGATTGAGAACATTACTGCTATTTACCGCATTTGCCATTTATTATTATTCTGTAAAACACGCAACTATATTTAAAATTATACACGATATAGAATCTTAGGGGAAAAAAACTACAGATATCGTCTACACCACATTTCTAAATCCCAGCACTTTTTTCCGCTCGAAAGAAAAGCTAGTTCTATAATCCTCAGAAGCACCCCCTTTACTAATCTAAAGAACATTGCAATCAAAACCTTTAGCCAAACTTTTATTCTAAATCAACTCAAAAGATGAAAATGAATAAAATGATATCTACCAATAAAAAGTGTACTTAGGGGAGAAATGCTAGAAAGTAATTTATGATAAATTCCCGTGCTGCAAAACTTTTCATTTGTTTGTTATCTGTTATTAAAGATATAACAGATATACGAAAACTAAAACAATGATATTTGCAGTTGAACCTGCTTTTGTGCGGTGGAGAGGGAGCACATAAAAAAGGTCGCATTTATAAAATATGCCAATTATTTACGAAATTTATATATGTAATAATACTTCTATAACAAAATAAATAATTAAATATTGCACATGGAAACATTTTAAAAACATAGTTTCTCATTGTATAAACGAATTAGTCTTTAAAATGCACAAACATAATTCCTCACTACTCATCGTAATCGAAAGTCCTGTAATTAATAAGTTCAAAATCGCTTTCGTCACTTGAAGGTGCAATTTCAATTGATTTATTTTTTGGTAACATAAAGTAAGAGATAAGTTTTTGTGACGAAGTACGGGGGGTCAGTTTCTTGCAAATGTCACGATAACCAGCTATACATGATTGAAGCCCCTTTTTGAAATTTTATACTTTTTATTTCTTAACTGGTATCTATTTTCAGAAAAAGCTTTTCCAATTTGTTGAAAAGCTGGATCCCAGAATATTTTTATCCGCTCTCAAAAAATCTGGCTTTTTGTCCATCTTCATAATTTATCAAATTATTGATAATGTCACTGTCATTGAAAGTTTCGTCTTGAATTAAGGGCGGGCTACTGGAGCGTTGAGAGAAAGCAACTGAATGCGCATTGTCGGAAGACTGTTTAAAGCAAGCGAACAGAGCGTCTTAAAGTGTCTACATTTCAGTGGCATTAAAGTACACTCCCGCATCACGGGGACAGGAGGACTATAGGGGCCCAAGACCTGCCTTACGCCAAATCCGTATTTACCCAATTTATAAAATATTAAAGGAAAAACCTGACTTTCAGGGAGGGTTCTAGCATTCCCCGTTGCACCACTGGTAAATAGATAGAAAACATTACAGTGGAGTCAAATTCATTGATTCCTGTCACAAGGGAAGAGGCAGGACTCTAGGAGCCCAAGGCTTGACTAACGCTAAATACGTTTTTACCTAATTTATAAAATATTAAAGGAAAAACCTGACTTTCAGGGGGAGGGTGTCCTAAAATTCTCCGTTACACCACTAGCAAATAGATAGAAAAATTACAATGGCGTCAAAGCCATTGGAATTAATACACCGCATAAAAAAATATCCAACATAAAAAAACCTCACAAAAATAAAATCACATAAAAAAAGACCGCAAAAAACAAGTTTGACTGTATTTTATGTACATGTTCTGCCAACATTAATGCGAAAGGACCCATGGGGATTAAAATGTGTGATTTCGAAGGAACTCATTTTACGATAGAAGAATATGTAACAAGGAACTATTCACAGTGATTGGCAACCTGTTAACTGTCGTGTGACAAACCAATTTACCAATAGGATTCAGAGTACGGTACTAGTGGTTTGTCCTACTGTATCTTCGGAAGAATTTGTAGCAGTAGATGATAATAATGTGTGTACAGCACTAATTACGGCAGGCAAAGGCATTTTAGACTTATTTCAATGATGCAGAATTCGACGACGAAAATGCAGCTGAAATAAATAATTCAGCTGCTGTGTTCCCCGTCTTCTGAAATGAGGAACGTCATGAAAATTACGTTCAATTATTTAGACGCCCATTCCAGTGGTGAAACCAATAACAAAACTGGATGACATCAAAGAATATGTTGACAATTTGATGGTAAAAAAGACATTTCAAAGAAAAATACCAGATTACTTTTTAAAAAATCAATAAATGTTTTGTTTTTCAAAAAACTTGAGACAATTTTGTGTTGAATTTCATTTAGTTTTTGTAAATGTTTTTGTTTCATTGGTTTAATGGAATATATATATATATATATATATATATATGTGTGTGTGTGTGTGTGTGTGTATGTGTGTGTATGTGTGTGTACCATGTCATGTTGTATGTGTGTGTGTGTGTGTGTGTGTGTGTGTGTGTGTGTGTGTGTGTGTGTGTGTGTATAAACAAAATGCATTCAAATAACATTTTGTTTAATATATGTGGGTTTTTTTTGCAATATCCTTTAAAGCGAAAAAATATTCCAGTCCCCACAGTTTCATGTTAAACACGATTTTTACTGTAGTGTTCCCATTAAACAGATAATTGAAGGAAATTAAGGATGGTGTGACGTTTTATAGGATTCAACCCCAAAGTGAAATAATGAAATTCCTCTTTAGAGCATTGGGAACAGACAATAATTAGACACACACACACGCACAATGCATAACAATTATCTTGAAGCTACATAACACTTGAATAACTTACGCAGAATTTATGAATAATTCTAAGGTTAAAAAAGTTAAGTAGAACATTTTCTTTTCCTACAAACGTTAAAAAAATCCCGAATAAAAAACATAAAGCAAACTGAATATACTTTCAGTTCACATAAACCAGTGCTTCTCAAAGTTTCAATATCCGTGACCCAATTTTCAATCATATTTTACATCGTGCCCCCCTCATACAATAACAATGTATTGAATTCAATAAAACTATACTTTAATGCTAAAACTACAATATACGATTTTAACCTCTTGCCACCGGCGTATATAAACGCCTCAGTCTTCCAAAGTGTTAATTTTTCCGGAAGTCGCTCCGAAGTACAATTTTTTCAGTGAACTGCTATCCACAAAATTATTTCGAAGGCTCTGGAAGGCAAGATAAGAACATTGACAATGCTTGCGAAGGATTTACTTACTTCAGATTATTTGCCTCTTTATTCCCCCCCCATACATCTCACGTGCTCTAACTTAGGGGGGAAAAAACGGTTAGCATTGAGAAGTGAATTGGTGAACTTTTATTCGGCAGTTATTGGATTAGTTATAAACCGTACAAATTATTAAGATAAGTGTTAATGTTTGAATATAATTTTATGTATGACAGTCCCATGGGGTCACTGGTAGTTATTAAACTTGTTCTTAGCTTAGTATTGTTAAATTCATTATAAAATACATTGTGTAGCACTGGTACATTTGTAAGTGTAATGTTTCAGTTTTAATGTGTATTCTATTTTTTATTATATCAGTATGTGTTTTGTGTTTGTTTTCAGTACATTAATATTTTTTTTTAAAAAAAATAATTTGTTCTTTTCAAGTTTTTAATATGCACGTGACCCCTTGTAGAGTTGTCACGGCCCCAAGGGGGCGCGCCCCACAGTTTCAGAAAAAAAAGCTGACATAAACTAAGACATGATTATCATTGTCCAAATATATTTCTGTAAATTCTGTATTTACATTAAATTTATTTAACAATTTATGGAAAAAGGAAAAAAATTTGTTAAAACAGTTTGGTACTTACGTATCATCGCAACCTATTGGAATATTATACGAAACACAGCACACGATTACCTATTTAGTACATACGACACATGCGAAATTCGGGTTGCTAACTTGGCGAGTTATTTTGAAAGTTGGCGATCGTTGCTATAATACGTAAATATCAATAGCTTTTATAAATTCAGCCCTAATTTAAAAACTCATTTCTCAGTAATAATTTCGCTTTAATAAATATTTTTTCTACTGGTATACACTCGAATATTTGAACAAATTACTTCTAAGCTATTTTGATTAATTGAAATTAAATTCTCATTATCGGAGAATGATATGGATCTAATTTTAAGAATACTTCAGTAAATCTTTTCATATTATTCAGAAATGATATCTCAGCTTGTGGCATTTTTCAAAGATGATATTTTAGAGATAGTTATATAATTAGTTTAATGTAATAGCTGAGAACTTATTTAGGATTCCTTGACATACTAAGCCATTTCCATGTCCTCTAATAGAAAAATTTTACAGTCAATTCAAAAAGACTGAGCGACGAATGTTCCGGTCAGAGGGTTTTAATATTCTTGATCGATTTATATGTTCTAGTAAATATTTTTACTAGCGATAATTTAGTGATCTAGTCTCAGATGACACATCTTTCAATTTTTCCACGAGGTCTTGAAGAGTCTGTAAAGCAGGTGTACACAACCTGAGGCCCGTGGGCCGCATATGGCTTATTGGGCTTTTCATAGTGGCCCGTCCGGGTTCATTGCTCTGAAAAACTCGTTAATTTATCAAAATTTGCTGGTACATTACTTGTTAAGAAATCAAATGCATCAATTTTGATTTTTGCTGTGGATGTCATTTGATGCGAATTGTTTCCCCCGATTAGTGATAATGGAAAACAGTGGTGTAGCGACCATTTTATGAGTGGAACTAATATCTAACTATCTTTCATATCTTACCAGCGAAAAGTATTCGAAGAAAATAGGTTGTTTCAAGACGATTTGGAAGTTGACTATTTTGTAGTGAAAAAAAAGCATGGATCAGTGATTGTTTTATTTTTCACGAAAGAGTGTTGAATTTGAAAAGTACCACTGAACAGGAATCCTTCAGTGGCTCTTTTTCTTGAAGATATTTTTCATGAGGTGAGATAAATAGGCTTTCTCTTGAATAATTTTTACAGCAGTAAAAAAAGTGTTTTGTTATTGGTAGTGTCACAGCGGTAACAAATGCACGTAATGAAATTTGTTATCATTATTGGTAATCATATGAAACCGTATACTGATGCAGAAATTGTGAAGAAGTGATTTTTAGATTCTTCCATTTTAGAGAAATTCAGTGACAAAAATATTTTTTTTAAATACTAATTTAAGAAAAAGCAAAATATATATAGGAATTTTAGTATTTTGATCAATTTTCTACATTTTGAATTTTTTATGTTATGTTGGTCGTAAAGCATTTACACTCCCCCCTACATAAAACTTCATGTTGTGGCCCAAGTGAAATTGCCATCATACGTATGCGGCCCGCGTGAAAACGCTAGCACATGTATGCGGCCTGGCAGTAAAGAAGATTTTGTACCTCTGCTGTAAAAGGTTAAAATCTTGACGTTCGATGAGAGATCTTCGCAGACGCCTTAGAAAAGTGCTACGGACTACAGTTTAAGAACCGTTGCGCAAACGGTTTCAAAAAAGATCTTTAAAACTGAATTATGAAAAGTAATAATTCTTCACTAATTGTGTTCCACATCTGAAGATTTTTATAATTAATTTTTTAATTACTTCTAATAATTAATTAGAAGTAATTGCCTCACTTCTTTAAAACATACCATACACTATTATCTCACTCATATTGAAAGTCTCAATATAGCACGCAATATTATGAATCTCTAAATACATTGTAGCACAAAAACAAATTATTAAATAAATTACCGAGAGCAATGAGTTAACTCAGAAATAATTCTCACAACATTATGGAACAAGTACATAATCCTAATAGTAAACTACAATTAAAGAAAGTTTTGCCACACATACAACTCAGAAGCTACTACTTCCCGACCAAGCAATGATGTGTGTGTGTGTGTGTGTTGCTCGGTTACACTTCACCCCTAACAAGGCAGAACGAACAGGCACTTTAGGTGTATTACAACAACAAGGGGTAATTAATCATCAAACAATGGTTTGCAGTTAAAAAAAAGAGCTCCTAGTAATTACTGTACACTACAGAGCTTTTCTCTTCCACTCTTCCGGTGAAAAATTAGCATCTTGTTGATATATTTCAGCAAAGACTTCAGTCCTCCTCTTAGATGTCATTTGGGGAAGTTCTTTCACAATCGACCACGGATTAATGGAGGATAATTTGTGTACTTCAAACTCTGGAAGCCGGATTATTGAATTCCCATTTTTTTTTTTTTACCTTTTTAAAGAGCAAAACGTTTTGTTCGTATCTACTTTCTGTGCAGGAAAATCGATATACTTTTTTCTCCTTTTCCTTTTGGAAATTCAAAGCGAGTTTTCGAGAGTTGCCATTTTTTTTAATTTAAAGATAAATTGATAAAAAAGGTAATTTTTAATTGAAGTTAATGAAGGTGAATTTCAATCTTTTGTAGTTGTTTTTTACGTTTTTGGTATTTGTAACATAAATTCGAGGAAATGAAGAGAAAGATACCCAATTTATCAAATGCTTCAGGTTCGTTCAAATTTATGTTTTTAAATCCTTGCATTTATTCACAAATAAATAAGAAATTCAACAGTAATAAAGTAAAAAAGTTGAATGAATATATTAATATAAATTCAAATAATATATGGGATTGAAAATTTATATTTTTTCATAATTCACTTTACTTTATTAAGTAAGATATATTCATTTTTAACTATGGAAAGAAATATTGTGAAAAATATCTTGAATTAGAAATATTTATCAAAAGGAATAAAAATGAGTAATGTGTATTTAGTTTTATATGTTTTTTCAGAAGAAGATAAATGCTATTTTATTACTTAAAGATTTATTAAAATTAAGCAATAAATATAACAAAAAATATCCATCGTATATAACTGATATTCTGGAAATAACTAACGCTAATAAATTTAGCATATCTTTTTTAAGAGTTTAGATTCTCTGTGACAATTTAATGTAAAAAAAAATCGAAACTTTTCCAGATATCTTTTTTTTCCTTTATTGTGTACATTTCAATTAGTTTTTATCCTAATAGTGTGGAAATTTTACGGTGTTGTTGACCCTTTTAGTAAGGCAGACAATACTTAAATTCACGAGTATGTGTACCAGAAAGTCTAATTGGAACAAAAAAATATATTTTTCAAACTTATTGAGAGAAACATGAAACGAAATAAAAGTATAAAGAGCATCTCTCTCTTTATTTGTATGTATGTAAATCATGTGCATAATCGACAAAGTGAATCTCTTTGAATGAAGTGGAACTTTTGTTTTTTTAATTTAAAAAAGAAAAAGAGATAGTAGATACAAAAAAGAAAGAGGACAATAATGAAATTAACTGTAGAAATAAACTAAAATGTTGGAAAAACTGTAAAAATTCATAAACTGTGGTATAGTGTGGAAACAAAAGCTAAAATGAAAAAAATTTATTATTTTTTTTTCATTTTAACTAAACCCTTGAAGGTTATTCCTTCACTACGTCGGCGAAAGATATTTTTGATAGATTTTTCCAAAAATATTTTTGTCATCTGAACGCTCACTTCCATCAAACTATAAGGTTATGTACCATAAATAAGCAGAGCGTTTGAGAACAGTACATTATTCAATAATCGCACAAGTATTTGAACTAAGAAACTTAAATAATTTTAAAATGATTATTTTACGAAAAAAATAATCTATAGGCAAAATATCGAAATCTATTTGAAGATATGAACAAAATACAAAAGAAGACGAGGTAATGTTAGGACAGTGTTTCTCAAACTGTGGGCGCAATGACTTTACGAGCGGGGCGCGAGGATATCGAAAATAAAAGATTTAAAAAATAATTAGTTTACTGGAATTAATTAAAACAAAATACTTTCAGACATAATAAAAAATGCACTTTTACTCTGATATAATTTATAGGCGCGCGCGATATTAAGTCAGAAAAAAATAAAAACTTCTTCAATACCTAATTAGCTTTCTTTGATCCTATAACCAAATAAAAACTTTTATTTTATTTGCTGTAATCCCATGATGAGAGATTTTTTTTATTACGCTTTTTTTGTACCTAACATACTACTCTTTCAGAGAAAAAACAGATCCCAGAATCGAAAAAATTTAGGAATATAAAAAATTCATCACTGTCATTATTTTTTAAATACTGCACATTACAGCTGTAATCTGTTTGACCTTCTAAGTTATTGGTACAGTTAGTTATGACCCGTCTCTTATGTGTTCTATATTGCGCTTTTTCCATGCAAAAGAGTTTTATGATATTTGGAAAACCACGGAGAGCACACACACAAACACATAAGCACATGAAGGATTACTTGGCCAAGATATATTTTTATAAATATTCTCAACATATAAAGCATAACGAAAAACGTTTCACACAATTTTTTTAGCAGTAACATACATATTATCATAATGAATATACTTTTTACCCGCAAGTGGTCATGCGGGACACACAGATTACGAAATCGTTAATTCTGGTAAAGCTGTTTATTTATTACCAAAGAAAAATTGAAAAGTCCTTGAAAGAACGTAAGTTAACTTTCTCTTAATTAAATTATTCACTGAAATCATGATTTGTATCGCGTACAATAAAATAATTATAAAAAAAAGGATTGGGGTGACTCAATAACCCCGACCGTATCGAGTGCGCGCCTGCACCCGGGTGAAAACATGTTGAAGTCTTTTCGCTTTAAATATTAAAAATAATTCAATTATTCTTCATCGATATTTTATATTACTGATCATTATTTAACATCAGTGGCACACACAAGGGGGTCCGGACCCCCAAAGCCCTTGAATTTTTTCCGATTAATTATAATTCTAAGTTTATAGTAAGCAAAATTTAATTAAGTTTTTGTTATTAATGATTAATTTTATTAATTAATGCTAATTATTTATTCAAGAATTAGTTTTTTACTGTGTTTTGTTCCCGAAAATCGACAAAATCAAAAGAAACCTGATATAAGATTGGTGAACTTTCGACCCCGGACCCCCCCCCCTTGAAAAATTCCTGTGTGCGCTATTGTTTAACATCAATTATAAATGCTATGTCTGTGAGGCTTAAAATTACAATTCGCTTAAAACTAATTATAATTTGAGCAACCATTTAAAAAAAATCATTTTATGTTTTTGTAAACATTGTCGAGCACTTGGCTTTGCTTCCCTTACAATTCAGCTATTATATCAATAATGTTTTATTTTCTTATAAATGAACTCGTGCAAAGAGCGGACACTTCTCAGCCGGTATACTTTTAATTTATCGGTGCTACACAGAATATTTTATAACTAATTAATTAATACTAAATTAAGAAGAAGTTTAATAAGTATTAATGACGTCCATGAGCTTGTCTTGGAAAGCAAAGTTTTTATAAGGAGTGCTTATGATTAGAAATTGAGTAACCTAGAGTTCTTAGAAGCCCCTGAGTTCTTTTTCTATATTTAGCAGATATCTATATTTTGTCTTCTAAGCAGCTACCGCATTTTGCAATATGTTCAATTTAAAAATTAGAGAAAGGAAAAATAACATAATAATTATCCTATTATTTTATTTATTTTGCTTAAAGGTCGTCTTCAAAATTTAATACTTATGTTACTAATTTGTATGGTTTATAATTAAGATCGCCTATTGTAGCTTTAGCGTCAAAGTGCATTATTATTGCATTCAGTACATTATTAATGTATAAGGGGGGGCGCGAAAAAATTGTGATCGAAAAGGGAGGCGCCAGTATTGAAAGTTTGAGAAACACTGTGTTAGGAGATTATTATGACTGATTTCAAACAATTTACAGGAGATAAACTTTTTTAACTTATATAGGGTGTTTTTTAGAGGTATAGAACATTAAATTGCAATAAAACAACGATGTATTATTCGATTGACATGATTTTTTTTATTCGAAAGATAATCTTGTGGCATTACATATTAAATATGATCAAGCAAGGTGTAGATTCGTCGAATGGGCCCAAAACGAGATTGCCGTTGTTCCCGATTTTTATAAGCGAATTTTGTTTAGCGATGAAGCGCACTTCTGGTTGAATGGCTACGTCAACAAACAAAACTGCCACATTTGGAGTGAAGCTAATCCACAAGTGTATGTCGAAACACTGTTACATCCAGAAAAACAGACTGTTTGGTGCGCTTTATGGGCTGGTGGAATCATTGGTGCGTACTTCTTCAAAAACGATGAAGGCCACAACGTTACAGTCAATGGTGATCGGTATAGAGCCATGATTACTAACTTTTTCATTCCTGAATTGAACAATCATGATGTCCAGGAGCTGTGGTTCCAACAAGACGGTTCAACATGTCACACAGCTCGTGCCACAATCGATTTATTGAAAGACATGTTTGGTGACTGCCTAATTTCACGTTTTGGACCTGTGAATTGGCCTCCAAGATCTTGTGATTTAACACCGCTAGACTATTTTCTGTGGGGCTATGTAAAGTCATTGGTCTATGCGGATAAGCCACAAACGCTTGACCAATTGTAAGACAACATTCGCCGTGTTATTACCGATATACGGCCACAAATGTTGGAAAACGTCATCGAAAATTGGACTACATCCGAGCCAGCCGTGGCAGTCATATGCCAGAAATCATATTTAGAATGTAATGACACAAGATTATCTTTCGAATAAAAAAAATTCATGTCAATCGAATAATACATCGTTGTTTTATTGCAATTTAAATTTCTATTACTCTAAAAAAACACCCTTTTGATGGTGTGTATACCCGTTCTTCGCACGGGTGAATTGAAAAATTAAACAATACAGATTGAAGGATAAAGAAGTTTCCAATTAGTTAATTTTACGTGAATTCTAATTTAAACAGAAAATAAAAGATTTTTGTACATTTCAGTTAAGCAAAAAAAAAACCATATTTGTTAAATTTTAAATCTGTAGATCTAATAGCTGATATAAATGATTTTTTATTATTTATAATGCCCCGTATCTCTCTTGTGGGTCAATTTTTGAAAAGACCTTTCTATGATGATCTCTATTCACCAAAAGTAACACAATTTCACAAATTTTGTTTAATGTAAGCTTAAAAGAATGTAAATAAATTTTACCTGGATGTGTAATGCGTTAATATTACTTTCTTCTGTATTTATTTTATGCTAAAATTGTAATATCGCAAACAACGCCGTTCCTTACATTATAATTGCGGTTTAATGATATCATAGCGAAATGTTGGCGAGAGAGCCAAGTTTGCATCATTTTGGCGACCATGATGGCAACTAGTCGATTGATTAAACGGTGCAGAAGTTGATGTACTGTAGCCCCACTTGGTGGGGAGCTGCAACAAATAGGATAGCACAAAACCCTTCTCCACAAAAAAATACATATACATGCCAATTTCCATAGTGATCGGTTGAAGGGTGATGGAGAGAAGCGTGGTGATATATTCAAACATCCATTTATGTAAAGAGAAGAGAGAGATAAAATAAAGTTTCACTCATTACTAAATAGTTAATTATTACATATATTTCACTTGCTACCTCTGGAAAATTTAAACAAAATTTTTGTTGTTTTTCTCCAGCTGAGATTTTCAAAAAGAATTCCTGACTGTATGCAAATTTATGGGGTCTCAGGGGTGTTAAACTTTTCTAGAGGTCTGAAAATATAAACGATTTTCAAACGCATATAATTCTTTTAAATTTAAATTAAATTTTTCGAATCTTTTACGTATTATTTAAAATAGAATGGGGCTACAGAAAAGTATAAAATGTTTAAAATATACTAATAATTTTAAAAATCATAAGCATATGAAAAGTCTATAATAAATATTAAGTATTTTTTGCTTTGCGCACACTATTTTCTAAAATATTAGCCTCTGATGTATAAAACTTTATAGAATTATACAATGCATCATATCATTTAAACCCTACCTAATTTTAGTATTTTATATCTTTTGTATTTCAAAATATTTGTAAAATATTGCAATTTTTAAAATATTTTTTTTAAAAATACATGTTTTTAATTTATTAAAATATGTAAGTTATTATTTTTTTATATAAAAGTAGCTACAAAGTATTAAGAATACATTTGTCTTTATAAATCAACTTAAAGCTAGTAATTAAACCTACTCTTTTAGAAAATAACATGCGCGACGTAAAACTTAGTAAATATTTCTTATAGAAAAGTTTCTTATGTTCATATGCTTATAATTTTTAAAATTATAATTATATTTTAAACATTTTATACTTTTCTGAAGCCCCATTCCTTTATAAGTAATGTGTAAAATATTCGAATTATTTAACTTAAATTGAAAGAAAATATACCTGTTTGAAAATTGTTTATATTTTCAGACCTCCAGAGAAATTTAGCACCCCTGTGACCCCTTATACTGAGACATAAATAATTACAGTACTTTTTGTTAGAACAAATCTATTTCAGATCGATAAATCAAAATATAAAGCCAAAATCTCAATAAAGAGGAGTTATTTATTATTTTTTTTACGAACATTAAAATAGAACTGAATTCGCGTACGATGGGAATTTATAACACTATCAAAATACAGATGAATAATAATGATACTGAAGGTTATAAATCAAAATACAGTCGAACCTCTTATATAACGAAGTCGTCAAACCCCGAAAGAAAGTTCGTAAAATGGAAAATTCGTTATATAGATGCTCACCTTTCTTTTTTCTTTATAAACCACATAAAACAAATTTGAAACTCATAAACACTATATATTAAAAAAAAGAAAGTATTCACATTTTTTTTACAAATTAATATATATAAATTCATTTTATATATCTTACCTATCAAAAAAAAAAAAAAAAAGAAAAGAAAGAATGAAACCAAAGGAAATTTCCATGACTCCTTTGTCCACATACTGAAGAATTTTTTTTCTTTGATGCTCAAGCACTTACGTTTTGACATTTTCGAGCTACAAGAAACGAATTTATCAGTACAACTGATCACTTTTACAAATGAATGGAGACTAGTTTAAAGACACGGGACCGGAAACAACTCCACCGAGGGTAAAAGGAGATATCGAAGATGTTTCTAGTGAACTGGTTGCACTTTATTTGATGAAACATACAGAATTCTACTTCTTTTACTGAATTAGGCATCTAATAAAAACCAACAGTTCAAGATTTTAGACCACCATAAAATAATTTAAAAAGAAAGAATAACTTCAAATGTGTCCAGATATACTTAAAGTGGGAGGTTATTTTACGAAGAAAATCGTGAAATGTTCTTTGATTCCAGGAAAAATTTCGGTATATAGAAAATTTCACAACATAGAGGTTCATAATATGAAGTTTCCACAGTACCTTGTTTTAAGTAAATTATACGAATTAAAGGAGCAACCTAAAACTTTTCCTATAAATAGTACTTAAGAATGTTCTAGTGAACTTTGCTTACTATTTTAACCTAACTTTAATATTTCTAGCTGAAATCAGTTTTATTAGATACCATGCTAATCGTAAGAGTACAAGTATATTTTATACAACATACAAGATGTCAGTACCATTTTCCTATGTGTAATTACTTCTTTATAGTCGAAAAAAACGGGAAGAGATAAACTAAAACTTGATAAAAAACGCGCGTTTTAAAACATATTTTTTTCCCATTAAATCAAATAGTAGTATTGAATTTTTCGCTCATTTTTGCAGCCAAAACATTGATAATGGATCCCATTAATAAAATAACGGGAAAGGTAATTTATTTTAACTAAGAGATTTTCATTAACCATATGCTTAAATTTCGAATAAACATAAATGAACAAAATTAATCAAATTAGAAAGTCCTTGTATATAGCAAAAATTAAAGATTAGTATTTAAATTCAACAAATGGAAACATATGTATTTAACAAAAAGTGAAAAATACGATCAGTTAAAGAAAGGTTTGGGATTTGAAACCAGGAAACACATAAATTAATCAATTATAGACGTTTTTATTTACTATATTTTACTTTTAAAGAACACCTAACTCTACCTCCGAATGATTATTTTCGTTTAAAAAATATATATTTTCCTCTAAATCAAAAATTTTCAAGATCAATAATGTTATGTATATCCAATGATACAATTTCTAGTGCAACGTCTTTTGCTTTTCTTCTTGCCGGAATTGAACAAACATCATAAACCAGTTACAGAAAAGGAAAGATAGGTTGGCGATCAAAGGTTTCAATTCTTTCGCCAGAGCTTGGCGCCAGACTTCCTGCCGTCGTTCGGGTCCTCTTTTCAAGAGATCATCAGATACCTTGTTTCAAAAACGGTGCCGCTCCGTCTTTGCAGAGGGTACACGGTGAAAAATCAATTTGTTTTAATATTATTTGCTGCCCCCTATTGCCAGCCGAGACAGATATATTCATATTTTACGGATTCGCTGGGAGAGGCATTTATTCTTAAAGTTTCCTCCATTAGTTAAAATGAAAGTTTTCCTGAGTGATATATTCCGCGACAAAAATAAATGAAGTTTCGCTCCGGAATGGAGACATACGTCTTTTGACATTAAATTTACGATACTGCGTAATTAAAGCTTTAAACGTTTGGCGTGAATCTTGAATAAATTGAGTACAATTAGTTAAAAAAGTAATTTAATTAAGGCCTGAATTATGAAAAGGCAAAACAGTGTACTTTATCATTATTTAGGTATAAAATATTTTATATACCGAAAAATGCCTAGATAAAAAAATTCTGCAAACTGAATATAATTTTATGTACTTGGTGGGGTACAACAAATCAAATTTTGGAGTTTAAATTATAAGGAAACACGTCACATTGCGTGATAGTTTACAGTTTAATTTAATTTCGGACAGAATATTGGTGGATAATAAATAAAAACTTAAACATATATCAAAGGCTTGGAAAAATAACGGCTTAAGAAAATATATATTTTAAAGTAAAATGAGGTACTTGTACTAAAAGGAACATTCAGAGCGATTTTTTTTAAAGAAAAAAATATTCAAATTTTAAAATGCAACAAAATTTAGCCACAACTTATAACACTTAAACTTAATATTGTTACGGATTTTGCATAAAATAGTGTAAATAATTTGTATTTGGATGTATAATGCATTTATATTTCTCTGTTATATTTATTTAATGTTAAATTTGTAATATTTGTAAGCAACACCGCTTTTCTTATGTTATAATGACGATTCAATGGGCACTTGGCGAAATCTTAGCGATATAATTGGCATTATTTTTGGTGAGTTCGGGATACTATGCATTTTTCTAGAAATTAGTAGAGAAATAAACTAATTTCACGCAAGCGGATCTTTCTCGAATGATCTGCGAAGCCTACAAATAGAAAGATGTGGGCCAAAAGTCAATAGTCTTGTTTTGACGAGCGATTAGTTAGTACTGATTTGACTAGTGATTAGTTAGTATTGCTTTGACTGGCGATTGCTTGACTGTTGAAGCGATTAGTGATTACTTCGACTGTTGAACGAGCGATTGTTTATGAAAAATCTCTGACATACGTGTGTTTTAGAGACCGATAATTGTATCTGAGTGCTGTTGAAGGTATGAAGACCTTTTGAGATTTATTCTGTAAATATTGCCGCTGAATCCTGTATTTTGATGGATTGGATTTTCGACAGTAAATTCTCATTGCTCTTGTTCTTTACGAGTGATATGCATAAAATCCACGAACCCCGATGAACGTAACAATATTTTATTAACTTATTTACAACTTTAATATAGGATTTAAGTGGCTTCAAATAAGTTATTTTTATAGCTTGTATGTTCAATATTCTATAATTTTAAAACCAAAATTTTAAATTATTTGATTCAAAATTTTTCATAGGATAAATTAAACACTTTTAACCACTAGAAAAGGTATGTAAGATAAAATTGTGAACTTGCAATACACATTTTTTATTTTGGAAATTTTTTGAAAGTTTTACCTTTATTCTAACCAACTCAAATTATAGATTAGAAAGGACAAATAATCTATCATTATATCTCTTCAATTTTTCTTCTAATTTTTTTCTCATTTCAACTAGTTTTGTGAAATAATCAAAATTGTTTTCACAAAATAAATTATTTTTATACAAATTATTATGATTATATTTACATACGCTATCGTTAAAGTTTTAATTCCTTTATTTCATCGAATAAATACGTATTTCACGAAATAACTAGACAAGTCTTTTTGTTTATAAAAGATAAAAACTTCTTTGTTTAACCTAGTTATTCTATGAAACAACCTATATTAGACCATTATAAAGGGAAAAATGACCAACTTCAAAGTTACTTTTTTAAAGTAATTAATCATAAATAGCTTAAATATTTTGCAAAATACATTTTATCCCTTTTGCGGATGATTAATTGATAAATAATAAGTAAAAAAGGAACATGTTACAGAAATAGTTATATTTAAATAGTATAAAGAAATACATACTGGGAAGAAAAACTGTTGCTCCTTAGAAAAAAATGTACACACTTTTTCAAATAAAAATATAAGGAAATAGTAATTTAAACTTTATGAAATACCTTAATCTTACTTTTCACTATTTGTTAGAGCAAGGATTGCTGTAATAACACTTTGAATTGCTTTGAATATTATTTTTGAAATAAGCGCACTTTTTACTATTACACAATTTTCTTACTCAAGCACTTTTAAAATCTCTGTACAGTGACGCAACATAGAGCTTTTGCAACAAATCGAACTTTTATAGCAGTATTCGAAACTTCTTCAATTGAAATTAATTCTCGCTCACATAAACTAAGCTCAGATAAAAAATTCAAATGTTTTATTTCCCCACTCTTCCCCAAAACAGCTATAAAGGGATCAAACCTGACTAAAAACAGCTAGAACAGGTTCAAAGAGCTTTCAAGAACCGTATTTCATACTTTAACGATGAAGTAATCGTTATTTTGAAGAATACCTAGTTAAATCGTAGATTTTATATACTCTTTAACTGACTTATCTAGTTATTTAGTGAAATATCTAATTATTCTATGAAATAATGTATTTTGCACTTTAACGGTAACATACAAGTATATTGAGTTCAGAGTATGGTCACTAATTAAATTTAATAGTTTATTTAGAATATTACAGTTGACGACTACACATTTAATCAGATATTCATAAATTCATACATATAGTGATTATTTTTTATTAAATATAAAATCTTATTTTCCTTTTTAAATATTTTTTTTAAAAATTTTCTAAACGTAGATACAACTTTTTACCTTTTTTATACTACGTTCACAATTATTTTGAGCAACATAAAAGTTCGAATTGCTTCTGAGCTCTTTTATTTTTATGTTTGTCAAAAAATTAATAATAAAAAAAAAAATATCCCATATATTTGCTTTGTTAAAAAACAAATCCTTTTTTCGCATTAACAAAAATCTTATTTAGTCAACTTGCCTTCATGAAATTCTTTTCTATAATAGATGAGAGGAAATGATAAGGTGTTATGAATTTCGTTCTTTAATTGCTATTCTTGATACAATCAACTTAAACATATGTTCTTTAAGCAAATGCTTTCTCTAGAGTCAAATTTTCCGCTCTATTACTTCTATTAGCAATACTTTCTTCTCATAAATCATTTTTCTTTTATATTATACCTTGTATTACTTTTAGATACTGTTTCTCATTTTTTTGGATAAAATAATAATGAAAAACATTTTTTTCAGAAAATAAAGACATTATTCATTTAATTTGTATTTTAGCTTAAAATTTAGTTTCAAAATAAAAACTATATATATATATATATATATATATATATATATATATATAAATTCGAGATCTTTTTAAAACTGAATGTTTTATACAAGAGGAAAAACAATTCAGTAACCTTTATTTTGTTTTCTCAAAACTCATGAAGTAAAGAAGGAAAATCCTATATATTTTGAACAAATCTCTCACTCACAGGGATTTATTTATTTTTTTTTTGAAAAAAAAGTACTGCATTTTGATAATTACTTCTAATGTAATAAAATTTTTTCGACTTCTTAATGAAAGCAGTTTTACTTTTTTAAAATGTTTTGTTGCCTCTTTTTCTTCAGGTTTCATATTATAGGGAACGTTATATAACCTCTCCCTCTTCAATTCATTTTTACGTTCTTAAAATAACTTCCAATTACAAAAGTTTATGAGTTATATGCAAGGAAGTAGTTAAAGTTGAAAATATTCTATTTAAAATAGTTTTGAATTTTCCTTTCTTTTGAAACCCTCACGTTTTGGAGTTGTAAAAACGATAATAAAAAAGCATCATATTCCTAATGACTTTGCTGAAAGTACCGAATGAAATTTCCAGTTTAAATAGTCCCATGGATAAGAAATATAACAAAAAAAGTAGCCAAATGGGAAAATTTCCTAGCTATAAAGATGTCATTCGACATTTTAAAGGCGTTCAAATGAGATATGTAGAGACGAACCATTTGGATATTTTACGATTGGCTTTATTACCTCAAACTGGATCTAATTTGAAATCTTACGGCTTTCGAATGTTTTATTTAAAGTCATTAGTTTCAGAAAGATGCCTTAGATAAATTCATTGTTCTTTAATAGACGGGACCTGTATTTTTAGTTGCATCCATCCCAATGCTTACTAAAATTAGATTTGCACAAAAAAATAACTTAGATATTTAAATATAGATTTTTAAACTTTTTGTTTCAATGTAATTAATATACTCTTTATGTATAACGTTAATAAAAAATTTTGTGTGTATTTGCTTTTGATCTGAAATTAATTACTTTAATTCTTGCTTTTACTCTTTAATATAACTAATACTTACAGTTAATATAAAAATTATTCGATCCAAAAACATTTATAAAAATATTATCATGCTATAAAAAAGCTTAATTGATAAAGAATCAGCTTTTTTTTTGGTTAACGATCTGTTCAAGTGAACACATTTAATTACCGAAAAAAAATTTATTTTATTTTTTCCCTTGCTACTTACCCAATGCTTTAGCCTTTAATGAAACTTCTATTAATCCTATCAAATATTATACTACATTGAATATATTGCATTCATTTTCTCCATAATTACATTAGTATTACTCTGAATATTTCAATTTATTTAAAAAAATGGCTTATTAGTGAACTAAAAAAAGTAATTTAAGAACACCCCCAAAACAGATTTCTTGAATAGTTAAACTCATCGAATGTTGTAATTATATATGTCTCTATAAGATAATTCAGGTGATCAAATGAGACCTCAAAGACGCAGAAGAGAAAGAAAATGAAAAAGAAGAGGCAAAAAATTTCAAGATAAAATTATTCCTTTTTTACTAAATTCATATTAATGTAACATATTCTAAATTTTTTATTGAGAAAAGCAAAAATAGAAGAATAACCAGAGAGTACAGCTCGAGCATAAGACTTTCACAGTGGTACAAAATTTTGCCTTAGGAACTAAGTTTGTAGGCTTGGCATTGTTTTCAGGCTAACCAGGTTTCATCTGTAATTTGACTATACTATTGAAATGTATTGAAAAAAAGGGTAAAAATAAACTTAATCATAACTTTAGAAGACTTTTATTAAATGTACTAAAATCAAATTACCAATGCTAGAATGAAGTAAAATTAATAAAGAAAACTAAAACTACTTACACAATGCTGAAAATATTAATTCATATATATATATACATATATATATATATATATATATATATGTAATAATTCCCCCTAGTATCCTTTTAATTAACTGTTTTTAATAATATTCAAATAATCTTTTAATTATTTGGTTCGAAACTAACACCCTGATCTTAATCGTAATTGACTAATATTATTACATTATAAATCCCTTTCCCGCCCATTGTAACCAATCAGAGCCCCTATCACAAAAATGTCATGTGGTCTTCAACGTCAGGTATAAAAACCGATGTCTGTGGAAATCTCTCTCTCTCTCTCTCTCTCTGCTCGTTCGACTGCTTTGTGTTGTGTGTTGTAGTTTCTTTGTCTGTGTTGTGTCGTCCATGTTCATCGTAATTAATATGCCTAGGTGCTTCAAGATATTCAATAAATTGGATTTACTAATTAATCAGACTGCCTGGTCGATCTTTCCATTGAAAGTGCATCACACACAACATACAGGAATCACTCACAACCGGTCACGTCCTATCCTTTGGTTCACTACAGTAATAAAATCCACTCGCCACGTCTTACAATTATTTTTACCACTCTCCAGAAATATTATAGAATTATGTCATATATATATATATATATATATATATATATATATATATATATATATATATATATATATATATATATATATATATATATACATGGAATAGTTCCCTCTAGTATCCTTTTTATTAACTCATTTTAAATAATTTTCTTTAAATAGCTTTTAATGCTTTGGTTCGGTACTAACTAGTTAATCTTAATCATAATCGAATAGTAGCATTGCATCAGCATCCTCGTTCCCATTCGTTCTAACCAATCATATATCATGTTACAAATGAGTCACGTGATCTTCACAGACGGTGTAAAAGCAAAAGTCTTTGCCTATGTGTTTGTCCTGAGAAATTTTGTGGCCGCTTATCGCTTCTGCCATGTGTGTCTGTGCGTCCCATTTACTTAATTATTCTAAATGATGGTGAATTTCATATGTCTGTGATTATTAATAAAATAAAATTGAAACTAATCCTGAAGATGCTTTCTATTTATCAAGAAACAACCACCCTATATAACCGCCGGCCATCACTACCTATAAGTCGCCATATTTGTACACACATATATATAGATATATATATGTGTGTGCTTGCGTGTGTGTGTGTGTGTACATAGCACTATTTAAAACGATTATTGTCACACCACATTGTTAACATAATTTCCCTCCAGCCGGAGCTATCTTAGAACAGCACCACATAAAAGCAAAAATTAGTAAATAAATAAAATGAATAGTAGTTATAACATTGGATTTCCTTAAAGAATTTTGGAAATAAAAGACAAAAGCACACAAGCATTCAAAACATGGCAAATAAATATTAAAACATGTTTGAAGTTATTTCAGTTGTGGCGCCATCTTGTTCAAAATATATTGTAACGAAGATTGAGGTTTGAGGAATTTATGCTTTCAGTCCCAAAGAGCCAGGCAGTTCTTCAAGAGCGATGGAAATCTATTAACGAAAAGCAATACATAAAATACAAAGTAAGAGTAAAATTCTATTTACAAATCTCATAAGCCCTTCCCATCTTCTACGGCACTCAAACACAACAGTCAGGGTCTAAAATACAAGTATGCTTAAAGATTATTGGCAAGCATCGGCTCGTCCTATTCAAGAACCAAAGTAATTACTAGTCCTTGGTCGACTCTTCATGGTCAAATCAATACTAATCTACAACGGTCAAAAGAAGATTAATTCTTCAACGGTCGAATCAAGACTAACTCTTCAACAGTCAAATCAGCAATAACTAATCGCTAGTCAAAACAATACTGACTCTTCAACAGCCAAAACAAGACTAACTCAGTTTCAGCAAACGACTCCCTATTTATAGTCTGCACGGATGTTTCTCGAAGAATTCGAAGTCATAGATCATGACATTAGTTGATTTCTCCTGTAATTTACAGATGAATCCTTTAGTCGCCAAATGGCAAAATTGGTCGCCAAAGTCACCCAAATGGTCAGCAAGTTGTAAACATGGTTGCCAAAAAAGATGCCAACTTGGCTGTATCAAAACGATTTAGCCAGATTTCTATTGAATTGCCAGTATAATCTAAGCGTTGATTGTGGATATTACAGTTTTAGCATAAAATAATTACAACAAATAGTAATAATAATGTACTACATATCCAGAAATAAAAATTACTTATAATATTCTACGAATTCATTACGCAAAATTCGCAACTATATATATATATTGCTCCATAACTCCAAAAAAAGAATTACAAAGACACCGTTACAGAAGCAACTAATCTTATCATTTAAATATATATTATTTAAACTTTATCATGAAAAAAATTTTGTTGTTTGTATGAATTTGTATTACTTACGAAACACTACGACTCATATTCATCAAGATTAGTGATAACAGATGCTACAATAAAAACCAATTAGATGAACAGTGATCCTAAAAGTACTTTTCGATCCCGGAAATGAGAGTCAAAAATATCCATTTACACTGTTCTTTTTGCTGGACACATGCCATAAAACCGTTTAGGGATGTTTTTTCCCTATATCTATTAGTCCACCAAGTGCTATAAATAATTTGATGAAAAGTCAACAAACGAAATGTTAATGGGAATACTAAACAACCCACTTTTTGTATCGGGAGGAAAAACTTATGAGAGCAAACATAGTTCTATTTTGACTAAAACAAAACTGAAACAAAAAGAGATTCGAAGAGATGGCATATCGAAAAGGTGAAGAAAAATCGATTGCAGCAAGACATTTATTTTCTTTAATGTCTCGCTTTTTGAAATTGAGGACAATTATTTCTTCTAGTATGTTAGGATGTAAACTCTATTGAAAATAATGAATAAATGTTATTTATTTATTTTTTAGTGCTGCTACATAATAAAATAAATTACGTAGAGGAAAAGGGCAACAAAAATAAAGTAACTCATTTTTAGTGATTTGATTTATAAAAGGGAAATAGTAAACTTGAACCTTCTTTATGTACTCGTACAGTTTTTTAAAAAAATCTAAGGTTATTTAAAAATTAGTACTTCAATTCGTGCTAGAATAGTTTATGGATTACATTTCAATTTTTAAATTAAATCTAATAAGCATCATTTATTCTAAGCATCAATTCTTGAAGGCGTTCAGTTGTGTATGTTTCCAATGACTCAAAATAGTAAAAGAAATATTATTTTAAAGAAAATTTACTATATTAAAATTAAAAAAACAAAGTAATTTAAACATTGCGAATTTATATATAATTTCACAACTTTTATTTCCTTTTTATACCATATTTCCGGTTATAAAAAACTAAAATTTAAAGTTTCAATTTTAATATATCTTTTAACAATTTTGTAAACGTATCTAATCATTCTAATTCTGGAGGAAAAAAGAAAACATGGGATTTTTAAAAATAATTTAGGAAAATTTGATACTAAATAATCGATTTTGAAAACACCCATTCATGCTTTGCAATACAAAATAGTTTTTTCCTCATTAGTTTTATGTGAAACAAATTAAAATCTGCTTTAAAAAAAAGAATGATATTTTCTGTTTTATCCGAAAAAAGGCAGCAAACCATTTCGAACTTTTAAAAAAATGTACATTTGTAAAACATTTTATAAATGTTTAACCTGATGTCATTGAATCAAACAAGGATTTTTTATTATACATATTTTTGCTCCAACTTATATTGGATATTATATCTTTACATACAAATTCATCCCTAACAACCGCATTGTTATATTTAAATATCATTTGCTAATGGATTTAAAACATAACGGATTCAAAAAAGTAATCAATAAAAAGTAATGTAACAAAACAGTTATATTGTAACAAATTGGATCAAAAGGAAGATACATCGTTTATATATTGCATTTATTTAATTTATTACAATGTTTATATTTAAGGACTGAAAATGAATAATTTTAGTACTTAAATAGATAAATCCATAGTTTTATTTGAATAGTAATAATTATATGGAGATAGTAAAATATTTATATGCATAACGCGAATTATTTCAATTAATTGGCAGCAAGGAGCTATATATGTATACCATCTCTTCTCTCTCTCGAAGATTTATTATAACAATAAAAATCTTCTTAAATTATTTTATTTAGATATATAATATTCTGGCTTAGGAGCAAAGATTTATTTTTTCCTTTGTATTTTATGTTTGGTATTTGATTTATAACTTAGAGAGAGACAGAGAATTTTAGAATTTTTCTTCTAGAGTATTATGATTAATAACACTACAGTATTACATATATATATATATATATATATATATATATATATATATATATATATATATATATATATATATATATATATATATATATATATATATATATATACATAATTGAAACTCTTATTCCTACTCTATGTTCTATTCTTAACAACCCAGTGGTTATTACAAATGTAAGAGGAGTTGTGAGGCCTTTAAACTATGCATATCTGTTTAACTCTATATTCTTATGCTAAGAGTTTACTGAGGCTATATCTTATTTTTGTTCTATACTGTCTTAATATATTTCTACTTATTGCTTTACGCTATCAGATTAATAGCAATTTAATTTATGATTAACGATTATACATATATATTGTGTGTTTGTAATAATGACCTTTAAAATATCTAAACAACTTTTTTTAATTTGTAATGGCCATTGGGCCTTCGGGTGAGTGAATATTCACGTCACACTGTTCAGCTACACGAGGGCTTTAGGTGACGGACCACGTAATTTTGTACCATGGTCAAGTGATGTGGACGACACCTGAGATGGCACCCCCTCTCCTAACTACCACACCACACGAACGGGAGGACGTTTTAGCTCTTTTACACATTTAACGTGCATCACTTCCCTACACGGCTTGGCCTTCGGGACTCGAGCGTAAATAACTAACTAGGTTTTCCACATAACGGGATAAATGAAACTATTTCTCGTGAAAGTTAGCATTATTAAAAGTAAAGTTACATCAGAATTTATCAAACGATATTTTTTCACCAATCATAGTCTCCGTCCACGGAAGAGACGCGGATTTCAAGACTTCTTGTTGCCACTTAATATAAGAAGCCCCAAAATACTGGGAAAATACTCGTCCATCTTGCTCTAGCCAGTTGCAGCTCGTATATGTCTTCAGAACCATTTCTAACATCCTCGGCGACCTAGTGTCCATCTTTGCTTGTGTGTATGTTGCTTAAGTGCTAAGTGTTAAATATAGTGGATTATCTGTCAACAAGTCTGTCATATCAATATCAGCCAAATTACATCATACATCTAAAATAATGATTTAATTAAAGAAACTCTTTACACTCGCCACATCCTGTTATTTATACATATAATCATACAGATGCATGTATTTTAAATTTCTTATATTAAAAGAATTTATGAAATCGTTGAAATCGTCATGAATTCGTTACTAATTATTTTAAAACAACATGTAGACTAGATGAATTTTCTTCATTATATGTTAAATACCTAAATATAATATACTAATTGTTTTAAATGTTAAATACTTAAATATTATAGATATTAAATACCTAAATATATTAAATATTTATGTATTAAAATTATAATATATTGATTATTTATGTGTTAATATATCAAATATTTATACATTAAACTTAAAATAAATAAATTATTTATGTGTTAATGTATTAACTATCTATATATTAATATGTTAATTATTTATATATTTATATATTAATATGTTAATTATTTATATATTTATATATTAATATGTTAATTATTTATATATTTATACATTAATTATTTATACATTAAAATTAAAATATATCAGTTATTTATGTGTGTAAATATATATTATTTATACATTAATATATTAATTATTCATATATTAAAATTTATATAATATGTTAATTTTTTATGTATTAAATATTTTAATTACAGTTATGAGTAATTTATTAATGCCTTAAATCTCTTCGTTCTCCATATGGGTTTATAAGATAGATGATATCCATTGTATATTTTAAACAAATTCGAACTTTTTTTGAAAAAAGGAGGGTTTTTTTTTAATGTTGTGAATACTATTTCTTTGACATTTTACTTCCTCTCGTCTCTTCCAATCGCGAAATATATTATTTTACTATGACATTTTAAAAATAATTTAAGAGAAAATCAAGCACATAAATTAACGTGATGTAAAGAAAAAGTCGACAGATGTTCGAAAACAGCCACAATGTCTTCACAAGAGAATGGGATAGCTTTATACATATCTTTCAAGAATATATTGCTTTTTAAAAAATAACAACGTCTCAGAGTGAAATTTATATATAATCTACTACGAATTTGTTCTCAAAAATATGTAGTATACACAAAATATTGCATATAATAAATAAATAAAGCTCTGTTTCTTTTTTTCACATACATCGGAAAAATGTAACACATTTATTTTTTGACAAAAATTCTAAATTTATACTGTTTATTTTTTATTTCATTTTTCTGATCCTAAGAAAATAATTGGATTTAATTTGTCTTCTGCTTTTAAATGTTTTGAGTGAATAAAATTCAAACGATGGCAAAAAAAAATTTTAAAAAAATGTTTTATTTTATACAATTTCTTTTTGTTAATACTTGTTTTAGAAAAAAAATAAGAATAAGAATTTAAATAAATAATTTTATTTTGAATATAAAGTAGCATTTTTGCATTTTTTGAAAACCAATATTTGCATTTTTAAAAACTAATTTGTTGAATACAAAATAGTATTCGCTATATAAATTAGATAAAAAAATCAAATGTTTTATTTTGTATATATTTTAACGAGGAAAATCCCAGAAATTCATAAGAAGTTTAAAATAACATAAAAATTGGAGAAGTTTGTTTATTTCAATTTGGTTTACGTAAAGGATATTCTATATAAAGAGGACTTTTTTTATAGTTCCAAATAGTTCATATTTTTGTCATTAGCGGGTGATGCATGACAAAAAAATATCAGAATTCCTTCATTTGACTTCATTTTAATTTATGTCACAATTTGAAGAAATACGAGAACTATTAACGACGGGGCTCGTAATTTTGAAAATTGATGAAGTGACAAGGACGACACCTAAGCATGCACCCTCATCTTTTTACTTTTACAACCCGCCACGAGGATGATTTTGAGCCTCAACAGATTTAACGTATACCCGTCTCTCTATTCAGCGTGTCTCAGGTTTCGAACATGTGACTTGTCAATTCCGGTCACGTGTTTCGTAAGTGTTACGTAGAGCTATCTGGAAAACTACTGTTATCGCATATTTGATAACTATCATTTTGAATTCAAAATTTAGTCTTATTTTGGCTGAAAATAATATTGATCTGTTTTGTTAAAACTTCTATTATTTTATTTACAATTAATATTTACTAGTTTGCATAATATCTACCTCATTCTGGTGAAGATTTGAAATACAATTCCTAAACATTTGTTGCACTCGACTTTAATCATTGTTAGACAATAATTTAATAAATTAAGTTGATTTGATGTTGGCTTATAAACTGAAGCTGTGCCAACTAATTCAAGTAATTTTTATTTGTTACGCGTTTCTGTTAAAGTAAAGTATCTGACAATATATTTGTTTTATTTTGATTATTCGCGATATGATCTTATTCGAATCAAATCGTGGAATAAAGTGAGGTATGTTGAAACTTTGTTCTTGTGGAATTCTTAATGCTAAAATTCTTATTCTGTCGAAATTCTATTTTCTTAATGATTTATTCAAAACTATCCATTCCTCTTCTTAGATTTATTAGTCTTTTTCTTAAAAAAATTACAAGCTTCTAATTCTATTTAAATTATAATCCGTGTTGACATATTATTTGGATATTTTTAGAAATTGAGAATATTTTGCATTCGTTTTTGAATGTGAATAGGGCTTCTAAATTAAAAAAATAAATAAAGTTAAGCGAAGCATTTTCTGCACTGCAATAGCTAAACGTGCAGCTAAAATTATCAACTATCTGGAAAATGATGAAATTAAATGCGAAAAGTTCAAGTTTTTAAAATTTAAATTTATTATTTAGGAATGTCAGTATAATGAGCATACTAACCAAGTTTGTGACTTGTTGAGTAATTTAAATGACCCGGCAAACGATATTCACGAAAGTCAAAAATATTCGGAACACAGCTTATTCAACTCAAAGTAAAAGTTGAATTAAAATTAAATACTACAGATGTACAAAGGTACGAAGTAAAATATATTATTGATGGTAAATCTATACAAAATCATATATGATAACAGTTCACCAAAAATTGATTTGAAAAATTTGGAATATAGTTTTAAAAAATAGAAATTGTGAGACCAAAGCATTAAAACGGGAATTCTTAGAGCAGTGGTCTTCAATCTGTAAAACCCTGGAAATCTATAACACATGCCTAGGGGTTCCATGAGTCACAATAACAAATCGAACAAAAACCCCCATGATTGTGTATACAAAATGGGTTCTCTATCTCTATGTTTGTATAACCACGAGTATATAAAGTACATTCCAGGCAGTAAAATTGGAAATTTTATTTATATATTACTTGATTTTGCAATATTTTTTTAACTTTTATTATAATTTGATAAAATGACTCTTAATAGGACTCTTAAATTGCAAAATTTTCAATTTTTTGAAAAAGAAAAATGTTACAGCCTCAATATTTCTGAGCATTTTGGTACCAAAATTGTGTTGAAACTATGAAAACTTCCGAAGTTTTTGAGAAATAAGTACTGAAACTTAAACGACAACCCTATCTCTTTCTTATTTTTAACTTCATTTTTCACAAAATATAAAATTTTAGCTTCCGTGCAGGATTTCTCAGAAAATACTTATGGTATCAATTTGAAATTTTATACACGTGTTGAAAATAAAACTCGTCATAACTTATACATCAATTTTTTTAAAAAAAACTAATAGAATCTTTTTTATTTGAATTTTAATTATTTTTTTTCTTAAAATTTTCGTTATGATTGTATTTAAAAATATTTTTTTTCTTCTCTAAATTTCTTAAAAGTGGGTATAACTTTAAAAGTGAACCTTTTTATACCAAGTAAAATTAGTTTTGTAAATTTTAATCAATTTTGTACTTCTTTGTGCGGTGTAAAATACTAATTTTCCTATTTTTTGAAAAATTTTCCAACTTTTATTTCTTTATATCTTTTTAAATTTCTTCTCAAATTCTCTGAAATTTTGATAAATAATATATAGATATATGATTCTCTTGTGGTAAAAACTTCAAATTATTGTTGCGTTTTATTGCTAAGTTACATTTGTTTGAAGATGGATGTCTTTTTAGAGCGCGCGGATATCTATTAAGAGTCTTGTGAGCACTTAAAATATTTCTTCTTTGTATGTACTACCTACTGGATTGTGAATATTCTATTTTTTACTAACTTGGATTCCACGAAAAAATTTTATATTCATTATTACAATTTTTTCTGCGAAGCAAAATAGCTTTCAAATGGAAAATTCACCGTTTTCTTTTGTTTTTCCTTTAGTGGAAAAAACACCTATATTGACCGGAAAAGAAATAACTTGTACATCTATAAATAAACAGATTCGACGTTAAAATCTAAATTTAAGAAAGAACAGCTCCTAAATTTTAGGCTGCAACTCCATGCAAAATACACTGAATTTGCCACGCAGCTATAAACATTTAGTGATATTCAGAACAAATGATTTAAATGAAAAATATTTCTCTCAACGAGAATGGCTTCAAAGACAAAATATAAATACAAATTAAATGCAGAATATCATGTACGACTTCAGATATTTCAATCGGACAAAACTTCGACAGTTTGTGTAAAAAACATAATTATATACCTCAGGTACTAAATATAATGCATGGGTAGTTGACACTTAGATCACAAAGTAACATTATTAATGAATAAATTACATGATTTTTTTTATTGACTTTACATAAATTACCTATAACATGATGATCTACTTTAAATATTATTTGAAGATATATTCTTCTAAAAGTGTGTATATGTGCAGAATGGGGTTTCTTGAAAACATTTTTTGTTCTTAGGGTTCCACGAGTCAAAAAAGTTTGAATAAAATACATCTTGAGATAAACACCAACAGAAACCAAAAGTAAATCTAAAGAAATTCAACAAGCCAAGTCAGTAAAAGCGGAAAAAAACAAATAAATTCAAAAAGGCTAAGTTTAAGCTTGAAAAAAAGCGCGTTAAATTTAAAAAAATCGGATAGTAAAAAACAAAATGAATGCAAGGAGCTTAAGTTTACAGACAGTAAAAAAGGAACCCACAAAGATTTAAAATACAAACCTAAAAATAGGAAGGAAAAAGGTAACTAAAGAAGTCCAAGTTTAAATTTGGGAAAAAAGATAATGGAAATCTAAAACTAGAAAAAAAAGTCAGTAAACAGAAAATCAACTCCACATCGGCTGACTTAATGAAATATGGTATATCCAGGGTCGAAATAATACAAAATGGTCAAACCTAGAAACGTAAAATGCCTGTTTATAGTATTAAATTTAGAACTATTAATGATCCGATTAAACTTTAATCTTGTACGTATTCTTTTGAATATTGAAAATGGATAATTAAATTTTGAATACTCACAACACTTATAGGAGTTTTAGGGGGGAAGAATGACATTTAAGCAAATAAATTCCGTGTATTTAAATTCTAAGGGTACTAATAATTGTAGCTTTTTATATAAAAGAGTCTTGTCATCTGGAAATCATCCACGCGCACGCACGCGCACATGCACACACACACACACACACACATATATATATATATATATATATATATATAGTAAAAAAAGTTGTAACTATTCAAAAATATATAGTATAAATTTATATATTCTCATGTATTAGCTACACTTAATTGTCTACATATTCAATTTATATATGGCAATGTTGTAGCACAGAAAAATAATACATTTTAATTAATTTTGTTTCTTTCAGTCTTTAGTACAATAGTGCAAACAAAATAATATACAAAAATATTTTTCAAGATACTACTATAAGTTTTGTAAAAATAATATTATTCTTATTTCAATGCCCCTTGTATTATTGTAGCTTTGAATCTGTATTTATATATCTCCAATCTGGCATGAGTGAGTGAAAAATAGCGTCACGCTATTCAGCCAATCGAAGACTTTTGGTGACGGACCTCGTAATTTTGAACTACGGTTAAGTGACGAGGAAACCTGAGCTGATAACCCCCTCTCATGACTTCCACACAAACGGGAGGACATTTGAGCTTCAACAGATTTAATATGCATCGCCCACCTACATGCGGGTCTTCAGCGGTACTAGGATTCGAACCCATGACACGCAAGCCCGGAGTCTGTAACTTGTCCACTAGGCTACTGCATCCACTCTCCAATCTGGTGATAACTTACTTGTTCTTACTTTTGAATGCATTTTTAGTGTTCCGATACCTTTTTTATTAATCATGGATAAATAGAACTAATCTACCCTTATTTTTCATAGGATTTCCCTCAGTATTAGTAGAATGGGAGAAGGTAGTCCAGCCCTTTTTTTAAACTGGCTATGCTCCCATTTTATATAATTTTAAAAGATGAGACCTCAGAGTCAGTATTTTTTGTAATACTCTGCACCATCCATCTCTTGCAGTTTCTAAAATTTTTATAATAATTTTAATTTTTAAAATTAAAACCATTTTAGTCTCTGTACAAGAGACATTAAAAACAATATAAACGTATATATACATATATATATACGTATATATACATATATATACACATATATGTATATATAAATAAATAATATATATATATATATATATATTATGTACATGTATATGTTTCTTTATATTTATTCTTTTTATCTTTATTCTTATTTGTAGTTCCTTTCTTGAATTTTTCTATAAATTCGATCTTCATGTTTTGCTTTCATATTTTTATTACGTTATTTGTTGTTATGTTCATTATATATTATTTCTTGTTTTTGATATATTATGTAAATTTATTTCATATATATATATACATATGTCATGATTCTGAAGACGGAATCAGATTAAAGTTTTTTTTCGTTCATTTATACATCTGTTCTGACACTGAGAGCAGGGGAGTAAAAAAGCACACCACGATTTTCGGTTAAAATGGATAACACTTGAAAATCACGTGGTAAGTATCGCGGATTTCAAGAGGGTGCTTGAAAGTTAATGCTGACATATGTTGACTATTAAATCTAACGATCTGGAATTAGCTATGTTTACTGGCTAGGCCATATGTTCGGAAGAAATAAATGGGTGATTAGTTTGATACTTGAAGATGTGCACTGAGAAAGATGAGTCAAGTGTTACATAGGGAATTTAACTTTTAATCTAACTTAATTATCCTTATATATATATATACATATAATATTTATATCTATGCATATATAGAGAGACTCAGAGCGAGATAGTTATGTATATATTTATAAACGTAAGTTCCGTATGGTAATGAAAAATTACTAATATTTCTTTTATCTTTATTTGAATATGTTAATAAAAAACTTATTCACCTGTAAAAATTTGAAATATTTTGCTGAATTTCGGATGAAGAATTTCACTTTGTTTTGTTTGCCCCTTTAAGTGCTTACATCTATATGTATATATTCAACCGGAAAAAAAAAACAAAAGAAAAATCATTTTTAGGCAATGTATCTTACTAAGGTTTTGACAACATTACGTATTCATGACAACTTTCAGTTTCAAGTATAAGAAAAACTTATCTGCAATCTTAGTACTGATAGAAAGGAGGTGTTCTTTATCTTTCTTATTTTATCTGATCAATTCTGACCAGTAGCAATTGACCTGAGGAATGGGATTACCCTTCGAATTCCCTAGCGAGAAAACTGCATCCTGGAACAAAAACAAGCACTGTCTATTTTCCTAACAAGAAGTTACCCCGAGGGAGATAAAAAAGGATTATTTCTTTTCTTATATTTTTGTTTTTCAGTTTTACGGTACTTTATCCTTCAGGATTTCGACTCAGGGCACTTCTCCAGATAAAAGAGTCCGTCATTATGGAGCAACTACTGACTGAACTTTTAAAAGCCACTGGCTTTTAATCGTCCCCTCTTAGCCCCAATTTCGATGAGAGAACAAGCTAATTCTTTAAGAAAAAAAAAAGTTCCAAAACCAGCACAAGAAGTATATAAACGAAAAAAAAAAGGAAAAGAAAGAAAAAGATGTGATGATTTCGTGTAATAACGAGGGCTAAATTTTAGGGGGAAAATTATTTTTATTCTTGAGAGGACGTACATTCCTTTTTCTAAAAACAATTGGTGAAGTACAGTGTTTCTCAAACTTTCAATGTTTATGACCCAATATTCAGTCGTAATTTTCATCGCGCCGCCCTCCATACAGTAACTATGCATTGAATTTAATAATGCTATGCCTTGACGCTGAAGCTACAATACGACTTTAGCCTCTTAAAAGCTATCGACGTATATAAACATCTCACTCTGCCTGTTTTCTTAAGTTTACAACTATTTTGTCAAATAATTTGTATCAATAGTCTATTCGTGAGGTTTATTCTCTCTAACTTAAATTTTCCTCCCGCCTGCCAAATTGGCATTTTGAGCTAGAACAATGCCTTGAAAAATGTGAACATTACTACAGAATTATATATAATTAAACAATAAGATCTTTTGAGACGATACTGGCACATTAATTTGTACCAAAATCGAATAATCGCATCAAATTTTAGAATTCAAAATTACGGAGGATTTTTAAACTATCGAGCAAAGGGAATTCAAGTGAATTAATCAATTCAAATAAGTACAAAATTTATTCTAACCATTTACCTTGTCTGGTTAGCATATCGCGTAGTTGTTTCTGGTGTGACTTAATAAATTATTATAATTTATTTTGCTTGTAAACATTTTTCGAGTTCGGTTCAACGGCTTCACACATGCTGCGTTCGAATCCCCTAGGGAATCTTAATGACTGGTGAGATCTTCACCTCAATCAACATGAGTAGGAAGTACCGTAGCAAGCTAGAAAAATAAATGTGACTAAGATATGATTACTTTTTAAATTTTTGAATTTATTAAAAAAATCCACGTTGATTTTTTTCTTGCATTAGTATTATTTTCCTTGCATAAAGTATTATATAAATGCTATGTGTTCGTCATTTATTTTTACGGATGTCTTCCTATATTAGCCATTTTTATTAATAGGTTAATTTGAGATCATTTGCACAACATTATATCTTTCTGTAACCCATTATTTTATTTGCCCGTACACCTTACGGGTTACCAAAAGCTGGCCACAACCCCGTATGATATATGGGCATTGATGTTTTCTTCTTTATACATATCTTTGAGTTGCAAATATTTTTAATTCTTACAGTGAAATTATTAGTGCTAGTGTATTTAACAGATGCACTTTGTCCCTGGTACTGAAATACTTCTCATCCGGGATTTTCTTTTTGGTGAAGGTGGGAATTTTCAATGAAGGTAGAAATTTAGATTTTGGAAATATTCACTAAAGAACAGGGACGGGCAAGGCAATGTGCCTTTTGTTGCTTGAGAAAAACAAAGAAAATTAAAGGATAATCCAAAAAGGCCGATATTAAATTTCTCCCCATTGTAATGTAAAACTTAGTATTACACCATGATTCAAATTGCGTGTTCATATATATACATCATATCATTCATATCATATACTCTCACACAAAATCCTCATTCTTTTGAAAAAGAGGTACGAAAATGGAATATTTTGTAAGTATGAGAAAAAAAATTAAGATATGTGAAACATTCTTTATATCATACACAGTGCCCTTATAAAAAGCAAATATTTAGGAGAGGGGGATGAGTCACACAGATATAATATAAAAAATAGCATTAAAACTTTAAAATTCAAAATTAAAAGAAAAGTCTTCCATTTTCATTTTCTTTTAAGTAGTATGCTGGATTATGTGCAATAAAAAATGTTTCTTTTTTGGGGGCAAACATATTCACCGCTTATGAGTTTGAAAACAACAAATTATTTGTTTATACATTATTAAATATTTCAATATACGCATACATTAGAGAATCCTGATTACAAATAGCTTTACATTATGCAACGCCTTATAAACCAAAATGTTTCACATCAAAGTAAACCTGAAATACAAAGTGATCATTTCCAGAATCTTTTGAATCTTAAAACTACTTTAAAAGCAAATATGCCATGGTATTTTTGTTTACATTCTAAAATGTCATAAAATTTACTACCTACAGTATTAACTGGAAACTTTATTAATACTTTTTATGTATTTAGGATTCATGCACAACACACTAAAAGAAGCATTACTTGGTACATTAGGCAAATGCAAATGCAAAGACATCATTGGATGAAAGAAAGCAAACTCGTAATGCCACACAAAGTACCCCAAGTGGAGAAATTTATGCGAAATTCGAATGAATGAAAGAAAGAGAAAACCATACAAATCGTGGCTTTCATATCGGATAATTGAAGCCATTTCAGCGTACCAGATGAAAATTGACCACGGTAAAAATCTTTCGAACATTTATACAAAACCACAATTTGGAATAATAGCACGGGGGAGAAGAAAAGATAAAAAAGAAAGAAGGAAGAAATAAAAAATAAAAAAGGGGTGAAGAAGACACGCTTTTTGTCCCTACATTCTTAATTTACAGTTCTTTTGAAGCTGAAAATCGAAGTACTTTTTAACGAAGCGGTAAAATGGCTCCTGCGATTGCCTTTCATTCGAGCGAGGACATTGGTTTATTTGCAAGGATGCGTTCGAGAAAAGAAAAAAAATGAAATAAAAATGTTGAATAGCCTTTTCATAGATGAGAAGAAAGCAGAGAGAGCTTTTTGAACTGGAATGACAATTGGAGTTAATAAAAATTTAAAGGGAAGAGAATGAAATGCAAGAAGAAATGGGCTCAGACTTTTAAGTCAAAGTGACTTAGAAATATTGAAGGATCGTATAAATTCTATTATTTTTGGAAACTTGTTTAATCTTTAAATGGATTCAAATAATTTTTAAATTTTTTGTAGCAATGGGTAAAAATTTCCTAAGACAAAGATAAAATAGTTCGATGAGCGTTGGCGGAAAAAAGGATCCAGACATCTAATCGGGAAATTTTATGCTGTAAAAAATTTAACTGGTTCTTTTTTGAACAGCTCTAAAAACGTTTAAAATGAAACCGAGAGGACAAAAATATTTGTTCGTGTTAAAAAGTATTGCATATACATATATATTAGGTAAGTTACCTATATTTTGTAATGTATTTAGATATTCATATCCATTACTTTCAATAGGTTTCTGCTCAGTGTTATTTACATAAAGGGGGAAGGTTGGCTGGCCAAAAAACATGTTCAACCCCACTTTTATAGCCTAAGTCAGCAATGTTTATAATACTGCAGCATCCATTTTATAATTTTTTAATCTTGTTTGCTCATGAGCCTTCATTGTGTGATTTTCCTACTGTCTATGTGTTTTTCGAATGCTATTGTTGGATGTTATCTCTTGTTTGTAGAGAATAAGACTATATAGATTTATAACAAAATTAAATTTATTGCAGTATATTTTATTTATATACACGTGTATATATGCTTGTATTTAATAAAAATCAAGGGAAAAAATCATTCACAATGAAAATTAATTAAAAATTTTAAAAGTTTTGAAAAACAAAGCATTTATTGGGTTTTTGGAAAATAATTTGCTACAATTCTTTGCATTGTCTTTTTAGCATCTAATTGTAAAAAAAATGTTCGATGTCGTCCAGTTTGTTATTATCTCACCATTGGAACATGTGTCTTAATCTGAGCATATTTGTTACGTTTTTTATTTCCGATGACTGGGAAACAGAAGCATCATTGTTCATTTCATTTTCGTCGTAGAAAACTGCATCAATGGTATTTTTTAGCCTTCAAATACACTACAAAATGTCTTTGTCTGCCATAATTGGGGCTGTACAGAAGTTATCACCCTCTACTGCAACGAGTTCATCTGAAGTTAAAGTAGGACAGTTCAATTATACACAAATGTTCTCAAAGATTTCATTAAGTGTCTGACATTTTCCGTACTTTATTCATACCCAGTAGTAAAATCTTTTCATGTTAAGTGTTTTCCATTTCGTGTTAAGAGAAATCAAATGCATGAAATTACGTAGTATTTTGTCGGGACTGTTATATTATTCCGTGTTAAACAATATTTCTTCTAAAGCGTTTTCGCGCTTAATGTATTTTACCGTAATTTCAAATAAAAATAATACAGTGATGCGGAGTGCAATATGTCTCAAATTTCTTTTATCATAAGAAATTTTTGAAGCTTATATTCATTTGAGGTTAACGTTTATTAAAAACAAATAATTTTATAAAAATTATAATTCTCTAAGAATCGTTGATTACATTGTAATAAATGTTTAGATCACGAAGCCATATACTTCAAGGCAAAAAAAATATATATTGCGAGCTTTATAATGTATGAATTCAAGCGATGCCTTGCTTTTGTACTTTTATTTGCATGCTATGATATCGTAACTATATCTATGCATGAAGTCTATGACTGACACTTGAGTGAGTAAATGTTTACGTTTTTGAAATTTTGAACCATGGTCAAGTGATGAGGACGACACCTGAGCTTGCTCCCCCTCTACATCCCGCCATAGGGAGGACTTTGAGCCTCGAAAAAGCTAATATGCATTAGCCCCTGTACACAGTGGGTCTTCAATGACACTGGGCTCGAACTGATGACATGCCGGCCACGAGTCCGTGACCATGACAACTAGGTTATCGTGGTCTCATGTGATTGGACAACCACCAACTCAGAGGATACCACTCGTTAAGTCGTAGTGGTAGTTGAATGATGGCTGTCAAAAACTATTAGCTGGCGTTATTTCTAACCAGGGATTGCAATATCAGACCAAAAGTCCAATACCGGTATTCGGTATCTTTTATATCTTAATACCGGGATACCGGTTTAATACCGGTAGTAGAAAGTTAAGAAAAAGAATGAAAACACAGTTATTTGTGTTTCATTTGCCAGTTTTATTAGAGAGTGAAAATATCATAAAATAATGTGTAACTTATAAATTATAACAGTATATAAAGCGTCATGAAAAAGAAAAGGAACATCTTATTTACACTGTGCCACCATATTATTGTCATCGCATAAATAATGAAACCAAACAGAAGTATTATTAACTAACTTTTTATATTGTTTAAAATTATTTTTATTCATTATTATTGGTTATTATTTATGGGTATATATAATGAAAGTGAAAAATATTTTTAACACTAAAGTATGATACGCAAGTACAATGTGTGAATAACAAACAAAACAATTAAAAAAAATCGAAATATTACACATTTTGATCTCAAACAGAACTTTGTTTTCTACAGATGCAAATATCAGACTACGAATCCTACGCGTGTGCAGTATCACTCTGAGCTGTAATTGGATAGTTGGGGCTCTTTGGATGATTCACATATTTTATCACTTCTCTTGATTGTACAGTGCAGCTTTATAACCACAGTCTAATTAATTTTGCACATTGGGGAGGCACAAAAGCAAAAACGTATACTATTTTTCTATATTAGTGATTCCTGAACATATAATGGAAACAATTATAAGCAAATTAAGTAAATACCGAAAAACCGATATTTAAACTTCTGAATACCGGTATGACAAAATTGTTCCCATGGCTCAAAATACCAGTATTTGGTATCCCAGTTTTAAAATCCCTATTTCTGACAAACTATGCGTCTGAATTCAGTTATCTATAAATACTTGTTGTGTGCATAGTTTTAGGCACATTTGACGAGACTCTAAGCCATAGTTACCCAAATGTTTTTTCTAATAGACCCCTTGCCATTTATTCGGATTGGGGTAGACACCCCAAACCGAACACTTACACACACTTACCTAATATTGATTTTTTTGCAAATTTATCAACATCAATGTCCTTTTCACAGCTGGTATACAGCTACTTACTTTAAAAATTTTAAATTTCTATCTGTTGTGAAGTACAGTATTTTAAATTTAAGAAACAATGTTTATTGAAATTAAAATTTCAATAACACATGAAATAACTGTTACATAAAATAACTCAGAAACAAACAAATGTTTTTAAAAAGAGGGCTGAATTATGTGCTCCAATAACAAATTTCAAACATTTATCATCAATCTTGTCAGGTTTAAACCTAAATCTTTTTGGTTAATAGTGTTGTGTCTTTTTTCCAATTTTTTCCCCTTGAGATTGGCAACGACGCTGAAACTCCTTTTCACAAGGAAAAGTAATTAAAAACTTTCTCAAGACATTCCAAAATTATGGATAATACATATGCCTTTTTAAAGCCAAAATAGCTTACATCCGTTTCTAAACTTTAATTTAAGATATTCGTTAGTGGCTATTTTAATCATTTTCTATTGTTATCTAACATTATTTTAATGCAATCATTTAAACTCATTACCTACTGTGGCTATACCATATATATATATATATATATATATATATATATATATATATATATATATATATATATATATGACAGGCCCCAGGCCTGCTGGTAAAATAAGGAGGGCATCATCTTCACAATATTCCTTTATTACGCTTTCATCATATATAATCTAACATGGCGGACCTTTTGCCGCGCAACCGGGTGTTACCAAATACAACATCTCAGCGAGGAGACACCAGCCAAGTCCTTCCTTAGTATGCGTTCGCCTTCGTCAGCGCTCGTTGCTCCTTTTAACAGGCTTGTTTACTCATAAATCCTTACGCGATGGTAAAGAGTTCGCTCTATTTTCATTTATTACTTCCTTAATTTTGAACCTAAACTTTTCAAACCTGACATATATATATTCAAAACATTCTTAAACCTAATTTCAAAATCTGAATAAAGGGCATTTAAGTATTGAATGTAGGTTTAAACGTCATTTTCCTGATTGTTTGTGGCCGATTGAGAACCTGGGAAAATTTGCGATATCCAAAATTATACTCTTTAATTTAATTCTGATGATGATCCTTGTTTTAATAAATTTATGCAGTCGCCTTGAAAATTTAAATTAACTTCATTAAGCTTAGTAAATAAATCTGTTACATATTTAACAGATTTATTTACTAAGCTTAATGAACTAAGCTTACACCTCAGGACAACCGAATATTTTTTTTTCTGACGTAGATACCTTGCAGGACATCACAGACGCATGGGGGTCGATACAGACCACTTTCGGAATCACTACTCTAAGCGACCATGATGGAGTTTAAATGGGATTCAAGATCAAGTGTCGCCTTCGTCACTTGGTCTTTTCTTAGAATTAGAATGTATATCATCAACAACTGTCATTTTGCTTCTAAGTGCAACATAAATTTTAAAAAAATCTATCAAAAGAAAAAAAAAACATACATCGCTGGATGAAGAAACACATCATACACTCTAAAAAACATAGAACAAGGCTTCTTTCTTTCAAAGCAAAGGTATTTATAATAGTTATGGCCAGCATATATATATATATATATATATATATATATATATATATATATATATATTATAAAACCACACAGCATAGCGATTTCTTACCGTTCTGCAAATCAAAAAGAATTGTTCTTTTATTAATGTAATCCTTACATTTCACAATAAATACGGAATAAATTTGACTTTTTAGTATGTCTCGTACTCTATGGTACAGCATTTTGAGAATGGCCAATAACGGGGGGTTTTATAGAGGTATAGAAAATTAAATTGCAATAAAACAACGATGTATTATTCGATTGACATGAATTTTTTTTATTCGAAAGATAATCTTGTGGCATTACATTTTAAATATGATTTCTGGCATAGGACTGTCACGGCTGGCTCGGATGTAGTCCAATCTGGACGTCCAATTTTCGATGACTTTTCCAACATTTGTGGCCGTATATCGGCAATAACACGGCGAATGTTGTCTTCCAAATGGTCAAGCGTTTGTGGCTTATCCGCATAGACCAATGACTTTACATAGCACCACAGAAAATAGTCTAGCGGTGTTAAATCACAAGATCTTGGAGTCCAATTCTCAGGTCCAAAACGGGAAATTAGGCGGTCACCAAACGTGTCTTTCAATAAATCGATTGTGGCACGAGCTGTGTGACATATTGCGCCGTCTTGTTGGAACCACAGCTCCTGGACATCATGATTGTTCAATTCAGGAATGAAAAAGTTAGTAATCATGGTTTTATACCGATCACCATTGACTGTAACGTTGTGGCCTTCATCGTTTTTGAAGAAGTACGGACCAATGATTCCACCAGCCTATAAAGCGCACCAAACAGTCAGTGTTTCTGGATGTAACGGTGTTTCGACATACACTTGTGGATTAGCTTCACTCCAAATGCGACAGTTTTGTTTGTTGACGTAGCCATTCAACCAGAAGTGCGCTTCATCGCTAAACAAAGGCAATCTCGTTTTGGGCCCATTCGACGAATCTACACCTTGCTTGATGATCATTTTGATGAATTGCCAAACCAAACTGAGAATAAATCACTTTACAGCTGTTAAATCGGTCGCCATCTTGGAAAGCAATGCCAACTTAAACTTATATAGCTGGAAAAAGACACCATTACTATAAATACTGCAGTACTTGTATGTGTAAACTTTAATACTTCATATAGCTTGCCGGAATGGAGTGCTAAATTATATAAATATATATTTTTCATTTCTTAATTTACATGAATAACATACCTTACAACTGCAAAAAATTTAATATAATTCTTTTTACAATACTTGTACTTTTGTAACACAGTTTACAAGTATTTTAATGTAACACAATTTGTTTAATTATAACCACAACTATTGGAACAATTTCTCTAGTTTCAAAGCAATTATATTTATAAAAGAACGCATCCGTATGAATTGCTATAGCAGAAGCAGATTCTTCTAAATTAAGAAATTGAATTACAAATACCACGGTTGTTAAAGAGAAAAGATAATGAAGATATTTAAGGAAACATTTAAATACTAATTTTGTTCATTTTATTTAATTTGTATTCATATTTCATTTCATTTAATTATATCTCTCCTTTACAATATCTGTCTAATTTTATTATATATTAAAAGTCAGAATCTTTTTTTTGCGATTTGTTTTTACTATCTTTGCAATTGCTTTACTTTACATGCATGCAGTCTTCATTTGTGCAGAAACATGATCCTGACAGGCTATTCAGTATTGTGACCTTGAGATGACCGATGCTATTCAAATTGGATTACTCCAGACACGTAATATTCCGGTTATTTCAGAAGAAAGGTGAAAGGGTGGGGCCATTTTATCATGAATATGTGAGGCTCTCGTGTGTTATTCTATAATACTGCGTATTACGTGTTTCTCAACTTTTATACAATGTTCTGGCAAGTTTAACTCAGGTAAATGGTTGCTAAGCAAGATTAAAAAGACAGGAAAAAAAGACATTTGTTTTGTAATAGTAAAATTTCCGTGCAAAGACAATGCAAAAAAAGGAAAAAAGAAAAGAAACAAAGAAAAAGAATAGACGAGAAGTTTCTTAAAAAAACTACCTGGTATAACCATTCTTCGCACGGGTGAATCGAAAAATTAAACAATACGTATTGAAAGATAAATAAGTTTTTAATGAGTTAATTTTACGTGAAATGCAAATTAAACAAACAAAAAAATCATATTTGCAAAATTTTAAGTCTGTAGTACTAATAGCTGATAAAAAGGATTTTTTTTGTAACGCCCCGTAACTCTTTTGGGTTCCATTTTTGAAAACACCTTCCTAAGCTAATCTATGCTCAGCAAAAGTTACACATTGTTGCACATTTTGTGTAATGAACGTTTAAAATAGTGGATGTGTAATACGTTAATATTATTTTCTGTTGTATTTATTTTATGTTAAATTTGTAATAATCGTAAGCAACGCCATTCCTTACATTATAATGGTGATTCAATAGAAATATGGCGAAATATTGGCGATAGAGACAAGTTGACATTATTTTTGGTGAACATTTTGGCAAATTGGTGATTCATTGAACGGTGCAGAAGTTCATAGGATGTATTACCATCTGGTGGGGATCTGCAACATAGGATAACACAAAAACCTTCTTCACAAAAATATACATAAACATGACAATTTTCATAGTGATCAGTTGAACGGGGCTGGAGCGCGCGCGCGCGCGCGCGATGCAATTTCATTTATACAAGCATCCATTGTTATATATATAGATTACAATTTTTTTTAAAAAAATGAATAAATAAATAAAATAATTAAAAATAGGTTTTCTTTTTATGTAGTTTTTCATTAATGCCAAGACACACAAATAATTATTGCTTTAAAAAAGTGCATAAACCAGTTTACTTACACAATATATCAATATCTAGAAGCAAACAATTTTCAATAAATGAATAATTTTTAAAGAAATCTTTAACTTTTTTAACTGTTATTGAAAGAAATCAGTTTTATTAACGAACTGAAACAGAAAAAAAATATGAATGAATTTTTCCATAGCAATATTTTAAAATTTATACAGGGAAATATTAATTCCGTCGCTTTTATGTTGAAATTTTCATACATATTTTGATTTTTTATCAAATGAATAAGATTTGGTGAAAACTGTGATTATTTATCCTTTTCAACGAAATTGTCCCCTCCGAAATATTATGCAAATTTCAAGCTTTGAAGTGAAAAAAATAAACAAAAAAATTAAATATTATTCAGTACATTAAAGGAAGAGGGGGGGGCAGTAGTTTTTTTCCCAACTCATTTTGAAATCTTTTTAAAATAATATTTATTTTTAATACATTGCACATTACTCATTTGTGGTTATATTATTAATTTCAAAAGAAAAATTCATCTAAAATACACAATGAAAATATTCTTCATAAAACTAATGTAAGGTACATAGAAAATAATTTTAATCTTTTCGTCTTCAGATTTATGATTAGCAAAGAAATCACAGACACCCACGTAAAAAAAAAATTAAACTGCATTCTGAAATTTTATTTTAAAAGAAATGAAAGATTATACAGATTATACATATAAAAATATTAATTTGTTTATTCTTTATTTCAAAAATATTTGGCGTATAATAAAAGTCATAAAATAAATTCTATGAAATCATAAATTAAAAAAATAATAATAAATTTAAGCCAAAAGATGAATTGTATGGTAAAAAGCAAATGTTTTTCACCCTAAGCATTGATAGTTTCGTTCACCTGGTAATTGTTTCTGTGAAAAAGAATTTGTATAACATTCAAGCTTAACAAAAAAATGTTTTTAATTTTAAAAGTATAAAATCAAAAATGATTGACTAATTATAGTGTCAAAAGGATATTTCTTAAAAATTATGTTAAATTTCAAATTTTTGTTGAATTTTGAATTTAAATTTTTCTGAGGGTAGTAAATATGGGTGCAGTAGCAAAGTAGATACTTTTATTTTTCTTAGTATTATCTATATATCTGTGTAAACATGAATATACACGAGTTAAATGGCTTTTCTCACAGATATATATTTCCGACCAAAACAACTTAGGATATTAAACACTATAAAAATTTAATGCATTTAATATTATTTTATATTTCAACTTAACACATTTTTATCGAGAATCAGAAGAATATTCATAAGATAAACATGTGAACTGGTAGTGTAAACTGCCAGTATTAACATTTCCACACACACAAGGAGAAAATCATTTAATATCAAACTCAGGAGACTGAAATATTTTTTTCATGTTAAAAGATGCAAGAAATAAACCATGTATTCTACAAAATTAAGTTTATTATAATACATTTTATGGACATAAATATGTACATATACGTGTATTAATTCGTGTATAATCAAAATTTTGCATCATGTGCTAGTTATTATTTAATTCTTGTTGATAAAATAGAGTTATTAATGCATAAGTCTTTACTGATTTTCGTTTTACTTTTTGGTTATTGATCAAAATACTTAAGTATAGCTCCATCCTCAATTTAAATGAAACAGAAGCTTACTTTATCCTTGAGTTTTTGTTATATATATTGTGTATAAAAAATAAAATTCTTCTAACATTGAAAAAATAGTAAAAGCCAAACTTACTTATTTTTTTCTCCCATTGCGATGCACTCGTCACCTAATATCAAAGGCAACCGTGGAGATATGATAGGTTTTGTGTGGCGTTTGTAAGGCTAGAGGGTGAAAGTAGTTTATATATAGATAAACAAAATTGGATCGTGTCTTAAACCTAGCTTGGGTGGCTGGTATTTTCCATTTTAGTTAAAGGGGAATAATTTTGTGTTAAGAGAAAAAAAATGCATGGAAATACTTAATAGTTTGTCCGGGCCGTATTATTATTTGTTTTTTCATATTATTCGATATTTTATCTTAAGTGCTTTCTTGTAAAACGTATCCCGTAAAATCCAGAGTATAAAGCGCACTTTTAACTCAAAAAGTAAGATCTCAGTTTACGGATGCACGTTACATGCCGGGTATAAAAATGAAAATTAAAAAAAAGAGAGATTACCATTAAAAATTAGACGTTTATGTATACATATCGAAATATTGTTCAACTTTCAAAGAAACGACGAGCCACAAATGAATTTAATGAGTTGTACTTCATGGAGTATACATTATTTATAAAGCTTGAGATAATACCTCGAAGGTTTATAGGCTATTCAGGAATTTCAGGGTTTTTTTTTAAAAAGAGGTGCGTGTGCCTAAAAGTTAAAAATGCAGCTGGAAAATACAAGTGCGTGAGAAATAAGTCGTCTTTTACGCTATATATATATATACTAGAGGACTCGACAGACGTTGTCCTGTACACACATTTTAAATTCAAAAGACCGGGTTTGACCAGTTTGGCTGAAAATCAATTTTCGACGCCAACTTACGTCTTTTTTAATTCCTACTATTATCTCACGATCTCTATACATATTTTACGTGTTTGTTTGTTTATTTATTTATTTATCTTGGCGGAATTTTTAATCTTTAATAAAATACATTTTAAAGCGCTCAATTGAGCTGAAATGTAATGTACATGATTATTTTGGATCGCAATACAATAATTTAATTATAATTAATAAAAATTAATTGATTAAAACTAATTATTTTAAAAATTACAAATACAGCCTCGTTGGCGACTTATGTCAAAATTTGAAAATGTTTTTTTTCTCACGTGTTAAAGCATTCAGTTGAAAGGAAATTTTATATACATGATTGTTTTGGATGGCAATACGGTACTTTAATGATAATTAATAAAAATTAATTACCACTCAAAGTTGTGATTCTGTCATATGTATATACATATTTATATTAATAGCAACTATTTATTAAAAAGTAGTTAAAATAATTTTTTTCTTGATTGATCTAAGTAGGAATTGATTTAAATTTTTTTTTATATTACCTGTTTATAACAATAGCGTTGTTACAACAATGCAGGTGAATGTTGAGTTGTACTTTTTGAATATATTTAATTAATATATTTTTAAATAATTGCGATATCGGACCGAATTATGAATCTAAACCATTCTCGAATTTACTTGAACCCACACAAAAAATTTCATGGAAATCGGTCCAGCCGTTTAGGAGGAGTTTAGTGACAAATACACGCACAGAAGATTTTTAAATACAAAGATATATATATATATATATATATATATATATATATATATATATATATATATGTGTGTGTGTGTGTGTGTGTGTGTGTATATATATTAGCTGTTACCCACCTCTCCACTTGGAATTTCGTTATGCTGTATGGCTATACCCTGTTTATTTAAGTTATTCAAAACTAAGCCTTAGCATTAAGCTTTCAATTACATTGAAAAATATTCTTATAATCCTCGTTTCGATTAAAAAGGACATAACACTTTAAATTCTACAACAAAAGTAAATTCATGTTTTAAGCGCCGAAAACCCCTTTGGGAATCAATTTCTGTAAAACCATTCTTAGCGGATTTAACTAAACAAAGGAAACATGCATACCTACTTTTAATAGTAGGTACTACTTTAGTTCGGAAGTTCTCCCAATAAGTAAACAGCGTTTCTCATTTTTATAATACATTATTATTTTAAAAGAATTCCTAAGGCAGTTTTCAAAACTGGAATACTTCGAATGCAACGTCTTAAATACTTGACTTCAAAACTAAGTATTCAGAGATTAAACATTTTTATACGAACGAATTTGAGAGCCCCATACACTGTTTTGATATGTACCTAAATAGTACTTTGTACCTAATGCACATGCACCTAAATAAGTAGTATGCACCTAATATGCATGTACGTAAATAGTAGTATGTCGTTGTGAGTTACTTTGCTAAAATATGTATGAAAAATAATAATTTTTTTTCATTTTATAATACCCGCTTGAAATTAAGCAAACGAAATAATCAATATGAAATGTTTGATGATGATTACATTAAATGTTTAATTAAAATTTAGCATTGAAATCTTCTAATCTTCTTTGCCAAATTTAATATGTTTTAAAATTATATATGCCAGTTTAAAATGTTCTAAAATTATATTTAAATTTATATTTGAATTGTCCTTTTCACTAGATCCTAATTTAAATAAACATACCCAAGAATTTCGTACAATTAGATTTTAAGTACAACTAGAATTATATTAGACAATGTGTACTTGCTTATTCAATGAAATACATGAATTCATACTCGTCAGATCTGATAAGAAATAGAAATAAGAGGAAGGTGTAATTAAACATTTGCTTAGCGAGCATGACGAATTCTATTCTATGCATCGAGTTTTCCGGAAACAGTGACACTTTTCGGAAAGTAGAGAGGCATGGTGAATATATATTTCTAGTCACGTTTGATTGTTCAATATACTATTGACCATGTACAAGATTCCGGTAAACATGCAGTCAGTGAATCTGGTATCCTTTGTGGATAAACTGATTGACACGTAAATACGCTTTCAGAATATTGATGAAAACGATTATGCCACGTATTGTTACAACCAAAATTTATTTTCCTTTCATCTAAACAAAGTCATCACGTAACCGAATCAAAGCAAAAGAGAATTAATAAGGTACGTAGAATGCATATGTGTGTGTACAATAATTCACAATTTAAATTTTCCATCGAGGGATTTTATTTAACTCATTATGATCTTGAACACTTCAAAACTTGCGTGAAAATTAACCAAGGAGAGGCCGGGTGGGGCACAAAGTCACCCCAGGAACACGAAATCTTTAATTTTGGGAAAACTGTTTACTTGTTACCAATGACCTTGTCAGTATCCTCCAGTAGGACAGTCTTGAGGGGAACTAAAATATATTTGTCACATATCTCCCTCTTTTTTGGAAGAGGCAAGCGTTTTCTTATAATCTTAAAGTACTTGGAGTGACTGAGTTCCCCACGTGCTCACTTTTTTTATTGCTGTAGTGTACGACACATTATAGTTTATAAATATAAATGAACATATCACATAAAACGAGTTATATAAAAACATTTTTTTAAGTCAATTCCTACTTAGATCAATAAAGAAAATTTTTATTTTAGCTACTTTTTATTAAACAGTTAAATTAATATAGATATGTGTGTATATACATATGACAGAATCACAACATTAAGTGGTAATTCATTTTTATTAATTATAATTTAAGTATCGTATTGTCATCCAACACAATCGTGTACATAAAATATCCTTTCAACTGAATGCCTTAAAACGTGAGAAAAAAACCTTTTCAAAGTCCCAAAAGTCCCAAAAGGGTCGCTAAGATGCCAACGTGGCTGAATTTGTAATTATTTAAATAATTAGTTTTAATCAATTAATTGTTATTATTATTGTATTGCCATCTAAAATAATCATGTACATAAAATTTCAGCTCAATTGAGCGTTTTAAAATGTATTTTATCAACGATTGAAAATTCCACCAAGATAAATAAATAAATATATAGAAAGTGTGAGCTAATAGTAGAAACTGAAAAAAGGGGGGCATCTGCGATCTCAATTGGATGAAATTCAAACTGATAATCTTCTTCCTCATATCAACAATATTAATGTGCAAAATTTATCTTATTATAAAAAGCTAATATTAACACTGAAATACAGAGAGGAATACTTCTCGATTTTAAGAACCCTCCTGAACGATTAAGCCACGTGTAATAATTTTATTGCTCACGTAAAAAAATACCAAATTTCTATGTTTCTTATAAATAATTAGCTTTACTTAAAAAAATTAGCAAATTTTTATATTTTATCTTGATAAATTGAATATATTGATGGATCGTTTCTCTGCTTATATATATAGTATTTTCTCAGATCTCAAAGGCAGACAATGAGAGTCGACTTCGTCATTTGCCATGATCCAATCAGAGAGCAGTCACTCAATTCTCTCACTTACGCAACAAACTTAAAATTCTGATATCAAACTTTTCTGAAGAATCAATCATAATGCTGCAACCATCTAGCTTGACAAACCCATTTTCGTCTCCATATCTAAAACTTCTAGAAATAGAATTGAGAACCGCAGGTAGTCCAAATGCCCACAGATACATTGTGCACTCATACCTAAGAACCTTTTTGCGTATTTTGTATGGTCACGGGTTTTTGTGTAGTATTCCTTTCATCCCTTAATGTGTTAAATAACATTTCAAACTAAATGAAAATATCATAATGTTTCATCCTCATTTCAATAATTGTAATAGCATAAGACTATCCAAGTAAAATGCTTCAATTCAAAATGAAGTCGTCCTAAATATGTAAATGAAAAAAATAAATGATGAAAGCAAAAATAATTTTTTTTTAATAAAACAACAAAATAAATATATAAAAAGAAGTAGAAAATACAAAGATAATAATTAAAAGTAATTCCCATCAATATATAAACAATAATAAATTTAACACTTAATGTAGAATATTTTTTATAACACTTGGAAGAAAAAAAAATAATCTTCTAAATATATAATATTGAGAATAAAATTCCTGAAGATAATAAAAAATATTATTAAAAATTATATTTAAGAATCATTTTAAATGTTTTCCAATAAAATTCACTATACATTTTTTTGTTATATGACGAAGGCTTATTTAAAAACGAAATTTCATCGTGTTGGTAAAGAAAAGTTAAAAAAAAGAACTAAAATGTAGAATTTGATTAGAATATTTCTTATAAATATTTTGGAATTATGTTTGGCAGTAAATTCAGTGTATGGAATGTCTTGTTTTAATAAAAAATAATAAAAATAAAATAAAATTAACTTCGAAATTACGTAATATTCGTAAGAAATAAGAATAAATTCTTAACGAAAAATTTTTAAGTATTCAACTTTTTTCGTTCTAAAATAGAAGTATTTTAGCCTGAAACCAAATGTTAAATATATTTTTGGAGTCCTTTATATGCTTAGCAAAAAAGCCGTGTCGTGAAAAATTTAATCTTACTACAAAAAAGACATTTTATTATAAAGATTTATTTTTAACTTACATTTTTTTTAAAGAAAATGAAAAATTTAACACGTAAAAAGGTTTTTAAATGAAGATTTAAAATAATTTTTCCTTTGTTAAAAAAACATATTACCATAAATAATGTCACTATACAAAACAAATATAGCAATATACCTTCTTTTACAAGTGTTTTACATTTATCATGAATTACAAAAAAATTCCTTTTTCCAATAAAAGCTAAGGTCATATAAAAAAATAGTAAAGCACTTCAAAAAACATATAGGATTTTCACAAAAAATCGTAAATTTGCTTATCGACAAAGTTATTCAAATAATGCAAATATGTTAGACAAATAAAAGAAGACAGTTAAGAATACAAAATTCATGAAATCTTCCGTTTATTTTTACATTCCAAGCTTCTTCTTTTATTTTATTTTCCTAAAATAAAAATAAAAAAGAAAAGAAATATTTCAAAACCCTCTAACGCCTTAATTTACCAGCGTCGCTGGAATTCCTTCAAAAATGTCCCCTTCTCCTTTGTCAAAAAAGATTTATCCCGATTTCACTTTGTTGTTAAATGTCATTAGCACTTCCCGTCAGTTGTCATTATTCTTCACAGTCCGAATGCATCTGCTCCTGAAGTTGTGCTTGTTATAAATTATTGTATTTTTTCGAGGTTCCAATACGCTAGTTAAAAGTGCTGCGCCAAACATAGTCATTACTATTTTCCCAACTGACTTTCTTTTGAAGCGGGAGAATTCTTAAGAAGGAGGCGGAGTAAAATAACTTCTATATTTATAGTTAAAACTCAAAGGTTTTCCTTGTTTATTTTATTTTTTTTCTAAATTCTTGGGATACGTAATAAAAGAAACAAGAACAGACCGAACAGTTTGAAAGTCTCTTTCAAGAGGATTTGCGAAAGATACCGTAGTAAAGAACAATTGTAGTCTTCGTTCTAATGGGGTTTAGTTACAGTAACGATGCATCGTTCTACAAGCATAGAGAATTTAACCTCGTTAGCTTAAAAGAGAAAAACCATTTTTCGGATTATACGACGCAAATATCCAATACTTTCTTTTGAAATCAATAGCATAAAGAAATTATGCATTTCTATGTTTTCCTAAAATGCCAGTTGGGGTTGGTTTGTCATTGGCCATGTAAGCCAATGTTACGGGTTTGTCCCCGACCCAAGTCCGTGTATTTTCATGAAGCAGTATGATTATGCAGCATGTAAAAGATCCCTTGAGTACGTGCTTGGCTCGTGTGCTCTCATTAAAATTAAATTCCAAAGAACGGTTCCACATCGTAAGGGCTCAGGTGCCTCTCTTTGTGGAGGAAACAGAGCTCCAAAATTACTTGTGGCGATTGGTATTCGACCTACATGGTGCCGCATTAGAAAGGGATACCAGCTTCCGTGGAATGTACTTGTTCTGCAGTAGTAAAAAGTTCTTTATATGGAAAATTCGTTATATACAGGTTCATCATATACTTTTTTCAAATAATCGATTTTTCAATTTTAGTTCTAAAAAATAGTGCTTATTTTTCTGAATCTAAAAATGTATAATACTTATATGTTTGCTGATAAAATAGCCCTAAAATATGAAAAATAAAAATGTAAATAAATGACCACGCCCCTTTTGACACGCCCCTTTGAACTTTAAATATGTAGTTTCCCCTGTGTTTTATCTATATTAAATTTTGATTGTTTTTTTCGTTTGAATGTTAACCCCGCTACTTTTTAGCCACGCTTGTGCGTGAGCTATTGTTCCAAGCTGTGTGACAAAATTTCTTACTTTAAATTTCGTTTTTATGGCAATGTTTTGAACCGAGTTCGTCTATTCCGAAGTTTCTTGTGGCATACAACTACTTAATTTTACATTAATATTCGTAAGAAATATTTATTTTTTACTTATAATTATTAATATTAATAAGATTTTAAAAGTATCTTAACTTTTTTAAACGAGTAATTATGCCAAGAATAAAAAATTTGGCAGAAGGAAGTATAGTAGCAATCAACATAAAAAGTCTAAATCGACTGAAGAATTGCTTTTGAATTCCGTGGAAAGTGCTTCTAGGAGAAAAAAATTAAAATACCGGATTTACTAAAAGAACAAGATTCTCAAAATGTAAACATAATCGTTGAACTGGATTTATTATCTTCCCTTATGAAAATCTCTCTTATGTTGTAAATATTGCTGTTCTTCAGAGAAAATTGAGCTGAGAGAAGATTTAAAAAGTCGTAGAGGTTTAGCTGTGAGTTTGGAAATAATTTGTCACAACTGTGGAGAATCGACGAGTACAATGTCATCAAAAATATCAAATAAATGTTATGATGTTAACCTAAGATTGACATATGGAATGAGAGCTATTGGAAAAGGTGGAGCTGCTGCTCGAATATTCTGTGGGCTTATGAATTTGCCTCCACCACCTGCAAAGTTTGAACGCCATAATTCTTTGTTTTTAAATGTTTTAAAAACATTGGTGAAGACTTTCGATGAATGCAGCTGTTCACGAAGCAGTCATAGCGAATGATAATAATTCAAATATAGCTGTGGCTGTGGATGGCACATGGCATAAAAGAGGCTATTCTTCATTGAACGGAGTTGTATGTGCTACGTCTGTTGAGAACGGAAAGGTTATCGACTTTGAAGCTCTCACAAAATATTGTTCTTCATGTAAGGGTAAAAAAACCATGTGAAAATTGTGCTAAAAATTACGAAGGATTCAGTGGGGGAATGGAATGTCGGGGGGTATTAAGTATATTTCAGCGATCTGAAACATCACGAAAAGCATGTTATACGCAGTATCTTGGTGATGGGGACTCAAAAGGATTTCTTACTATAAAAGAAGCAAAAGTATATGGCGACACAGAAGTTGAAAAATTAGAATGTGTTGGCCATGTGCAAAAGCGTATGGGCACAAGGCTGAGAAACATTCTAAAAATGAGCAAAGGCATTAAGCTATCAGATGGGAAAAATATTTCGGGACGTGGACGGCTAACGCTTAAAGAAGTGGACTCAATCCAACATTATTATGGGCTAGCAATCCGTAAAAATTTGTCATCTGTGGAGGACATGAAAAGAGCCATATGGGCTATTTATTTTCATAAACTAAGTACTGAGGATAATCCTCAACACGCTTTGTGTCCTCTTGGTGAGGATAGCTGGTGCGGTTATAACCGTAGCATTGTTACGGGGAATTTTATATTCACAAGCATTCTTTACCTGAGTCAATTTTATTGAAAGTGAAAAAAGTGTTTCGGGATCTCACAGAGAAGGACTTATTGAAAAAGTGCCTTCATGGAAGAACACAAAATCCCAATGAAAGTTTTAACAAATGTATTTGGGAGCGAATTCCTAAAACAGTTTTTGTTGGCATTGAAACTTTGAAATTTGGAGTTATGGATGCTGTAATTTGTTTTAACGATGGATATGTAAGTAGGATAAAAGTCTTTGAAGCTCTGGGCATTAAACCAGGATACAACACGGAACGTGCCTTACTTATAATTGATAACAAACGAATTTTGAGGCTGAACGTATAGTAAATAAAGTGTCATTGGAAGCCAGAAATAAAAAAGAAGGTCTTTAAAAAGGAAAATGGATAAACAGAATTTAGATGAAGAAAATGAATACCAAGCAGGGAAATATTAATCAAATCTATAATGTAAGGAGAAATTTTTTGTTAAGTTTTATTATATTTTTTCTCGAATGTTTAATATTTTTAAATTTAGGTACACTTTAAAAAACTATTGTAGCATATTGTTTGAAATCTTTTATATATCTAAACAGGATACATGTGCATACAGTGAACAAAATATCTTTTAGTATGTGTCTAATTTTTTGAAAATTGATTTTATATGTAAAAAAGAAAATTAAGATTTTCATAATTTTAAGGTTTTATGATTATTTTTAAGAAATTATGCAATTATATAAATATAATTATTTAAAAACAGATTCATTATGTTTAATATGTTACTTTATATATATTTGTAAATTTTTTGTATATACAAAGAATATTTTTGTAAGAAATGGTACCTATACATGAAAATATGTATTACAAGATCTCGAAAATTATGTTCATGTTAACTAAAACAAAGGGAAGAAAAACATATGAATTTAAAATTACTTTTGTAACTCTAGAAAATGGTTAAGGATTATTATTAGTCATATAAAAATAGGCAAAGGAAATACTAATTAAGTGTATAATATGTGAAAATATTGTTTTTTTTTAGTTTTTTCACTTTTCTCAAAAGCATATTTTTTTGCATTTAGGTACATTTTAAAAAAACTATTGCACTGTATGATTCCTGATTTTTTATACTTCTATACAAGGTGCCTATGCATATAGTGAACCTAATTTTTTTTTCTATTAAAATAGTGCCTAATTTTTTAAAAATTGTTTTATGCATAAAAAAGCAGAAAAATAAAAAATTTCAAATTTCAAAGTTTCATAATTTTTTTAAAGAAACTATACTAAACTTTTACTAAAAAAGGGTTTCACTGTATTTTATGTATTGTTTTATATATGTGTAAAAAATATTTTGCATAAAAAAGGATACTTTTTAAAAAATGGTACCTAAACATAAGTATATATTACGAGTTCTCAAAAATTATGTATTACTTAAATTAAGTAGTAAAAAAACTTTTGGAGTAAAAAGTTATTTTTGTAGTTCTACAGAATAATTAAATTATCTTTATTATAGACATAAAAAATCTAAGCTCTATTGGAAATTTTAAATGATATATGTCTCATAAACAAAGGGTCTTAATTTTGGCATTTTACTCTTTCGAGCATGTCCTGGTTCCCTTAAACAACATAAAACAAATTTTAAATTTATAAAAACTATATATTAAAAAAGTAGTTATTCATACCTTTTTAAAAATTAATATATGTTTATTCCATATATCTTACGCATAAAATAAAAGAAAGAAAGAAAGAAAAACTACTTCGAAAACAAGAAAAAACAATGTCGAATGTGTCACTGTATTTTTAAAATTAAAAAAATAATTTTAATTTAAAACTAATGAAATTTTTAAGGACATATTCTAATTAAAGAACCCGGGGACAGGGGACAAAAACCAGTTCAAGATTTATGACCGCCATAAAATGTGTTAAAGAGAGAATAACTTGAAATGTTCAGAAATACTTCAAAAATAGGGTGAAAACATTTGAATCACAAAAGAAAAAGTTCGTTATATAGAAAATGCACTTCGCTTTGAAGAGGCTGTTTTACTAAGAAAATCCTGAAATGTTCTAAGTTAAAGGAAAATGTTCGCTATGTAGAAAAATTCACAACCTAGAGGTTCATTATATAGAGGTTTGACTGTAAATACATTTGCCGTAAATTACCATTTTATCTCCTTTTACAATTTATAATATACACTTTTAGAAAAGGTTTACATGTAACAAAAAAAACCCTCTCAAATAATTATGTTTCACAATAATCGAAGTGTATTTGAATGCTAGTTTATTAAATTTGCATTTGAATGCTCTCGGCCAACCTAAGATTGATCCATGCTTATTAAGTTACGTTTTGTCGAAGGGCTTCTGAATTGCGAAGTAACTCTTGATCTTGCAAACGATGCGGAAAGTATTAAGGTCGAAAATGTGATGCTATGATTGAACGCATTGCTATTGGCTGTTGGAAAAGTGTCCAAACGGTGTGACTACAGTTCAGAAATCTAGCAAAAAACTGTGAGTTTAAGCTTCTCGGAATGCTGAGAAACAGTTCTCTGTGCGCCTGTGCGTGAGAAAGATAGCTGCTCAGTGTCTGCATGAAGATTGTATGTGTTATATGATAGATGGAGCTTATACAATAGGTGAAACATAAAAACAAACGTAAAAGTTATCACACCTTTACGTTTTTTAAGTTTAGAGCTTTCAAATTTTGTTAGTTTTGTGGAAAAAGCATATAAAAATAATTTAGGCTAAGAAAATTAGATTTGGTTTTTTGACCAGTGTTTGTTAGTTAAATCGGACTGTGTCCCCTTCAGCAGAGAATTGAAAATATTTCTAACATTTTTTAAAATGTGAGACTTGAAATAATTTAATTTAAAGGCTTACGGCTTGTAAAGTATCTAAAATATTAATGTTAGATTTAATGGCGTATCCCCAAACCAGACTAGCAAAGGCTATGATGGGACACACATTTGCTGTACACACACAGAGAAGATCTCATCTAAATTATTAATATATTCTAATTTTTTTTTCGTGAGAGTCCCGTGGTAGCCGAATGGTCATGGTCACGGACTTATAGTCACCGTGTCGAGTCACAGTTTGGAAACATAAGGTCATTAAAATCCTCCGTTTAACCCTTTATCTCTACCGACGGTACTTATAAGTACCACTCACTTTAAAGTTACAAAGAATAACCATTTTTACGAATACTCTGAAAATACTTAGCAGGAACATTTTTAAATCTATTCTTTCCAGATATATGACAGCACGGGTTCTATAATGAGTATTTTAGTGGGGAAAGCGAACAGTTTTATAGCAGAAATTGCGTCTTCAGCTGACGGTATTTTCAGTGCATTGCGAAGATTGTCATTTTTATTCCAAAACAATGGTTAATGTCTAAAGATAAGCGTCTTATTTTTTATTTTTTTTGTTAATGAAGACCTTAGAAAACAATTTGACTATTTATTTTAAGGGAACAGTGTGTCTAATTAATTTTACAGTTAAATATCTTTAATTAATTAATTAGCTCTAACTAATTAATTTTCCCAAAGTTGAGTATTTTGTTTATGTATATACCTTAATTTTCAAAATAGTGATTCAGAAAAATATATATATATAGCATTAAAGAAATTGCAGTAAATAATAATGCGGTAGATAAAGGGTTAAAGTGAATGAAGCAAATTAAATCTGTCTAGGCCCAAACACCTTATGTTGGCGTGGAATGGAGTTTTTGGGGAGTAGGGTACCAGAACTGAAATGTAGTCCTCTTCACTTAACTACTATTCAAGTTTAGGTGGTCTGCCACCAATAGCCTCAATGTTGCCTGAAATTTCGACGGAAATTAAAAATCAAATGTGTTCGTAACCAAGTCCATAGTGGAGCTCATATTAAAATAATTTACATAATCATTTAAATTTCTCGAAACAGTACAAATTTCATTTTTTAAAGCTATAAAATAATACTTTCCTTTTTTTATAGACAAAAACAGGACAGAAAATGTATAATTATTCGGATTCCCAGCAGTATTTTTTTTTCTTGATCTATAAAATTGAATTCAGAAATCTTTTAATGAAATACGTATTCAAAATTTAACAGGAGTTGGTGTGAATTTTACTAATAGTACTTTATTTATTGTATCCGACTAGGCTGAGACAGTGATTTTTAGGTGGTTGAGATGCTAGGGCCATAAGAAAAAAAAATAGAAATATTAAGAAAGAAGGAATAATATATAAAACTACAGAGTGTTTTAAGTTGTTTTTATAGCATTTAATTTATCAAATCTAAAAGAACATTTTTATGTGTTTTGTAAAGAATAAACTTTCGATAATAATTTGTGGAAGAAAAATGAGATATTTCCAAAGAAATCCAATCAAATTCAATGATATTGATAACATAGACGCTATGAGCCCTTTAGATTGTAACAAATCACAGCTTTTAAGATAGTTAAATTTATCACATTTTATAGCTTAGAACATGTAGTAATCTTCACGAAAAATCATTAACATCAATTTTAAATGCTTATAAAATACTTATTTCTTAAACTATCTTTTACCCTGCGGTTTGTGACATTTCATACGGATAAAAAAGTATATGAATGAAATTAAAATTGCATTATGACCAATGCATTTTTATTTATCACGTTTTTTTTAACTTTGAAAATTTTGCTAAAATTTCATAAGAACAATATTTTTTTCTAAATCAAAGAGTCATACATGTAATTTATTTAATAGTTATTACTCTTTAAGCCAGTGTTTCTCAAAGTGTGGGGCGCGCCCCCCGGGGGCGCGAGAGTATCGAAAATTTAAAGATTTTTTTTTTCAAAAAATAACCGGAAAGAGAAGTAAAACAAAATGCTTTCTTCCATAATAAAAAAAATACACACAACACTGACATAATTTATGTTTATTATCTGGCTTTTTTCCGTCATCAAATAGCTATCTTTGATTCCAAAACCAAATTAAAGAAAAAAAACATTTTGTTTTATTTGCTGTATTTCCTCAATGAGAGATTTTTTATTACGTTTTAACATAAAATATTACTCGCTAAAAGAAAAAACGAAACCCAGACCCTGAGAAAAATTCTAAGAAGATAAACAATCCACCACTGTAATTATTATTGAAATACTGTACATTAGTTGTAGAAAAGAAAAGGTAGTCATGATTCACTTTTCAGCCAGGCTGCACAGTACGTTTGCTAATCATTTGATTGACCTTCAATCTTATGGTATGGTTATTATCAATATTAGTTCTCTCCCATCTTTTATGCGTTTGCTTTTCGCTTAGGGAAATTGTAATCAATTGAGTTTTGCGATATTTGGAAAAGAATTGATTGGTTTAACATTTCTGTAGGATAATTGAAAAGTGTCTGATTTTGCGTCCTTTGTTATGGTATTGTACTTTTGAATCATTTTAGTTCAGTTTTATTGGATTTTTTTTCTCAAATTATCAAAGAATTGAATAGTCCTTGAAAGAAGGTAAGTATACTTTTCTATAAATTAAAATATTCACTAGAATTCCGATTTGTATCGTGTACAGTAAAAATAATTCTAAACAAATGATTGGGGTGACTGAGTCCCCCCCACTACCATTAATGTTAGTATCGAGTACGCCTGCTCCCGGGTTAAAACATTTTGAAGTCTTCTCGCTTTTTAAATGTTAAAAAGTAACACAATTATTCTTCATCGGAATTTTATATTCTTTTCATAATTTAACATTAATTCTAAATGCTAATTGTGTGAGGTTTAAAATTACAGTTCTTTTTAAACAGTTATTTACAATTATAGCATTTATCTAAAAAAAAAATAATTTTACATTTTTGTATACAATGTCGTGGACACAGTTTTATTCTCCTTACAGTTCAGCTATTATATCAAGAACAATGTTTTATTTTTTTAAAAAATGAACTCGTGCGAAGAGTCGGTGTTTCAGCCAGTATACATTTCATGCATCAGTACTGAAGAAGGTATTTTATAAATAATTTCTTATTACTGAATTTGGCCGCGGTAGCCGAGTGGTATAGGTGTCGGATCGTGGCTTGCCTTGTCACGAGTTCGAGCCCAGTACCACTAAAGACCCGCCATGTAGGGCAGCGATGCATGTTAAATCTGTTGAGAGTTGAAACTTTTTCCCGTTGGTGTGGTGTGGTAGTTAGGAGAGAAGGGTGCCAGCTCAGGTGTCATCCACGTCACTTGACCATGGTTCAAATTTACGTGGTCCGTCGTCAAAAGCCCTCGTGCATCTGAACAGTGCGACGTTAATATTCAATCAATCAATCTTATTACTAAATTAAGAACAAGTTTAATAATTATTAGGGACTTCCACGGGTTTTTCTTGTAGAGGAAAGTTTTTCAAAGGAAGGTTTTAATATCAGAAATTGACACTTAAAGGGTTATTTTTCTATATTTAGCTGAGATCTATATTTTGTCTTCAAGGCATCCACTGCAGAAAATCCGGTTTGAAAAAGGTAATAGTATACGAAGTGCTTTTGTTTTCAGTACAGATAATTCCTCATCCACCTCTACCCCAAATTCAAAGAGCGATTTATTACAAAATTGCCTTTTAATTTTTCACTGGATATGAAATCTATGAAGATTTCTTCTTCAGAAGTTGAGAGCCCTTCTGGAGTATCTTGAAATATATCCCTAATCCACTCGTAACTTGCTACCAAGCTGTCCTCATCCAGAAAATACTTTTTAAAATTCTTTGCTAACATGGCTAAATGATTTTACATGTTTTAAAAAAAACTTTCACATGTTGTTCTACAGATTTGTAAGTTTTAACACATATTGAGCTGGCGCTTTTTTTCCATCATTTACTTCAGTAGTGGTAAATCCAAAATTTAAGTATTTTTGAGAAGATCGCCTTGATTTAATTTTCGGAACCATTCTCGTTCGTCTGAGTACTTGTTGATTCTTTATTATGGTCGAATGTTTGCTTACGACTTAAAAATGTATGTATGATATTGTTTTAATCTACTGCCGTAAATACTTAATTACCGTGAATTACATTTAACGTGAAATTTAAAAAAATGCACATTCAAGCTAGATTCAGTAGCTATAGGAGTATGGAGTCGACCAAAACTGACTGGAATTGTACGAGGAAAAGCATTTTTACATGTTTTGCGCAGACGTCCGATAGGTTGCCCAGACTCACGCAAACGTACCCTATAATGCCAGATGTGATGGATATGATAGAGAGTGACATTGACTAGACTATTTTTTTCTAATGACATTTTGTACTTGAGAAATGAATGCTGAAGGAAATAAATCTTTAATTAAATACATCATTTTGCGATCTGTTCCAATTTAAAAATTAGAGAAAGTAAAAAGAACATAATTCTAAGTAATATATATTTTAAGTAATTTTCTTAAAATATATATTATAAAAATTTATATACACAAAATTTAATATACTTTTCGTATTAATTTGTACGGTTTATAATTAAGATCGTATTGTAACTTTAGCGTCTCTCTCAAAGTGCATTTTTATTGCAGTAAATACATTATTGTTGTACAGGGGGCGAGACAAAAATTATCATTGAAAATTGGGTCGCCAGTATTGAAAGTTTTGAGAAACACTGCTTTTAATCTATGAGTGGTGCACAGAGTATTTTATGACTAATTAATTAATACTAAATTAAGAACAAGTTTAATAATTATTAGCTACTTCCATGGGCTGGTCTTACAGAGCAAAAGTTTTTGAAAGGAGTTTTAAGATAAGAAATTGACCCTCTGAGTTCATTTTCTATATTTAGCTGATATATCTATATTTTGTCTTCTAAGCAACCACCGCATTTAGTAATATGTTCCAATTTAAAAATCAGAGAAAGGAAAAATAACTTAGTAATTATCCTATTACTTAACTTTTTTTGCTTAAAAGGTAACATATACAAAATTTAATACTTATGTCATGAATTTGTACGGTTTATAATAAATATTGTTGCTTTATCGTAAACGTGCATTATTATTGCATTCAGTAAATTATTATGTATAAGGGGGGCGCGATAAAAATTGTGATTGAAAAGGGGGGCGCCAGTATTGAAAGTTTGAGAAGCACTGCTTAAAGCCTATTTATGGTCTTTAACCCCTTAACTGCAGAGGAAAAGTTATAAAATCTCCCCCATTGTCACCGTTTTTCCCAGAGGCGCGCGTTGTTACGCGGTTTATTGCGGGAAAAGAAAAGGCGCGTTTTTCCACCTAAAAATTGTTTACTTTCACTTTAAATAAAGAAAATAAATGGGTTAAGTAATAAAATGAAATTTAAAAAATTAATCTCTAGAGTTTTAGACTATAATAAAAAATATATTTTTTTATTTGATCTGTGATATATCCTGAAACATGGCTGAACACCTAAACCAGTATAACATTCATTGAGTTCGTACAAAAAAACTTAAAAGCTTCTATTACACGTGGCAAGTGAAAATGACAGCAAATGAAAATAGAAACGAAGACACTAAAATGAAAAGAAAAGAAAAACTGCTTAGATATAGGTATCGGAATTTCGAACCCGTTCCTGGAATACGTTAAACCCCATTCCGTTGGTGTGGTCGGAAGTTAGGGGTGCCATTTCACTTTCCAAAGCCCTCCGGGTGCGACTTCTCAATCAACCGAAACAAGTAAATTATTTAGAAGAACTGTCTATGTCATGTTATTTTATTGCAAAGCCATGGGACTAGTTCTAAACATAGCAGCACAATGCAAAAAGATGTCTTTCGGAGGGATGAGTATACACGTCCGGGGCACTTAAAGGGTTAAAACAATATAACTCTTTTGAAAATCAATTTTATCAATTTTTAAAAATATTGTTCCTCCCAACCTAGTCAGTTGCCTTAATAAAAAGAAATACGTGTGCAATTTCTCCAGACATTTATTAAATATTTCAACAATTTGTTACATATCCGAACTCAAGCGATATTCGAGAAATTTTTCTCACCCAGCAGGTGATGTGATAAATTTACTAACTCCGTGCATTGATTCCCTTCCGGAATGTTCATTTCGCAGAACGCAAACATTATCAGATGCTCGAAAATCCATTATATTTTATTTAAATCGTAATTCCAATCGGAAATTACCTTAGAAAATAAATCCTCGTGAGAGGATATCGAGATCTTTGTTTTCCTTTAAATCTCTTCTCGCAAAACTATTTTCCCAGACTTAAATAATTCAAAGTTTTGAGGGGAAGTATGTCAAGTATTGCGCCCCATTGAAATATAAAAGTTCGAAATAGCGCCAAAAGATAGATTTTATTGATTTATAACCCACATTGTTCACCCTTTTCTCGATTTTCTCTCGCTGCAAAGTGGGCCTTCCCCTCCATTCTTCGCCGTCGTACACGTACCATTTACTAGGCCGTCTTTCAGTAGTCCCATTCTTTGCAGAAATCGCCTGACAGATTTTCCGTACGCTCCGACTATTTGAAAAATTTTAGATTGGATAACTATTTTATCTTACTGGAATATCGTCTATTATGTTAGGAAGTTTTATTTATGATACGATGGGTTTCTTTGATATTTCAACAGAAATGGACCTCTGATTCCCCTCGCTCTAAAAGTGAAATATACGAGTTCCATTAAGAAAGATTACGTGTATGGTATATATATATATATATATATATATATATATATATATATATATATAATGTAGCCAAAAATAATATGGAATTTTCTATAGGCTTCATTTAATTGTAAAAGGTATAAAATGAATTTTCCAGAATTTGATTTGTAAAAGGTATAAAATGAATTTTCCAGAATTTGATTTGTGTTAACCTTAAACAATCGAAAAACAGCAATTTGTATTAAAGAAATATTTTAAGTGCATTATTAGTTAACAAGTTATTGTAGAATTAACTGAATACGTTCGGAACCATGATTGTGTACAGGACTGTAAATCATATATTTTTTTATATGTAGTGTAATTTGATATAGATTATAGATACACATTATGATAAGAAAATTTATACAACACAAAAAATATATTAATGCAATTTTTAAGCAATATATTTAAAGAATTATATATTTTCTAAGCATTTCTCCTTTATGGAAAATGTTCCAATAACAGTAATTTTCTGTTTCTGTATAGCTAAGGTTACCCTCTCTCTCTTTGTCTATGTTCATAGCCTGAACTAAGACTTTTCAAATATATAATTTAGAAGTGGATTTATTTATATCAGATTAGAGATATTTCTATCAAAAACACCAATTATTAATTGAATTGATAATACTTCTGAAAATAGCGTGAATTTTTCAAAGATCCTAGTTCAGGCTCTGTAGGGAAACCTAGCTGTTTACAAATAAAATATTATTATTATTATAACATTTTTCACAAGGGTAATATGTTTTTATAAATATATTTCTATCATTTTTAGCCAAACAAATTTCATTTCAATAATCTTTACTGTAAAATTTTTGTATGTATATTCTAATTCAAGTGACACTAAGTATCAATGAAATTACTCATTTAAGGCTATCTTCGGCTAATGCTAAAAAATAGGAGCAAAATTCGGAATATTTTTTCAGATAAAAAAGTACTCAAACATTAATACTATATTCTGGCTTCATTATCCTGTAGAAAATCACTTATTTTATCAACTACTCATTTTTATCCGAGTTGACACATTTTTCTTTTATAAAATGTGTTTTGCATTTTTCTCCTATACCGTAATGATAAATGAACTATCCATTTACATGTTAAAAGAAAAAACGGATATTTTATTCAATATTTTCAAATTTTAAAAACACTATATTATAAACAAATGCATGAATTACAATGTCACAAATTTTTATAAAAATTAAGGCCTTTTTTCTGCCCAAAAATATGCTTCATGTTAAGTTCACACTGTCTTACATATGATGAAAACCGCCTTAAACACCTTTGCAAAATAAAGGATCTGTATGCAGTCACAAACCTTAAAAAGTCTAAGGCTAACTTGGGCCAAACAAACAAGGTTTAACTGTAGGTAGGCGACACAAAAATATCGATGTAAACGTATAGGTTTCAAATAATACATCATAATAAACATAAATAAAGGAACAAAAATATAAATGTTTACGTACTGACATTTAACATTCCTTCTCTGCTAATATTTTTCTTATTTCGGGAGAAATTTTGATACTTTACTATGCATTATTGTGTGTGCTCATATACTTTCCCAGCTGCAAAAGTGTTCGTTGAGAACCGCGACTTTGACAGCCCTGTCTTAAAAAAACACCTTCAAGCTTTACTGGTCACCTTAATAATTTAACTGTTTCATTTAAAATATAGCTCTTGGTTTCCTTTTTTTTCACAAAAGCATTTTTTTTATCAAAATGAAATGAAAAATTTAACCAGCATAGTACAAAAACAATTTAATGAACAAAGAGCAATCACGAATAAAGGAATCCTACATATTTCCCAAAAATACTTCTTAACGCTTAACTTGCTTGAAAGAAATTATTTTTTTAAAATCTGAAAGTGGATATTACACATACCTTTATTAAGGTAGCGAGCATAAGGCTTCTTGTAGAGAAAGGAGCATAGTTATAGGAAAGCCTGGCCTAAATAGCCGTCAACTCGTGAGATGAGGGGGAAAGAGGAGAGTGGGAGGCCCCTGACCATCTCCAGGGCGTTCTCCCTCAAAATTGGGATGAAACCGAGCCAAAATGCACTGACACCTGAATGATGTTCAAAACTGAGTCTAACGACAGGCGTACATCTATCCCTTTGATTCGATGAGAATTCCGTGGGTCTCGATCTGACCCCACCAGATAGGTGCCGTTAGCAACAACAACAGAAATATTTTAATTGATTTAAAGATATATCATACATTTTTTATGTATTATATAACTGTGTAAATTCTTAATAAGTCGTGTTTTGAAGGAGCACACATTGTGTTATTATTATTTCTATACTTATAAAATGAAAATGTATTTCTAATCAGTATGTGCCATTTTAAGAAAAACAAAATTTAATATTTATAATAGTAATTTTTGTATTCGAAATAATTCTTTAACTCAAGAGAGTGCTTCTCAAACTTTCAAAATTGGCGACCCAATATTCCATCATAATTTTCATCGCACCCCCTTCCCCCTTCCATACAATACCAATGTTTTGAATTCAATAATACTATACTTTGTTGCTACAACTACAATACGGTTTATACCTCTTAAGTGCCGCTGACGTATATAAACGTCTAGCTCAGCCAAAGCGTTATTTTCTCCGGACGTATATATACGTCTTTACGAAGTATGATCTTTTCTGTGCACTGTTATCCATATCTTATTCTGAAAATTGTGGAATGCAATGAAAGGACTCGGGCTGTGTTTGCGAAGGATTTATTAATTTCATAGGATTTGCTTATTTATTCTCCAACCCATTGCAAAAAAAAATCACATACGTACGCCTAAGTGGGAAACGGTGGCTTTGGGAAACGAATCTCATAATTATTAATCGGCAGTTAAGAGATTAATTATAAACTGTACAAATTATCAAGATAAGTGTTAATATTTGTGTATAATTTTATATATGACAAGACTGGGGTCACTGGTAATTGTTAAATTTGTTCTAAATTAATCATAATGCACATTCTGCAGAGGTGATACATTTATAAGTGTATTATATCAGTAAGAATGTCTATTTTATATTTTATTATGTCAGAATATATTTTGTTTGATTATTTTCAGTAAATTACAGAGTGTTTTTTTCCAGGTATAGAAGTTAGAGTTGGCATTACTTTCCAAGAGATAGCGACCGATTTAACAGCTGTCAAGTGATTTATTCTCAGTTTGGTTTGGCAATTCATCATGAATAGACTCTCGCCTAAACAACGCTTTCAAATTGTGCAATTTTATTTAGAAAATAATGGTCGATTTTCATAAGCGAATTTTGTTTAGCGATGAAGCGCACTTCTGGTTGAATGGCTACGTCAACAAACAAAACTGCCGCATTTGGAGTGAAGCTAATCCACAAGTGTATGTCGAAACACCGTTACATCCAGAAAAACTGACTGTTTGGTGCGCTTTATGGTCTGGTGGAATCCTTCTTCAAAAACGATTAAGGCCAGAACGTTACAGTCAATGGTGATCGGTATAGAGCCATGATTACTAACTTTTTCATTCCTGAATTGAACAATCATGATGTCCAGGAGCTGTGGTTCCAACAAGACGGCGCAACATGTCACACAGCTCGTGCCACAATCGATTAATTGAAAGACACGTTTGGTGACCGCCTAATTTCACGTTTTGGACCTGTGAATTGGCCTCCAAGATCTTGTGATTTAACACCGCTAGACTATTTTCTGTGGGGCTATGTAAAGTCAATGGTCTATGCGGATAAGCCACAAACGCTTAACCATTTGGTAGACAACATTCGCCGTGTTATTGCCGATATACGGCCACAAATGTTGGAAAAAGTCATCGAAAATTGGACGTCCAGATTGGACTACATCCGAGCCAGCCGTGGCAGTCCTATGCCAGAAATCATATTTAAAATGTAATGCCACAAGATTATCTTTCGAATAAAAAAAAAATTCATGTCGATCGAATAATACATCGTTGTTTTATTGCAATTTAAAGTTCTATACCTCTCAAAAAAACACCCTTTAGTTTTTTTTTTTTTTTTTTAAAATAATCATTTGTTTTCGATGTGCTCGTGACTTACTTGTAGAGTTGTCACGCCCCCAAGGGGCGTGCCTCTCAGTTTGAGAAATGCTGACTTTTAAGGAATTTATTTCTTGCTTAGTAAGATAAGAAACATTCTTACCAACAACACGAATACAATATATTTTCGGGGGAAGAAAACAACCATTATTTTATGTTAGATCATGATTTAATCTTTTTCCATGAAAAATGATTTTTCGCTTCTAAAGTTAAAACAAAATGAAGGAAATTTTGAAAAGGTTAATTTAATATCTTTCTTTCTTTTTATATTTCCCCCAATAACAGGAAATACATCGTAAGAAAAAAAGAATGCATTTGCCATAGTTTCCAATTGTTTTTAAGCTTTAGAAAATTATCGAAATTGATAATTTAAGATATGTTTTCAAGTCTTTCGTTCTGTGTTTCAAAATTCTATCAATTCTTAAGGTTTCTTTTCTGATCTATTTTTAAATATTTCGATTAAGTTTTCTTTGAAAGCTTACATTCGTTTTCTTACGTTCCCCTACGCTTGGTTTCCCCCCTGAAAATCTTTTAAATCAACTACTAATCTTCGACAAGGATAAGACGTTTGTTTTCGTTATCTGGAAAAATACTCCATGTAACACATAATGTTCTAGCAAAGATTTGTTCACTAGGAAGAAAACTATAGATTCCAAAAAGGTTTTCACTTACTAGGCGTCAGCAGCAGGATTGCCATAGCAATAATGGAACATATTCCCACAATAACGATTAAAGATATTACAATTCCCCTCCAGTTGTGAGAGTCAGGTATTTCCTCATCATCTTCCTGAAAACAAAAGAGAAAACATTTAAATTAATTAATAGGTACTGATTCAATATTTCAAAAATATATTATATATATATATTATAATGAAGAAAAAAATAGAAATATTTTTTAATACTAAAACTTCTGCCTTATGGTCAGTGAGGTATTATAAAAAGTATTATTTATGGTGATTAGACTATAATTTCAGGATAGTTAAATTGAGACATAGATAGGATATAGGTAACAGATATTAACGCCACTATGCAGAAGGGGTTCCTGCATTAGAAATGCGTTATTATATTTTTGTTACTTGATATGTCTAAAAATTTTGGTAAGTTATGATTTTATTGTCGGCTTATTGTTTGTTTCAATTTTACTATAGTCATTCATTTCAGTTTTTTTTAATATAATTTGTACCTTGTTATAAATTGTACACGTGTTATTATTAGGCTGAGCTGCATATTACCTTTCTAAGTTTTTTCTTCACTTTTTATTCCACTATATTTCCGAAATATATTGATGTAGGGAAAGGTATGATCCTGTAAAGCAAGCTTAACCTTTTTTCACTGTCCTAAATCAGCGAATGCTCTAGAAAACATGATAGTGTTCCATTTTTTTCTACTGACTTTTTATGTGTATCCTTATATAATAATAATAATAATAATTCACATTAATTTCAACTCGAAAGCTTTTTTATTTGTAAAGTTCCAGAAACCTCCAGAACTATTCTAAAATAATTCATTGTTTGCTACCCGCCTAATTGGAATAGCTGTAACTTTGAACACATGAAAATGATGTACTCATTGACTTAAAGTTGTTATTATGCAAGCCAAGCGAACCACTTATATAGATCAATTAGAAAAAAACGTCCACGGAAGTCATGTGAGAGTTTGAAATTCCGGTTTCCATTTTATATAAAGAGCCACATTTGAAGGAAACTTTGCTGGACTCTACTTGATAATAATGTATCGCTAAGCGTTTGTTCATCATCTTGCGATAACCATTCTGTTTGTGTGTGTGTCGTTTAAGTGAATAAATTTTAAATAAATTGGATTATCATCAAACAAAAGCATCCTTTATCAATACAAATATCTTTACTTTAACGACATAGGCATAATCATAAGTAGAGCAGGGGTACTCAACCTTTTTTCTGCTGGGCCGCATACATATGTCAGCTATTTCACGTGGGCCGCATACATATAATAGTTATTTCACTCGGGCCGCAACATCAGGATAAATGGAGGGGGAAGAGAAATGCTTTAAAATGGAAATTTAAAATATGGAAGATTTTTTGATTAAAATATTATATATATATATATATATATATATATATAAAAAAACTCAATACTTTTGTTATATATATATATATATATATATATATATATATTAAACTCCAATACTTTTTTGTTATATATATATATATATATATATATATATATATATATATATATATATATATATATATATATATTGTCACTGACACTAAATTAGAAGCATTTAAGAAACACTCCTTCACATTTTCTGCATCAGTAAACGGTCTCATATAATTACCATTAATATAACAAACTTCATGGGATGTCTATGTTACCGCTGTGATATTACCACCGACAAAAAGCATTGTAGATGTTGCAAAGGTTATTCAAGAAAGCCTATTTGTATCACGTCTTGAAAAAGATCTTCGATGAAAAGTGTCATTGAATGATTCCTGTTTATTGGTATTTTTTAAATACAGCACTCTCGTGACAAATCAAACAATTACTGATCCATGCTTGTTTTTTCACTACAAAATAGTCAACCTCCCAATCGTCTTGAAACAATATAATTTCTTCGAATATTTTTCCCTTGCAAGATATGAAAGATAATTAAAAATTAGTTCCACCCATAAAATATTCGGTACTCCACTGTTGTCTTCAAAATAGAAAAATAATTAATTCGTGCCCGTAAAACACCGACAGCAAAAAGAAAAATTGATACATTGGATTTCTTGACAAAGAATTTCCCACCAAATTTTTAATACAATGTTCTTAAGTGAATTTCTCAGAGCAATGGGACATGACCAGGTCAATTAAAAAGGCTCGGTGGGCCACATGCGGCCCGCGGGCTGCAGGTTGTGTATCATTGAATTAGAGCATTCTGCTCGAAACTTGCAAAAGTGGAATGCTATATGTCATGCCCTAGGCCTGATGATAAATGAAGGAAGACGTCATCTTTAAAATATTTGTGCTTTATTTTTCTTCAAGCATAGCTACTCCAACATGGTGGCCATCTGGCGACCAATCGGTTGGAACAAAAGGCAACATGACCGCAAGAAGTCACAATTTTGTCTTCTCGAATATTCTCTACAATATGATTGCGCGCTCTCTACCTTAAATAGTCCTATTCACTCTAAAATCCCTACATAATAAAGAGTTCTCTCTATTTTTATTTATTATTCAATTAATTTTTAGGTTAAACTTTCCAGACCTGACATATATATATATATATATATATATATATATATATATATATATATATATATATATATATATATATATATATATATTTATATATAATATTCAATGTAAACAATGCGAAAAAAGGGAAAAAAAATATAAAGATTAAAGTAATCTTTATTTGCGGAGTTATGAAAATTATAATGTACAAAACAGATTTAAACTGATGCGTGATGAACAGGTTTTTATTTATTACTGCTGCTTATAAACCTTTAATACCCATCTCCTCTTTTTTTATTTATTTATTAATCTTTGTTATATTTTCAAAGAGAGAGAGAGACGTTATCTTCTCCTTATGCTTTCATTATTATTTAAATAATTTAAGTGGTAAAATTTTGCATTTTAGTTATTTTATATTGATAAGATTAATAGTACTTTTTTATATAAAATCATGTTTGTACAACACTGTTTGAAAAAATATATTCTTTTAAAAATAGATATATAAATATTTAAATTATTAATGTTGAACTAAAATTGATCTCTATGTAAATAATCTTACATTTTACATGTTTGTAATGCAATTTTTTTTTATACATATACATTTTTGGACATGAAAACTTTTTTAAACAAGAAACATTCGAAAGAATCATTGTATAACATATTTATTTTTCTTGTTTCGGGAAAAGTTTGGTTGTACGAAATACTTCGAATAGATACATATAATAGAAACTAATAATGAATAAAGGGAAAAAAATGCAAAATGAAATGATTTCAGAAACAAATCATTACGAAACAAAATAATGTGAAATACAATTATTTCAAAAATGAAATGACGGTAAATGTTTAAAATCAAATAAACACAATGCATTTGAGATATTTCAACAAATGATATTTGTAAAAAAATCGTATAAGTAATATAATAGGATTATATATAAAATTCAAACTTAAGTTTAATAAGTTTATTAACTCTAAACTTTTGTAAAATAAATTATAATTTGGTTTTTTACAGAACATCATACAAAATTATATATACTACTTAAATAGATTAAATAAAGTTTAAGCTATCAAAGGTGTAGAAGAATTCGTACATTTACTATTCAATAAACTTCGCCTCATGTGAAAACCAGATCATACAGCAGCCCCTTTTTTTACAAAAAATGCATTTCATTCGACACAACTTTTAAACATTTAATGTAGTTAATGAAACAAATTCAAGAACATAAATTTTTTTCAAGTTCAATGACATCACTCGACATTTTCCAAATTCGTAGCAGTTATTTTGCTGGTCGTAAAATTATACTGTTTACTGCATTTATATGTTTATGTTTACTTTGTATAATAAAATCGTGGTTTCAACATCTCTCTTGGTCTAGACAATCTATATATAGACATCCTTCTTATTTTATTTATTTATTTTCACGTTAACTATTCAATATGTATAAAAAGAATAAGATAAAGCTTGGATATATATACAGAGAGAGAGACTATCAAATAATATACAAAGTACTTTACATTGAAATTGTAAAAAGTAATGCGAGTATGTCTTAAGCAATTTACGTACTACAGTGAAATACGTTAACCGCGAAAACGCTTACGACGAAATTCGGTTAACATGATATAATAAAATGGTTCCGACAAACTAATATGTATTTTCATGCAATTTTTCATGGAAATGAACAAAATACGGAAAACACCAGGTATTTAAGAGGGGAGGGAAATAAAAGAGGGGTTTTGCATTATGTTTCTGTATTATTGGAGCATCCTACCGGATCATTAGAAAAATTATTTCCAGTAGATAATGATAATGTATGTGCAGCCCCAATTATGTCAGGCGAAGACATTTTGGTGTTTGTTCAAATCTCAAAAAATATTATTGGCACAGATTCCAACAGCAAAAATGAAATGAGTAATGCAGTTCACGTTCCCACATCATCCAAAGAAATAAACATCATGACAATTATGCTCAGTTATTTAAACGCACATTCCGACGAGGAAATGAATAAAAAATGCACGATGTTGAACAATATCTTGCAAAAAATCCAAACAGAAAGAAAAATAACAGATTTTTTCCCCCAAAATCTCAACAAATGTTTTGTTTTTCAAAAAATTTGAAAATTTTGAATTAAATTACTTTAAGTTCTTGGAAATGTTTTTGTTTAATTTTTTTTTTATTTAATATATACATATATATTAAATATATGTATAATATATTATATACATATATGCTTATGTGAGTAAATAAAATGTACTCTAATAAACTTAAAGTTCTTGAATGCATAAGTTTTTTTTTCAATATATTTTAACGCGAAAAAAAATATTTCAGTCCCTTCAGTTTTGTGTTAAGCAATTTTCAAATTATATTATTTTCTAATTCATACTCTATACATTTTTACAAGTGTTATTATATAGATACACACATACACAGGTGTGCAAAAATTAAGGACGAAGTCGAAACATTAGCATATCAGCTGAACGAAGAGGCAGAGCGGACAGAAAGACCAATCAGGAGATTAAGTAAGGTGATGTACGGTAGCACATGCGCAGATATGCAGGTAGACGTAATGGGGAGAGTCTGAGTAGTATAAAGCATGTTGTCGGTGTAAGATCAGTATTTCTGGCAAAGAGATTGCACGCCGTATAGCAGTTAAAATCACACCGAGTTGCTGCCTCAGCAAGAAATGGCGAATAATCAATCTGTTAAACGACATCTGGATGCTTTTACCCGAGGTCGAATCATTGGGAAGTTGGAGGAAGGCCGCAGTATGACAAGTGTGGCAGCAGAGTTCGGAATTGCTCAAAGCATTGTTTCACGACTTTGGAGACAATTTCAAACTACAGGAACAGCTATCCGGGGTTTCAGTAGTGGTCTCCACGAGGAACCACACCCGCAGATGACCGGTACATTGTCTTACAGGCCAGAAGAAACAGGCGGCAGACAGCGGGAGAAATCGCTAGACAGGTGACTGGACGACCGATATCGCGTTTTACCATGGCCAGAAGACTGCACGGTGGTGGTCTATTTGCACGACGCCCTGTACGATGTGTACGTTTAACGCTTCCCATCGGAGAAGGCGTTTTCTGTGGTGCCGGGAAATCCGGAATTGGAGAGACAATGAATGGGGACGAGTACTCTTTACAGATGAGAGCAAATTTAGTTTGAGTAGCGATTCTCATCGCATACTGGTCTGGAGAGAGCGGGGAAGTCGCAATCATTCCTCGAACATCATTGAAAGGGACATGTATGGAGGTCGCGGTGTTCTCGTTTGGGGAGGCATCATGCTTAGTAGTCGTACAGACCTTCACATCTTCGACGCAGGTTCAGTCAACGGGACCCGTTATTGTTACGAGATTCTTCTTCCATATGTGCGTCTTTTTAGAGGCGCTATGGGTCTGCAATTCCTTTTCATGGACGACAATGCACCATGTCATCACACAGTAGCTGTCGAACAGCTCTTAGAGAGTGAGGATATTGAACGTATGGATTGGCCGGCACGATCTCCGGATCTCAATCCCATCGAGCATGTATGGGATTTTCTAGGCAGACGCTTGGAAGCTCGTACCTTACCACCAGTAACGATTCGAGAGCTTCGATTGGCGCTGCAAGACGAATGGGCAGCAATGCCTCAACTCATTGCCACCCTCATTCTCAGCATGGGCAGACGCTGTGAATCCTACCAAGCAGTCAGGGGAGATCATATCCCTTACTAAAGACCGGATGTTTCTTGCTGGACACCCATCACAGGGATGTTTCGGCCTTCAGTCGCATTGCGCTCCATGCTACTTTTTCAATCAAGCTTCTTTTTATCCCTCTGATTTCTCTTTTAGTAAGTGTTGTTTACATTGCACATGTCCTTACGTATTGGGGATCTTACGGTATTAAATGTGTTGATTTGGAAAGCTTTTGTACAAAGTTATATTGAAAAAACCGTCTCGTCCTTAATTTTTGCACACCAGTGTACATAATAAATGAAATATTTTGATAGAAGCACTAAAGTACGAGGAAAATTAAAGACAATATTTTTGTTTGTATATATGGAATAAACAGTATGAATTATGCAAATAAACTGATGTAAGACGCTTGCAAAATCTGACGTATGTCAGAAGGACTCCCTAATAATAAAATAAATAGGATGTTACGTATAATATATATGTAAAAGTCTGACATTCAATGCTACTAAAATACTATAAAATCTTTACAAAAATATGTGAATACTAATCATTTTTAAAGAAATCACTACATACCAAATTTTAAATATTTTGATAGTCTATCTTAATTTAGAATACTCTTCAGAGAGACATTTTAAGATTCTCATATCAGAAAATTTTACAAAATGTACGATTATTTTCTTTTCAGGAAAAAACAAAATCTTTAGTAAACGTGAGGTATAATTTCCTACAGAAAAAAGCATATATTGAGAGTTGAGGATGCTAGGATATGCCATTAAAAATTAAAAATGTTTTATGGCTTTTAACGCCACCATGATAATGTAATGTGAAGTCTATTTCGATATTATGGAAAAAGCAATAATTTTAAAGAAAATGTCTACAATACCTTTTTGAATATCCACTTAAGATCTTAAAAGTATTGCAAACATTTAAGTGTAATAATTTGCTTTCTGCATTTTAATTAAGTCAGTAAAAAAAGTAAAATTATTTAAATTCCGACTTGAATATAATATCATTTATTCAGTTAAATTTCTTCTAGTAAGCGCATGTTTGTTGCTGAAATTTTTGAAAACTTATAAATAAGTAAAGAAGGGATCTGTTGTTGTTTTTATTCGTATGTTTAATTTTCTTCGAACTATCAAGGAAAATATTAATGGTGTGAATTCAGATTTTGCCTTAATATATTAATAACAATCCATTATCAGAACAGCTGTGTGTGTCTGTGTGGAAAGAACTTAACTTAAAATTTTCTTATCTTATACATATTTTCCTCTAAATCATAATTACATAAATCCTATTTCGAAACGCCAGTCTCATTTCATTCAAACGTTAAAAGGATTTGACCACGTAAACAGACAGATTTATCCGCAAATTCTAGATCAATATCCTCGCAGCTTACAGGGGCCTGGTTTTTTAACGTTTCCTTTACACCGCTTACGAAATTTATGAAAATAACTTTTTTTCTTCACTTGATTTGTGTGTGTGATATATAATTGTATTTTTCTCATTATATATTTTTTTCCCGAAACTAAATGTATGAAGGGTTACTGCTACCGTTTTTGTTGCTTGGCACTTGAGTGGAGAGGTTGGTCCATTCTCTCACCATTTGTCTAAAATGCTAAAATAAAATACAGTCGGGCCTCTATATAACGAAGTCGCTCAATCCCGAAAAAGAAGTTCGTTATATGGAAAATTTGCTGTATAGAGGTTCATCTTTTAATTTTCTTTATAAACCACATGAAACAAGCTTTAAATTCCTAAACACTATACACTTAAAAAAGTAATTATCCACACATTTTGTAAATTAATATATATTTATTTTATATATGTTACATATCAAAAAAAGAAAGAAAAACAGCAAGAAAAGTTTCTTAACGCTTTTATCCACTTCCTGAAGAATTATATTTTTTCTTTGATCCTCAAGCACTTACAATTTGATATTTTTGAGCTACGATAAACGAAGTTACCATTACGACTGATCAGCAATAGAAATGAACGGAGATTTGTTCAAGGACACGACACTCCCCTGAGGATAAAAGGAGATACCGAAGATGTTTTCTGTGAACTGGACAATGGAGGTTAGAGGTTGCACTTCTTCTATTAAATGCCCAGAATTCTATTGCCCGCGGTTAGCTAAGCATCAAATAAAACCAGTTAAAGATTTATGACTACCATAAAATGTGTTAAAAAAGAGAATAATTTCAAAATTTCAAGCAATAATTTTAAAATAGGGGGATGCAATCTCAAGCGAGAAAAAGTTCGTTATATAGAAAATGCACTTTGCTATGGGGAGGTTATTTTTCAAAGAAAATCGTGAAATGTTCAATGTTCCAGGAAAAAGTTCGCTATCTAGAAAAATTCGCAATATAGAGGTTCGTTATATAGAGGTTCGACTGTACTTAATTTCTGCCTATTGGCTTATATTTATTTCCCTCTTAAGCCTCAACAAAATGCTTGCACACATAGTCCAAAAAAAAAGAAACGCTTTATTTCTTCATGCATCTTGATTTAGTTTAAGAATTTAGCACAATCCCACGCACTGCTCGAAGTATACAATCATAAATGAAAATATTACATGCTTCCTCTAAGACGGTGTTTCTCAAAGTGTGGTACGTGTTCCCCCAGGGGTACAGAAAAAGTTTGGTAGAGGTACGCATTGCATCGAAGTTTGGTAGGAATATGCACTGTACTGTTCTTAGCTGCACCTAATTCTACGTTCTCATGAGTCAAGTAAAAAATCATCCTTCTAATTAATCCAAATAGATGTTATGTATAATACAACTGTCGTAGGGCTTGGGTTCTAATCCCGATGGATGCTTGTAAATGTATTGTGCCTTCGTGGCATGGGTATACTCTAAATAGCAGTCGAGCCACAAGTCCTCCCGTGAAGTTGGTGGAAGGGGAAAATAGATGGGAGGCCCCTGACCACACATAGGGTAATTTCCTTCAAAATTAAAGTGGAACCGAGAAAAAGTCGTACTGTCACCTGCATGATGCTCAAAGATAAGGCTAAGGGCAAACGTAAAAATCTAGCCCTTAGCCAAGATGAATTTCGTGGACCTTGATCTGATGTTACTGTCGATCTGGTGGCATAAGAAGCGACAACATAATATAACTTTTTTTTTTTATATTTTATTATGAACAATTTTATTTCTGTTTTCTTATTAATTTGTGTATGTCATGAGAAAAAAAAATAAATATATTTTGATATTTACTAAAATACATCCGTTTTTTAGGAGGAGTACTTGACGTCATGAAAATTATAGAAGGAGTACACATATGTCAAAAGTTTGGGAAACAATGCTCTAAGAAAATAAATTAATAATTTTCTTCTAATCGAATTTAATGAAAGCCATCGAACTAACGCTAACATTTTTAAAAATGAAATATACTTTCATTTACAAATTCGTACAAGAATTTCTTACTTAAAATTATCGATAAAAACACTTATCTTTTTTGTAAGGAGACAAGTCTGTCACATTTTGAAAATACAAAAAAAACACCTTCTATTCTATTACATTTCAAAGATATTGATTTTTTCTGCATCAAAATTCATCTTGAACAAGTTTCGAAACCTACAATTTTTTCTTAAGAGGAGATGTTACGAATGTTTTGTTTTTTATTAAAGTTATCTTAACTTTTAAGCACAAAAGGAAAAAAAAAAAAATCTTTTTTAGAGAGAGAGACATAGAAAGTTTAAAAAATGTTCCACAAATTTGAATTTTAAAAGTTACTCCGTTTTTTTTTTTCCTGTTTACTTTCCTTTCTCGGAAAAGAAATCATAAAATGGCAGTCACTTCGAAGAAGAAAATAAAATGCCATCACCAAAAGAAACACGAGAAAAAAGGGCGAAAGAAAAATAAAAAGAGAGGTAGCATGTCGAAATCCAATTCATTTCTTCCTGCATCGATGGTGTAAAAACAAGCCATTTCGGAAACTAGAAAAATATCGATTCTCATCTCTTCAATTATTCGACTCCAACAGTATCAGATTTAGCTGTTTACTTTAGAATCACGTACCTAAAGTCGACAGAATTCAGAAAAAGGCAATAAAAAAGTGAAAAGTCCAGCACGCAAGTTAGAACGAGACCATATAGGGAAAAAGGACTTTTTATAACTTGCCCCCGTATTTTATATGTTAGTACTTCATAAAATCGTGAAACTTGATAGTTTTGTGGGGCTATAAAACCCAAAGGCAATGCATCGTGGGAAACTATTTCGCTTATTTATTCACTTATTTATTTCGTATGTTCTATCGTTTTATTGTGGAGCTCCTGTGCTCTGTTGTTTCTGTTCAAAGCGATCAACTATTAAGGAAATTGCTGAGCTTGAAGTTTTTAAACTTCTTTTTTCTTCAGTTCTGTCCAAAAAAGGTAGAATATAAAATCTTAAAGACGCAAGAGGAAAATATTTTTTTTCTTTCTTTTATTTTTTGGAGTCATAATAGCATTTTCTGAATGGAAAATATGTTTCTTATTTTATCAAAATTCTAACAATATTGCGTTAGTTATTTGCTTTCATGAATAAATTGAAATCTTTTATATATTTCTTGAGAATAACACAAAATATCTTTTTACTGGAAGAATGTAATAGTTTTTAATGTACGAAAAGACACACAATTACATTAAAAATATATATTACATAGCATTTGTTTCATTTACTTTAAGGATAATATTTTGTAACACAGAACTTTCAATATTCTATCATAATTTTCATCGCGCCCCTCCAACAATAACGATGTATTTAATTCTACAATGCTATACTTTCACGCTAAAGCTACAAAACCACTACAACCTCTTACGTGCCACTGGCGTATATAAATGTCTCTCTCAGCCAAAGCATTAATTTTCTGGGCGTATATATACGTCCTTCCGAAGTTTAATTTTTTCCGTGCGCTGCTATCCAAAAAAATTAGTCCGAAGGTTTTGGAATGCAATAAAAGGACCTTAGCAACGTTTGCGAAGCATTTACTTATTTCAGAGTATTTGCTTATTTATTCCTCCCCACCACCTAAAAACATCCCATAATCGCGTCTACGTGGAAAACAGTGATATTAGGGATCGAATCCTGTAACTTTTAATCGGCAGTTAAGGGATTATTTATAAATCGTACGAATTATCATGATAAATATTACTACAAGCCCATGGGGTCAACGGTAATTATTAAATTTGTTTTTACCTAAGTATTGTTGAGTTACCTATAAAATATATATATACATTGTATAGTACTGATACATTTATAAATGTATTTTATCAGTGTAAAAGTGTATTTTATTTTTTATTGTGTCAGAATGTATTTTGTTTGATTGCTTTCAGTAAATTAATATTTTCTTTAAAATAATCTTTTGTTTTCGACTTTTTAATATTCTTGAGCCCCCCTAGTAGAGTTATTCCGCCCCTTTAGGGAGGGGGCGTGCCCCACAGTTTGAGAAACACTGATGTAACACAATTTTTTTACACACAATCGTTTAACAAAACATGGAAATGTAACTAAAAATCATAAAAGGGATCCGATTACATTTCAATATAAACCATATTAAGAAGAAAAGAAAGAGAGAGTAAAACATAAATTTGTATGTAGAAATTTTTCCTTGAGATTAAAACGAATGTGTGCCATTGCTTAAATGTCGTATAGAAATATAATAGCTGAATTTTAAAATTAAAATTCTTGTCATACGTTGCATAAATAAAATTTTAAAATGCATTGGCTTTCAATAAAAAACATTTAAAACGCTTTATTTTATTATTTAAGTAAAGAAAAGCCTTTAAAAAATAATCATTTAAGCATTAGTACCTATTTTATTTATAGAAGAAAATTTTACTCATTGTTTAAACTTAATTATTAAAAAGAAAGCATTATATAAAAATTCTACTTCATATTAATATGCATAAAAATTAATAAAATACTATAAAGAAACAGGAAATATTTCATACGCGTAGTTTTGATATAAATAAAGCATTTAGAATCATAATGGTCCTTCCATGTTTAAAAAAGAAAAATATATAAATGAATAAATAATATTTCAAAACAATATAAGTTTTACAGAAGTATTTTTGTAAAAAATATTTATGTTTCAAACTTAAGAAATCATTTTTCTTCTATAATACTTTTTTCTTTTCAAATTACGTTAATTCTGCTTTATTTGCGTCATTATTATGTTTGTAATTTATTGTTCAATAACAATTTTGAAAGTTCTTAAAGCCAGCAAATGTACTCATTAAAGGCTTGGTCCACTTACTGACACAAAAAAGAAATTTTTAATTATTGCTTCTGAAAAGATGGTGCATATTTTCGGCGATATCTTTAATCTTTTTATTTTTGTTTTTGTGCATTCGAAAGTACACATGATTAGTGAAATCAATATAACAAACAAAAATAATTAGTGTAAATAACCTTTTTTTCTTTGGTAGACTATGTATACATTTTTTATCTAATTAGTTTTCCCTACTTGGACCGTAATTTCAAATTGGTTTCACTAATTTACTAATCAATAAATGTCTCTTCCAATGGAATTTATACTGAATGAAATCTTAATTGATGTAAAAAAAAATATATGAATAATTCTCTTAAAATTTAATTCGAATGTAGTGTACCTAATTTGTGAGGTGATTGTTAAACATTTGTAAATATGTACTCAGTATGCATGAATTTAAATTACAAATTTAAATAATTTAATATAAACATATACACAACCGTAATAATGCTATAATTCTTGATTTCAAAAAAGCATTTTATATTTTGAATTCCAAAAGCAAAACCACTAATTTTAAATAATAAAAACACTTGATAAAAATCTACAAAGAGTATCAAACCTTTAGTTTATACAATCCGATATTAAAAATACTTGCATTTGTATGCATTATAAAACATGCATTTCGATCTAACTTCCGAAAAAATATAATACATTAAATGTATTTCGAATTTATTCAAAGATAACTAAAAATACGTAAAAAGGAACACTAACCGCGGTAATTATACCATTGAAACAATTTGTTATACAATATTGCTTTACAAAAAGTGTTAAAAATGGTTTGATAACTACATAGTCAATGTCACAATGTATTAAAATGATCTCTAAGTATATAGCATATAAATGCAAAACTTTAAATTATTCATTTAGAATTATTTTACAGTTTGCCGGCTGGGTGGCCTAGTCGGTTTGACACTGGCTTTTTACGACTAAGGTTGCGGGTTTGAACTCGACCCGAGTCGGTGGATTTCCCTGATGCGATAAATGAAGATCGACAGCGGCCATGTAGCATGATTATGCGGCATGTAAAAGACCCTTTGTGTACCTATTTGGCTTGGATGCACTCAGCAAAATTAAAATCCTAAATGAGGTTTCGCATCACTAGAGCTCAGGTGCCTCTTTCTGGGAAGGAAAATGGACGTTAAAATTACTTGACGCGATTGATATCCACCTGTAAGGCATCACACTAAAAAGAGATACCAGCTTTCGGGGAATGTACTAGGTCTCCTTTTATATAATACCAATCCGCAGCCCATTAGAAATAAAAAAAAATATTTTACGATTTTAAATGTTCATTTGTACGGTTCATTTGTTTTTACACTTCCTAAATCGTTCAATAGCAATTTCTGTGATTCACAACAAACCACGCCAAGAAATTGATCTGCAGTTGAATTTTACATGGAGTAGAATTAAGATTAAAATTATTTAATTTGTTTATGAAGGATAAATAATAAATTTTATTAAAATATTCGTATTATATTCATGTTTAAATACTTTTTTCCAAATATTTTCTTTCCATATAAAACTGGAAATTAAATGACGTCCATTATATATATATATATATAATGAACGTCACATTATATATATATATATATATATATATATATATATAATGGACGTCATTTTATATATATATATATATATATATATATATATATATATATATATATATATGCATGAAACAAACTATAAAAAAATAATTTTTTTATTTTTAATAATATTTTCTTTGAAAGATTTTGTTATAAATACATATTAAATGAAAAAAGAAATATTAATACACTTAAAGCATTGATTGATTGAATATTAACGTCGCACTGTTCAGCTACACGAGGGCTTTTGGCGACGGACCACGTAATTTTGAACCATGGTCAAGTGACGTGGACGACACCTGAGCTGGCACCCCCTCTCCTAACTACCACACCACACCAACGGGAGGACGTTTTAGCTCTCGACAGATTTAACGTGCATCGCTGCCCTACACGGCGGGTCTTTAGTGGTACTGGGCTCGAACCCGTGACAAAGCAAGCCACGGTCCGATACCTATACCATTCGGCTACCGCGGCCACACACTTAAAGCATATTAATTCGGGATGTAAAATCACGCTCGTGCCTAAATGCCGTATGAAAGATACTTCAGATGTTTTGCTTAACCTCTGTTTAAAATTTAAGCTTAATACAAAGTTTATCTTGGCTCCTGAAAACTATAACACCAGTTCATTCATATTATAATCAAATTAACAAATCATTTTCATGCAGCATTTAAATATATACTAGATACATATTTCATCACGAGCATCACACCTAATGCCCTGTTGATTAATTTCAATACTCCAAACAGTTGCAACTCGTCTTACTATCGATGCCACAAGCTCTGCGGAAGATAGCTGGAGGGAGATTGTGCCATATGCTCAAACAGCGTTCACATATGGGCTCTGCTATGTCGTTTCATCATACCCCAGACTTGCTGTATAACATTAAGACGCAGTGAGTTGAGCAGTTTAGTGCGCTTCAATTTTCAGTGTTTAGGGTTTATCATTGTACGCTTTATTCAATTTTAAAGTAATTGAAATCATGATTCTAGTTAAAAATTTAACTTGAATTTTGAAGAAGAATATTGTTCATGAGGTTAAATTAAGGAAGGACGAACAAGTTATTTTGATAATTATAAAGCTTATAGTGTGCGAAATCACGCACACGTTATAAAATATTTTATCTAGCTTGTATGAATTATACGATACATATCTTACAGTAAATGTTTATTCAATTCCTACTATTAGCGCAGACTTTCTCTATACATAAATTTATATATTTATCTTGGTGGAATTTTTAATCGTGAATAAAATACATTTTAAAGCGCCAAATTTTACGCTGAAATTTTATACCCATGCTTATTTTGGATGACAATACAAATTAATAAAAATTAATTGATTAAGCCTAACTATTTAAAAAATTACAAATACAGCCATGTTGATATCATTTTTGGCGGCTTAGCGACCCTTTTGGCGACTTGTGTCAAAACTTGAAAAGGTTTCTTTTCTCACGTTTTAAAGCATTCAGTTGAACTTAAATTTCATATACACGGTTGTTTTGGATGAAAATATGATACTTTAATGATAATGAAAAAAAAGAATTACCACTTAATGTTGTGATTCTGTCCTATGTAAATACATATTTTTATCAGTTGTAACTATTTAATTAAAAGTAGCTAAAATAATATATTTTTTTTGTTTATCTAAGAAGGAATTGACTTTTTTTTATATTACTTGTTTCAATACACGTTGCTCTGAGATTTTGTACTTCGTATTATATATGTGGGAGTGAAGATAGCAATTTAAAAAGGAGGTATAAAAACAGTCAAATCAAATAGTTAAATAAATAAATTATTCAAACTGTTATTCCAAACTACTAAAAAGGTATGCGAACTCTTTAAATCTAAATATTATATGAACATAGGATTTTAATACTTTTGTAGTATAATGCAATTTTATTTCAAAAAAACTTTCTTTAATACAGAAATTTTCATAGCTAAGATTTTTTTTTTATGTATAGTATTTATTAACTCTAATGATGCACAAAATTTAAAATAAAATATTCGAAAGAAGTGTATTAAATATTTGTTATTTTTTACTGAATGTGATTTTTATCCAACCATTTCAGAAACAACATCTTTATACTATTCCCAAATTTTTCCATCTTACAAAGTAGTTTAATGAGGTATTTGATGTTTATTTATTCTAACACTCAAATAGTGCACGAATTCCACTACACACATTAAGGTCTTTTTTATTTTATTTTTTTTACAAAACGTCAGATTCCGTCTGTGCTTGAAGAAAATTCATTTTTACAGAGCGCATGCACCATTAAAATTACATTTCAAAAGTTTTTCGAATAACTTCTCTCAACTCGTGACTTTCCAAAATACCATGAAGATATTCTTTTGTTTTGTAAAAACAAAAGCAAAAAAAAATGTTCAGGGAAAAGACGTTTAGTGCTTTTGCATTGTGAGAATAAGTAATGAAGTGATTTAAGTGCAAATGCTTTTCCTCTCTTACTTCTTTAGTTAACAACTTACATGGCACTCTCTTATAATTGGCTGTCAATTTTAACACAACTCAAGCTCACAGTCATGGAGGCATCTTAACATCTTTTTTTGTTTCTATGTACTTATAGATTTGTTTTTTCTTACACAAGAAAGGCGGATAAAACAAAGAAATAAAAAAAAAAAAAAAGATTTAAAAATTAATGGTACGTAAGGTAATGCATATACTTATGTCTGATTTTCTGTTTCCTAAAGTAATTTTTGGTATATGGTTCAAAAACATTTGTAAAAAATTGAACGTCGATTGTTGTTTGTATCCTAAATGATGCAGTTTTTTTTTACTTAAGACAGGGCTTCTCAAACTTTCACTATTTGCGACCCAATATTGAATCATAATTTTCATCGTGCCCCCTTCCATACAGTAACAATATATTGAATTCAGTAACACTATACTTTGACTCTAAAGAAACAGCACGACTTCAACCTCTTAAGCGCAACCGACGTATATAAACGTCTCACTCAACCCAAACGATAATTGCATCGGGCGTATATATACGACTTTAGGAATTACAATCTTTTGTGTGAACTTCTATCCATAAAATTATTCCAAAGGCTTTAGAATGCAATACAAGGGCCTTGACAGTGTTTGCGAAGGATTTACTTATTTCATAGTATCTCCTTATTTATTACTTTTCGCCCCCCTTCATCCCCAATATATAACATATGCGAGCCTACGTGGAAAACGGTGGCATTAAGCAGTGATTTTGGTAACTTTAAATCGGCAGGTAAAGGATTAAATATAAAACTTACAAATTATCAAGATCAGTATTAATTTTGGGATATAATTTTTTGTATGACAAGCCCATGGGGTTACTGGTAATTGTTAAACATTTTCTTAATTAGTATAGTTATGATTAATTATAAAATGCATGGTGAGTTACTGATACATTTATAAGTGTATCGTATTAGTATAAATATTCCTTTTTTATTATCTCACAATGTATTTTGTTTTGATTTAATTTTTGTAAATTGATAATTTTTTTAAATGTTTTATTTTCGTTATGCTCGCACCCCCTTTATAGGATTATCATGCTCCCCAAGGGAGTGTGCTCCACAGTTTGAGAAATGCTGACTTAAGGTATCCGATTGCGTTCGGAACCGTGATTTTGCAAAAGCGTGTAAATGGATAATATTTATGATATTTAGGGTCACTTATATTAGAAAATGTATATAAAATTGTTTTAAAAATAGTATTAAAATAAAAAATTATTTAAGTGCAATACTTTTACAAAAATGAACATATAATGACACATTTTTAAAACATTCTCCTTTTGTGAAAAATGTTTCTATTATAATAATATTTTGTCTGTATATAGCTCAGACCTCTGTACAGGGGCTCAACTAGAATTTTTGAAATATATCACTTAGAAGTGTGTTTATCCATGTTTTACGACAACAGAGGGGAGAAATTTTAAGAAAAAAATGCCGATAATTATTTCAAAGGATCGTAACTCTGAAAATAACTTGAATTTTTCAAAAATCATGGTTGATCCTCTGTACAGAGGTCTAAACTATATACAGGCAACATATTATTATAGTAGAAGCATTTTTCACAAAAGGAGATTATTTTGAAAAAAGGATATTCTAAGTTAATTTTTTGCCTTAATATTGCATTGAAATAATTTTTTTTTGTCAAAATGTCTTCTTAAAACAATTTTATACATGAATTCTAGTTTAAGTTACACTAAATATCATGAAAATGATCCATTTATGCGCTTTTTTAAAATCACGTTTCCGAAAGTAGTCGAATACCTTGATCCTACAGACTACTTGGTGATCCCTTGACAACATCATGTATGTCGCCTATGCGAATAAATTCGCTAATCTGGTAACCAGGTCACATCTTCTACGATTGCTACAATCTTAACTTCTTAAGCGGTCAAATTTTTTGCGTAAAATGTTCGAAAAAATTACTATTTTTTATAGAGTTTGACTAAGCATAATACTTAACAGAATGCGAGAATTGAAGAACTTTATTTTCATTTTCAATTTTTAAGTTTTCAGGATATTTTTTATTTCATAATTAAGAAGCATAAATCCCAATACTTTTTTTTATAATTGCACTGTTCATGCTATGAAGAATGTATCTTATAGCTTAAAAGAATTTATCTGATAGTTACAAATACATTTCTAGTGTTTACCTCTTTTTCAAACAGTTGAGGATTTGGTGTGTGCATATATATATGAACACACAATTTAAAGCAGCGATACTGAACCTGTGGCCCGCATGCGGCTCCCCGAGCCTTTTTAAGTGGCCCGGCCATGACCCATTGTTCTGAGAAAGCTACTTATTTAAAAGACATTACACTAAAATTTTTGTGGGAAATTCTTTATTAAGAAATCAAATACATAAACTTTGCTTTTTGCTGTTTGTGTCGTACAGATACGAATTAATATTATTTTTCTATTTGGATTGGTTACGGTTAGGGATAGCAGACAATAGTGGAATAGCGACAATTTTATGGGTGGAACTAATTTTTAACTATCTTTCATATCCTGTAATCGAAAAATGAAAAATATTCGAAAAAAAAATCCTTTCGAGACGACTAGTAGGTTGAATATTTTGTTGTGAAAAACAAACATGGGGGGGAGAGATCACTAATTGTTTGATATGTCACGAAAGTGTGTGCTGTATTTAAAAAATATCAATAAAAAGGAATAATTTAATGATGCTTTTCATTGAAGATCTCTTTCAAGAGGTTTGTTACATTATTGGTAATCATATAAAGCTGTTTATTGATGCAGAAATTGTGAAGGGGTGTTTCTTAAATGCTTCTGATTTAGTGTTAGTGACAAAAAATATATATATATATATATATATATATATATATATATATATATATATATATATATATATATATATAAGAAATAATAATTAAAAAAGCAAAACAGGAGTTATAATATTTTGACCTATTTATAACATTTTAAATTTTCAATGTTATATCGGTCTTAAAGCATTTGTGCCCCCCCCGACTCCCATCTATCCTCATGTTGTGGCATGCGTGAAATAACTAAAACATGCATGCGGCCGCGTGAAGTAGCTGACGTAAGTATACGGTCCAGAAGAAAAAAAGTTTAAGTACCCTTGATTTAAGGCATGGTGTAATACTGAGTCTTGCATTGTAATAAGAATAACGATAATATCGTCTTTTTTCAACTATATTCTCCTTTTTTTTCAAACAACAAATTGCTCTTTGCCTTGTCAATACCTGTTTTTTATCGAATATTTTCAAGAATCGAAATTCCTGAATTCGATGAGAACTTCCTGCCTTCATCACAAAGGAAATTCCGGATGAAAAGTATTTTAGTACCACGGCAAACCGAATCTCTTAAAAATACTAGTACTAATATAATCTCAATATAAAACTTTTTTAAAAAATGTGCAAATCTATGACAGAAAAAAAGAAAATACCAGTTCTCGTACGGTGTTCATGCAAACCAGTTAAGTAGCTCATCAAGTTCATGCTGCGAAGCAAACTTTCCCAGTATTATTCTATTTTCCCACAGGGAGAGTATTGCTGCAGGGAAAACAGCATAAATGGCGTGTTTCAATGTTTCGGATGGATCGAGTAACAATCGATATTTTTGATTGCTTATATATATTAAGTCCTATGAATGCAATAATTGAAACATCAGTACATTTTAGAGGTTTTGATAGTATATAGGGACATTTTAATTCTTTACTAAGAGAATATTTATCAAATATCTTTTCGAAGGCATAATTCAAAACATTTTTCTATACCTCATATATTTTACATATATTGTAACAATAGGGATAAGTTATATTATTAACAAATTGAATTTACTTGAGAAGATAATATACCTTTTTCTTTCCAAATATGCGAATATATAATAAAATGAAGTGTAGATTGAACAGATTAGTATAAGGGAATATTTTCTAATTTAAAAATGTGTGAATTAAATTACGCCTTTTTTATCAAAAATATGTCATTCTTAATTTGAATGACATGGAAAATGAAGTTTAATGTAATTTTTTTTATTAAGTTATATTTAAATCTAATTGTAACGTATTACAATACCCTTTTTTTTAAGGAAGAATCCATATTTTTTTAAACAATAATCTCATTGCCATTTTAATGTTTCAATGTTAAAAATAGCATTAATTGTGTTCTTGAATTACGTCAGAATGTTTTTTTTTATTTGAAACTCATTTACACCAAAGAGAACATTCTGTAATTTATTAAAAAAGAATTATTTCTTACATACCTTTTGAAAGCCCTTTCTGCATAAAAACACTTTTTTGCATTAATTAGTGAGATAAAGGCCGATAATTAAAGTAATTAGCATTATTCTCTTTAATGTAATCTGAACTTAGAATAAATGAATTATTTCTTTTAAAGTATTACCTTTTAATTTTCGTTTTGGGAATGAATTAATTAAATAACCATAAATTATTTAGTTCTCAACGTCCAGTGTAATTTAATAACACACTTGTACCCATATATATTCACTGTAATACATTAATTAAAAACAAGGTTTTTCTCGGTAGGTTATTTTAATTAAGATTAATAAATCTTTTAAAATTTAAAAAAGCACTGTTCTACCAAAAATAGTGCTTGGAAATTTAAAACACACACAAAAAATTTAATTATCTTACTCATGTTTAACATAAATGTTTCCAAATTTTGTTTTAATTTCAAATAATAGTAATCAAAATCCAGGCTAATTTAAGAGACGTAAAGTTACATGCATTTTTTTTTCAAACCACCCACTTAAGATTGTTTTTGTTTAAGCTGTATTTAATGAATAAAGTATTGCAGATTCCCTATAGTTTCCTCTTTAGTTGTAGGCTTTGTTAGGGAATCCTATCATTTTTTTAAAAAGGAAAATTGGTGTAAACAATATTTAAACTTAGATTTCTGCATTGTAACTCCATCAACACATAAAACTACATATAAAAAAAGAAGAAAATACTTTATTTTATATTTAGAATGCACTTTCAAAAATTGTGGTTTTAAAATAAAACTATTGTCTGGGCAAATTGTTTTTCAATGCAGTACTTTCACCAAAAACAATTCAGTTAGAAAAATTCCATAATCAGGGAATGTTTTGAAAATAAAAAAATGCGACTTCTAGAAACAAGAAAAGGAAAAAAACGGATGATTTTAAAGTAATATTGAAAAACTGGGCATCTGAATTAATTCAGCTTAAAAAAGCACAACCATTTTATACGATACGTAACCCTTCCGAACGAAAATTGCGAAACAAAAATAAATTTCGGAAGAAAATTAAATCGCACTTCGAACCCCCTTTTCTCCGAGCGAAAAAGAAGGGCTCTAAAAGGGAGAAGCACATCTACGTAAATGAAAAAAGCCGTTTTCTTAAACTACAGCAATCCATCTTCGAAATTTGTCGCCGGTATTTGTTGGGACGAAAACTCCTAGTTCGAATTCTAAAAATGAGGAAAGTTGCTCTTTTTTCTCTCTTTTTTATTTGTCCCTGTTGGCATTTTAAACAGTTCCTGCAAGACGTCGATCTAATCCGTAGCACAGCTGTCAACGAGGAAATACTTCAAAAAAAGAAAATAAAACCTGAAAGATATATGTATGCTTTGTATCATTTTTTTTATTTGTTTCTTTTATTTTTTATGCGAACTTCTTCTATTTCTGGAATATATTTTGATTAGTTTTCATCGAATTTCGCGTGTCACGAAAATTTCAAGTGATGAGCTGAAATACTTTATCATAAAATACATTCTTACAGAAGGAAAAAAATTATCAAAGGAAGTCAAATAAATTGATGGGTAATCAATCACATATAGTTTTAAAAAACTAAAAAATTATATTTAATTTCGTTATTCAAATGGAATAAAAATATTTTGGAACACTATCAGAATATTTCTAAACCAGTGTTTCTCAACGTGAGGCCTACGTTCCACAAAGGGGCAATTTGATTCTTAAGGGGGGGCGGAGGGCAATTCGAAAAAGGACTCATTTAGAACGTAATACAGCCATTTATAAAAAAATATTTTTCACTACTTAGTTGTGAACAAATTGTAGTAAAAGTATTAATTTGTCCTCGTGACAATATAAAATATTATTTCCAATCATTGTTTTGCATGGTACGAAATAATTAATGCTTGGATCTAATGTTCAGCAGTGTCTTGCAGTATCGTTCATTATAAATCGTTGGAGCTAATTCAAAATAAACGCCTGTTAAATTGTTATAAAAGGCCCGTTGCTTAAAAAATACATATATGTAATTAATGTTAGTAACATTAAATAGAATGAGAAGTAATTTAGTTGGTAATATTTATTATTATCATTTTTAGAAAGGCACAATTTTTCAGAAACTTTTCATGTGTTTATTTGCATTTAGGTATTTCAATGAGCATTTATTTGCAAGAAACATCAAGCGCAAGGAACTCAATATTTTTTTATTTCAGTTTTGTGCTGCAAGTTTCAAATTTTTGTACTGTAATTATAATAACTTTCTAGTTATTCTCTAAATCCTTAAAGTTTCACACATTTATATATATATACTGGGGAGGCAGACCAAAAAAAAAGGCTGAGAAAAGACTGGTCTAAACATTTCATTTTATTTGCACTTTGAAAATATATTTCAATGCTGAAAGTTTAAACCATAATAATTTTATACTACCCGTCACTCCGGAAAAAAAGTTAAACGATCTATATAAATTAATTTTTAGTTCTTCAATGCTATTTTCAAAATAGTTTTATTGTAGTAAATGTCAATGATAATTAAGTAATATGATTACAAGGCAACTGAAATCTACTCGCATTTTAATCAAACAATGAAGTGATATTCTGGCTGTACCATATGTTTTACATGACAATTTAGGTTTAAAAAATCAACATTATACATTTAAGTCCTGAAACCTTGGCGTAATGTGTAATGAAGGGAGGCAAATTTGTGAAAACATCTGGTTATCGAAAATAAGTTTTAGAAGAAAAATTAAGTACGAGTGTTTTAAAGAAAAAATATTGTGCTGCACTTGTATGCATCGTTTGCTTGAGAATGTATCAGAAAATAAACCTGATTGAACAAATGCTTCAAGAAAACATTCTTTGAAAATTGCACAGCTCGTCCAGGTATATCACAGGTTTTGTTACCCAACTGAGACAGAGAGAATGTTTATCCATTTCTATGTGCTTAAGGTATCCGACTACGTTCGGAACCGTGATTTTGCAAAAGTGTGAAAATGGATAATATTTTTGATATTTAGTGTCACTTTATTAGAAAATGTATATAAAATTTTGTTTTAAGAATAGTATTGCAATAAACAATTATTTAAGTACAATATTTTGACAAAAAATTATCATAGAATGACCCATTTTCAAAACATTCTCCTTCTATGAAAAACGCGTCCATTATAATAATATTTTGCCTGTATATAGCTCAGACCTCTGTACAGAGGCTCAACTAGAATTTTTGAAGTATATAACTTAGAAGTGAGTTTATTCATGTTTTACGACAACAGAGGGGAGAAAATTTAAGAAAATATGCCTATAATTATTTCAATCGGTTGTAACTCTGGAATTAAAGTGAATTTTTCAAAAATCATCGTTGAGCCTCTGTAGAGAGGTCTGAGCTAAATACAGGCAAAATATTTTTATAATAGAAGCATTTTTCATACAAGGAGTACATTTTAAGTAAAGGTTATTCTAAGTTTTTTGCCGAAATATTGTATTTAAATAATTATTTTTGTCAAAATGTCCTTAAAACAATTTTATACACGAGCTCTCTAATCTAAGTAACACTAAATATCTTGACAATTATCCATTTATGCGCTTTTTTAAAATCACGGTTCCGAACGTAGTCGGATATCTTAAACATACGTGGTTTGTGTGATTTCCCTATGAGACCAAGCTTTAATTTGAAAGGGTGTGACCGAGAAACCCGGAAACTCAGGTTATCGAGTGCCCAGTTTACGGGACTCAACTGTATGAAGATGAGGTACATGATATATATGACGTGTGTGTGTGATTTTAGTTAAAATCTCTATAGTTCTATTGCTTTTAAAGTGACTTTCTTATCCCGGGAGAAGTCGCACACTCGAAACTAAAATTAAGAATTCGCATTGGGTGACTCAGTCACCCCCTATCCTTTTTTTTTCCTTTTCCTTTTTTATGTTCATATTTTTTCTAAAAATTAATTTAGCTTTCAGGATTAACATCCGTTATTTCATGAGGTTCTACTATTGCTTGATCAGTTAAGGGCTACGGTATCCCAGTGATGAAGGTATCGGATCATGACAGGCATGTCATGAGTTCGAGCCCAGTGCCACTAAAGACCCGCCGTGTAGGGCAGCAATGAACGTTAAATCTGTCGAGAACTGAAACGTCCTCCCGTTAGTGTGGTGTGGTAGTTAGGAGAGGGGATGCCAGCTCAGGTGTCGTCCACGTCACTTGATCATGGTTCAAAATTACGTGGTCCGTCACCAAAGGCCCTAGTGTAGCTGAACAGTACGACGTTAATATTCACTCACTCACTTTCCTTCATCAGTTTCAACTTCATCCAATAGAGATCACGCACAGATGCCCATTTCTTTCTTTATATTCCGTTCATTTACATTTACAAACCATAATGAGTCACACATCACAGCAATCAAAATCACTAAGTCGTTCACAGGGATATCATGTAGCATGTTCATTTAAATTATTTTTTGTCAAAAGTGGGCCGCGGGTAACTTAATCACCCCAAGTACCTTAAGATTGTAATAAAACGTTTGTCATTCCCTAAAAAGTGGGAAACGTGTGACAAAAACATCTTAGCTCGCATGAAGACTCCCGAAAAGGAGGATACTGATACGAACATTGATAACAAATAAACAGTTTTCCTAGAATTAAAGATTCCGTGGGCCTGGGGGGGGGCTTTATGCCCCGCACGACCACATTCTAGTTAAACAACAGAGCACAGTTGTTTTATACCTTGTATAATAAATAAAAGAATAACTTGCGATATTAAATGTAAAAAGCAGTTATATATAAAGTAAAACTTTTCTCCTTATTAATTATTTTGTTGGATCGAAGAAGAAAAGAGGTAAATGTGAAAGTGACATGTTTCATTTATCATGCTTATCAGATGAAGTACATTACATTTTATTGTTTTTATTGAGTCTCTCAGAACTTCCATTGGGTAAAATATAATTTTTAGACGAAAAGACTGATAAAAAAGAAATAAACGTTCTTTTTGAGTTAATTGAATTTTTCTACAAAACTTCAAAGTAAAATACACATAAATAGTATAAATAATAATTTTCGAAATAAAAATATGAGACTTTTTTCCATTAAAAGTGTCTGAGATAGGAAAATAGTACTAAATAACATGGCTGGAAGCCAAAGAAAGCACCGTAAATAGATAAGAAATGTGCAAAATTACATGAAAAACCTTAAACGTTTTAACAAAAAGAAGAGAAAATGAGAGAAACATATATAAATATGGACAATGCGCTCAAATTGCAAAACGAAATTTAATGTATTTTTAATTCATCTCCAGTAAATTTAGAATTTTCTTTTTATATTTAACTTTACAAAATGTGATTTTCATTAAGAAATACTAAGATTTAAACCTAGAATTTAAGAAACATGCATTTCAGAAGTTTACAATTAGAACTTAGATATAAATTATTTAGGTGTTATCGCTGAGAATGATCAGAATAGGATACATTAAATAAATTTCTTTAATTATATAATAACTTCCTAGAAGTTATAAATATTTCTAATTCTGCAATGTTTAAAACATAAGAAAATTCGTAATTTTTTTCGTATCACTGCAGTAACCTATATCATGCTTTTAAAAAATATAATAGCTATATAGATAATTTGATTTAAGTAAACATGCTGTTTCTTTATGCAGTCAATATTTCAAATTTAAAGAATGAAATAATTTTGCTATGATATCAAAAGGACTTATTATAACAAACACACATGCAATTTTAAGTGATAAAATAAGTAATACTGTATAAAAATACCTTAGAACACTGTATTACTAAGATATCTTAGAACTGTAAAAAAATGGACTTATTAAGTGATATATTTCAAGAAAAAAATAAAAGTTAACTAAAGAAAAATTTTAAAAAAATCCATCAGTTCATTTCGTTCCAAATGCAGTCCGTCGCCAAAAGCCCTCGTGTAGCTGAACAGTGCGACGTTAATATTCAATCAATCAATCAATCGTTCCAAATGCAGGGAAATACGTTAAGCGAGAAAACACTTAGAATGAAATATCAGTTAAAGCGAAATAATACAACGGGACTGACAATCTACTGTGTATTTTCATACTCGTACATTTTTTAACACGGAATTAAAATTGGTTATGGGAACACAACACAATTAAATTGACAAAAATCGGTTAAAAAATCCAATTTAATTTGTTTTGCCAATTTTTTTTTAATATACTTTTCTATAAACTCACAAATTTCGAAAGCTCTAAGTTTAAAAAACACAGAGTTGTGATAACTTTTACGTTTGTTTTTATTCACATCCCAATAGCAAATCAAAACACTAAACTGACTTATCGCGGAAAGGTAAAATAACTAGTTTGTCTTTATTTCAAATGCTAAGGCCTTTTTTCCCATTCTTCCTAATACATGGAAATGTTTTCACTTGTTGCTAATAGTATTTGAAATAAAAGTCGGTATGCATTTTTCAATCAAAGCAATACTTGTTTTTTTAAAAAAAAATAATTGAATTTTGAATTCACACATTTTTTAAGGAATTTTGATAAGTATTCATATAAAGAATTATTGTACAGACACCAATCATTTTATCGCAAACCCCATACCAACTTTTGTTAAACATAGTTTGACGAGCTTGTAAATCAAATTTAATAAACAAACATTTAATTTTTGTAGGAGGAGAGAGAGAGAGTAACATTTTTTAAAATCACTTCATAAGTTTCACGTTTTCCCTTTAAAAAATTAAATAGTTAGCTTTTTATGAAATTTTGAGTACAAAATCTGTTTTGCATCATACATACGCATACAATTCAACCGAAAAGAGTATGAGAATCATTAAATTTAAAAAAAAAATTGTGTAAATCATGCTATGTCCCTTTAACACAAAAATATTTTCTTTCTGAAAATGAACAAAATGCGAAAAACATCAGATTTAAGACGGGTGCTTGAGAAACTTTCGGTATTATTGGACTGTCCTATTATGTATATCATAGGAAAAATTACTTTTAGTAGATGATGATAATGAGTGTACAGGCACTAATTATGTGAGATAAAGACATTTTGGAGTTTGTTCATAGTTCAAAAATATCATTGAGTCAGATTCTGATGACGAAAATGAAATAGCTCATGCAGCTCCTGTTCCCCCGTCATCCAAAATAAGGAACATCATGGAGGGTATGCACAGTTATGTAGACGCACATTCCGGTAGAGAAATGAAAATCAAAATGGAACAGTTTGTAGACATTTAAATGCAAAAACAAAGAAAAATCATTCGATTATTTTCCAAAAACTTAAAAATGTTTTGCTTTTTTCAAAAAATTTAGAAAATTTTGTATATTAAAATTCGTTAAGTTCCATCGAATGTGTTTGTTTCATTGATTTTTATTAAACTTATGCACATATGTATGTATGTAAAACAAATGTTCCCTAATAAACTTAATTGTTTTTGAATATATTCTTTATTGGGGGCAATATCCTTCAACACGAAAAAGTATTTCAGTCCCTTCAGAGTCGTGTTAAGCGATTTTTACTGTATATGCTTTATCTTTAAGTGGCCATTTTATAGTTTTTCGGATAATCTTAGTATTCCATTTTATGTCATGTACAACCATTTTTTAAAAGTAAAATAATAATAAAAATTTAAACGGCAACTAGTAATTGAATAAGTACTATGATACTAAATTTTTATTGAAATGAACAACATTCTAACTGTACTTCGCATCGAAAAACTTTTCAAGTTAAAAAAAATTAGGTAGTTCCTTCCAGGAAAGACACATTCACTTTCATTTCCCTAAGAATATTCTAAAAATAATATCACCTCACAGGATTTGAATACTTTCTAGAGCTCAAGTTTCGAATTAAGTATGGAAGTTGAAGAATTTTTGATGAGTTACCAGTTTCTATTTCGAAAAGAAACTTTCTTCCTTCTGACTTGAACTCGAAGTATAACCTTCTCTTAATTTAATAATTCATGCTCAGAACTATTACACTTGCTACGTAAATTCATGTGAAAATTGAGTTCTTTTCCAGTAAAAATAATATATTGATCGTTTTTGAGAAAACAAAATAAGAAAAGTTTCGATCAGTTTCCTATTTTATGTGGTTTTTTCACTCCGTTTGTCTGAAATTATTTTGCCACCACCGTTGGATGCTGATCCGAAATTTAGATGTAGAATATTATTATAAAATGTATTTATTAATTTTTCACATTTTAAAGTACTTTTGAAATCCATGAAAACTATTTATTTTATACAAGAATAAATACGAAACAATATTAAAAAAATTGTTTTAAATCAATTCCAACAAAGAAAAATTAATTTTACTCACTTTTTATTAAATAGTTGCAATCAATATAAATATGTATATTATGTGACAGTATCACAATATTAAGCGACAAAATAGAAAGTAATTTTCCTTGCAATATTCGGTTTTTCTTTTCTTTAAAGTGTATGGCGTTGTACTATACTTTTTTTTGTTTGTTACTATTTATTCATTAATTAAATTTATTTATTCTAACGAAATATTAGAGTAAAAAAGGGTGATTCCAGGTGGGATTTAAACTCACGACCTTTGGATAAGAAGATTAGCGCTCTATCCATTGCGCTATAGTGACGCAACGCACGATTTTCTTTTCTATATATGCTGTGACACGCGTGATAATGGGTCCTCGCCTAGTGGTAATTGTCCTTTTCTCTACGGAAACTGCTCATTGGTACTTTTCAAAATATAATGATGCAATATTGCGTCTTCCAATTATTCTGAACAATTAAGGTATTCTTTAACGGAGATCATGATTCTCAAAGATTCCGATTGAGGAAGCTTTAAAAGCCGAGGTCTCTGTGAATGAACAAAAAAACACTTTCTGTATTGTCTTTTGTCCTGGTATGTTGTTCCTGCTTTTTATGTAATCTGAAATAAATGTCTAACTGAATTTTTAAAAAACGCAATGTTTCCTCATCAATCATTTCAAAGATTGCAACAATGCAATGACTATTCCAGTAAAAATGTAATAATTCCCATTAAATCGTTAATATATATGTATAATATAATAATTCCCTTTAATTTCTCTAAGCAACTTTTTAGTTTGTAATGTTCCTGGCCTTCAGGACTGGCGCGTAAATAATTAAATTGCCTTCCCACATAAAGGTAAAACTGTAACCATATCTCTTGAAAATTAGCTGATAAATTTTTAAAGTAAGGTTGCATCAGAATATATATATATCGAATTATATCTTTTCAACAATAGCAAGTTCCAATCACGGAAGTCACACGGATTCCAAGACGTCCATTTGCCGCTTTATACAAATCCTCGAGACTCCGAAAAATCACTCTTTCGTCTTTTTCATAATGTAATGCGCATGTATTTTTATGCTGTGTGTATTCTGTTCCAAGTTTTGCGTTTAAGATGTTTATGTTTGCGTGTGTCTATACATGTACACTAAACAGGATTAATAATGAACACCGGACACCCTCATGAATCACATCCATATTATTTTAACCCTCTAAATCAAGGGGATTCAACCTTTTTTCTGCTGCGCCGCATACATATGTGAACTATCTCACGCAGGCCGCAACATGAGATTAAATGGGGAGGGCGAAGGGAGAAATGCTTTAAGATCAAGATAACATTAAAAAATTTTAAGAATGGGGAAACTTGATAAAAATATTATAACTCCTCTTTTGCTTTTTTTAATTATTATTTTTAATATTTTTTTATTTTTGTCACTAACACTAAATTAGAAGCATTAAAGAGACACTCCTTCGCAATTTCTGCATCATTAAACGGTTTCATATAGTTGCCAATAATATATCAAACTTCATGGGATGTCTATGTTACCGCTGTGATATTACCACTGACAAAACACTTTGTTGCTGTTGCATTGATTATTCAAGAAAATCTATGTATCTCCTCCTGAATGAGATTTTCAAGGAAAATTGTCATTGAGAATGATTCCTGTTTATTGGTATTGTATTTTTTAAATACAGCTCCTTCGAGACAAATCAAACAATTAATGATCCATGCTTGTTTTTCACCTGAAAATAGCCCGTTTTCTAATCGTCTTCAAAGGATATATTTTCTTCGAATATTTTTCGCTTGTAAGATATGAAAGATAGTTAAAAATTAATTTCGCCCGCTGTTCATTCCACTGTTGCCTGTTATCACTAACCGTAACTGTTCCAAAAAGAAAAGAATATCAATTCGAAACCCGTATGATAATGACAACCAAAGTAAAATTGACATATTATACTATTGGACAAAAACTTCCCAACAATTTTTGTATACAATGTTCTTAAATAAATGAATTTCTCAGAGCAATGGCCCATGACCGGGTGACTTAAAAGGGCTCGGTGGGCCACATGCGGCCCGTACGTTGAGTATCGCTGCTCTAAATAATGATCCAGATAAAGACATTCCCTACATTCACCACATCCGGCCATATAAATATATGTACATACACACACACACACACATATATATATATATATATATAATATATATATAAATATTATATATATATATTATATATATATTATATACATATATTATATATATATATATATATATATATATATATATATATATATATATATATATATACATATTATATTGTTGTGTAGATCCGGATTCGTAGATCTTATGCCAAACAATTACAAAGAAAATAAACAGTTCTTTAAGAGCGATCCGAATTTATTATCAAAACTCCGATCCTTTAAATACAGGTTTAAGCAGCAATATTCACAGGGTAAATATCCTAAGGTCTTCACACCTTCAACCGCAAAGATTATTCACAAGCATAGCAAAGCTCTGATCTCGCTAATCAAAACAATCCTCACCACTCGCTGGCTTAATCAAGACACCTCATCGTACCGGCGAGCATTTTCTTTTATAGGCGTGACAGAAACTTCCAGAAAAATATAAACGCTCGTGTCATTAAACGTGACACTAGTGGATAGATCTACTTTCTAAAATATTCCAGGAGGTTCCGAACTCGCCAAGATGACACCAAAGTCGCCAAATTGGTTGTTAACATGGTCTCCAAAAATGATGCCAACTTGGCTCTACCACCAAGATTTCGCCAAGATCGCCCATATAACGAAAGGGATGGCATTGCTTGTGAATAGTACAATTTTATCATGAAATAAATATAACATAGAGTAATATAAATGCATTAAACACTCAAATACAAACTATTTACACAAAATTCGTAACACTATATATATATATATATACTCAGTAACATTGAAAATAGCGACCCAAGAAGGAAGGTAAGTGCAATCGCAAAACTTTGCAAATAAGTGCAGTGTAATGTGATATGCAAACGATCCAAGTTTTGTGCCAATACACATGTTCATACACATCGAGGTGGTAATACAATCAGGAAGAGGGTGCTATATAAGCCAGCTCAAATTGGAACATTCTTAAACGTGACAATTACCCGCCGATTGTAGGAAGACTTCGGTAAGCGAAACATTTCAGGTAAACGTGCTAGAAGACATTTCTCACAGCAAGTTTGAGAGAGGCCTGATCATCGGGATGAAAACTGCAGGCTGGTAGACGCGCCATGTTGCTGATCAGGTGGATCGTTCGGAGTGTGCCGTTACAAATTGTTGGAAGCAGTGGACACGAGAAGGTACCCACGCGCGGAAAACCGGGCCTGGAGTGACCAGGAAGACCACGAGGAGAGGGGACCGAAGTATCGCGCGACAAGCTCTTGGGGACCCCACAGTGACTCGTTCAACGATACGAGCAGACGTAGGCGTAGCAATTATTCCACAAACAATTTCCAAACACCTTGCAGAAGCAAATCTTAATTCCAAGCGCCATTTCCGTGCACTCCCTTTAACACCGGAACATCGGCAACTGCTTCTACAGTGGTGCCAAGCCAGATCAATGTGGAATGTCACCGATTGGTAAAAGGTTGTGTTTAGTGATTAATCCCGGTTTATTTTGGGGACAGATGATAACCGTGTACGGGTGTGGAGGCACACTGGTGAGCGGTACGATTGCCCCCCCCCATTGTTCTACGTCACACTACCCGCACACCTGGTGTAATGGTCTGGGGGCCATAGCCTATGGTAGCCGGTCCACTTTAATTGTGATGCATGGAATCTTAACGTGCCAAAGTTACGTTGATGATATTCTTCGACCCCATGTAGGACCTTTCCTAAATGGTCTCCCAGGGGCAATTTTCGAGCAAGATAATGCTCTTCCGCATACTTCAAGAGTTGTTCAAGACTTCCTACGTCATTTTCAGGCTCTTCCATGGCCGGCCTACTCCCCCGATTTGTCCCAAGTCGAGCACGCGTGGGATCAGCTAAAACGGCAGATGCCATTGTGTCACTCTGTACATGATTTAGAGTTGGCGCTGTTCAAGATTTGAGGGCCCTTCTGCCTCAGAACAACATAAGGTGTCTAATCAATTCAATTCCGTACCGTGTGGCGGCATGTATTGTAGCTGGAAGTGGTGTAACGCGCTACTGAAGTTGCCCAGTATTTGTGTCGTTGCACACCCTGTATTCGTTTAATTACCTTGTTTTTGAGATCAAGTGAATCTCTCATCTGTGTCATTATGTGTATTAAATTTCATTTCAATCCGATGCTTTCTTCTTGGGTCGCTATTTTCAATGTTCCTGAGTGTATATCAGTGTTTCTCAAACTGTGGGGTGCGCTCCCCTGGGGGGCGCGATGACCCTACAAGGGGGGCGCGATGTCCCTACAAGGGGGGCACGAGCATATCGAAAATTTTAAAAAAAATTTTTAAAAATAACCGGAAAGAGAAATAAAACAAAATGCTTTCTTCCATAATAAAAAAATAAACACAACACTGACATAATTTATGTTTATTATCTGGTTTTTTTCGTCATCAAATATCTATCTTTGATTCCAAAACCAAATTAAAGGAAAAAACATCTTGTTTAATTTGCTGTATTTCCTCAATGAGAGATTTTTTTGTTACGTTTTAACATAAGTATTACTCGTTAAAAGAAAAAACGAAACCCAGACCCTGAGAAAAATTCAAAGAAGATAAAAATTCATCACTGTAATTATTACTGAAATACTGTACATTAGTTGTAGAAAACGAAAAGGAAGACATGATTCACTTTTCAGCCAGGCTGCATAGTACGTTTGCTAATCATTTGATTGACCTTCAAACTTATGGTTATTCAATATTAGTTCCGTCCCATCTTTTATGCGTTTGCTTTTCGCTTAGGGAAATTGTAAATAATAGAGTTTTACGATATTTGGAAAAGAATTGATTGATTTAACATTTCTGTAATATTAGTGAATTGTCTCTGATTTGCGTCATTTATTATTGTCTTGTACTTTTGAATCATTTTAGTTCAGTTTTATTGGATTTTTTCTCAAATCATCAAAGAATTGAATAGTCTTTGAAAGAAGGTAAGAGTATACTTTCTATAATTTAAATAGTCACTAGATATCTGATTTGTACCGTATATAGTAAAAATAATTATAAACAAATGAGTGGGGTGACTCCCTACCCCGCACTACCATTAATGTTAGTATCGAGTACGCGCCTGCTCACGGGTTAAAACATTTTGAAGTCTTCTCGCTTTAAATGTTAAAAGGAACACAATTATTCTTCATCGGAATTTTATATTCTTTTTCATTATTTAACATTAATTCTAAAAGCTAATTCTGTGAGGATTAAAATTACAGTTCTTTTAAACAGTTATTTACAATTATAGTATTTATCTAAAAAAAATCATTTTACATTTTTGTATACAATGTCGTGCACGCAGTTTTACGCTTCTTACAGTTCAGCTATTATATCAAGAATAATGTTTTATTTTTTTAAAAAATGAACTCGTGTGAAGAGTCGGTGTTTCTGCAGGTATACGTTTAATGTATCAGTACTGAAGAAGGTATTTTATAAATAATTTCTTATTACTAAATTAAGAACAAGTTTACTAATTATTAGGGACTTCCACGGGCTTGTCTTGCAGAGGAAAGTTTTTCAAAGGAAGGTTTAATATCAGAAATTGACACTTAGAGTTATTTTTCTATATTTAGCTGAGATCTATATTTTGTCTTCAAAGCATCCACCGCAGAAAATCCGGTTTAACAAAAGTAGGATGTTTTAAATGGTAATAGTATTCGAAGTGCTTTTGTTTTCAGTACAGATAATTCCTCATCTACCTCTACCCAAAATTCAAAGAGCAATTTATTACAAAATTGCCTTTTAATTTTTCACTGGATGTGAAATATATGAAGATTTCTTCTTCGGAAGTTGAGAGCCCTTCTGGAGTATCTTGAAATAGATCCCTAATCCCCTCGTAACTTGCTACCAAGCTGTCCTCATCCAGAAAATACTTTTTAAAATTCTTTGCCAACATAGCTAAATGATTTTACATGTTTTAAAAACAACTTCCACATGTTTTTCTACAGATTTGTAAGTTTTAACACATATCGAGCTGGGGCTTTTTTTCCATCATTTACTTCAGTAGTGGTAAATCCAAAATTTAAGTATTTTTGAGAAAATCGCCTTGATTTAATTTTCGGAACATGCTCGTTCGTCTGTGTACTTGTTGATTCTTTATTATTATCGAATGTTTGCTTACGATTTAAAAATGAATGTATGATTTTGTTTTAATCAACTGCCGTAAATACTTAATTACCGTGAATTACAATTAACGTGTAAATTAAAAAATGTACATTCAAGCTAGATTTGGCTATAGGAGTATCGAGTCGACCAAAACTGACTGGAATTGTACGAGGAAAGGCATTTTTACATGTTTTGCGCAGACGTCCGATAGGTTGCCAAGACTCACGCAAACGTACCCTATAATGCCAGATGTGATGGATATGATAGAGAGCAACATTGACTAGACTATTTTTCTAATGACATTTGTACATTGAGAAATGAATGCTGAAGGAAGTAAACCTTTAATTAAATATATCATTTTGCGATCTGTTCCAAGTTAAAAATTAGAGAAAGAAAAATAACATAATAATAAGTAAGTAATATATATTTTAAGTAATTTTCTTCAAATATATATTATTTAAAAGTTACATATACACAAAATTTAAAATACTTATCGTATTAATTTGTACGGTTTTTAATTAAGATCGTATTGTAACTTTAGCGTCTCTCTCTCAAAGTGCATTTTTATTGCAGTAATTACATTATTGCTGTACAGGGGGGGGCGACAAAAAATATGATTGAAAATTGGGTCACCAGTATTGAAAGTTTGAGAAACAGTGGTGTATATATATATATCAGTCCGTTATAAAAGAGCTGAAGACCTTTAACGAATTGGTGCTTTTTCAAGAGAAAATATGCAAATTTTTTGAGCATATATTTAAAAAATCAGTTGTTTAGCACATTTGTGCTAATTGCAACGTTAAAAATTAACGTTATCTTAAATATATTCTTTTTTTAAAAGGAATTAATAAGTTGCCTGTTAAAAAATTTCAAAAAACTGGAGAAAATAGCAAAAAACATCAGAATTATTATACAACACATCACAGTATATTTCGTGAAGGCATTACCTGAAAACTAAAGTTGCAAATGTTTTGTTATTTTTACGATTTGTTAGATGTAACAGTGTAATGAGTTATCTTAGTGAGAATGGCGAAAAGTTTATTTTATAAATGCGCTGATAAATATGGAATGAATCCTTCTTATAAGTTGTCATTCACATTATCAATATCACAAAACAATTAATACAAAAAAATTAGTCAATTCCTACTTAGATTAAGAAAGAAAAGTTTCATTTTACCTACTTTTTATTAAATAGTTTTATAATATAAATAGTTATGTTAATAATATAAATATATATATATACATATGACAGAATCACAACATTAAGTGGCAATTACTCCCACATATATAATACAAAGTACAAAATCTCATAGCTACATGTATTGAAACAAGTAATATAAAAAAATGTCAATTCCTTCTTAGATCAACAAAACAAAATTATATTTTAGCTACATTTTATTAAATAGTTACAATTAATATAAAGATGTATATACATAGTACAGAATCACAACATTAAGGGGTAATTCATTTTTATTCATTATCATTAAAGTATCTTATTGTCATCCAAAACAATTGCGTATAGAAAATTTCAGTTCAACTGAAAGCTTTAAAACGTGAGAAGAAAACATTTGCAAGTTTTTGCACAAGTCGCCAAAAGGGTCCCTAAGTCACGAAAAATAATTAAAGGATCTTTAAATAATTAGTTTTAATCAATTAACTTTTAGTTATTTATAGTTAAATTATTGTATTGTCATCCAAAATAATCATGTATATAAAATTTCAGCTCAATTGAGTTTTTTAAAATGTATTTTATTAGCGATTGAAAATTCCATTTCGATAAATAAATAAATATATATAGTGTGTGAGATAATAGTAGGATTTAAATGATGTTTCCGATAAAAACAAATTGATTTCCAAGAAAGAAGGATTTTAACAACACGGGAAGACCGACAAATTTTTCAACTGGTAACTAAAGAAATGTATTCCAAATCGAGAATTTTAGAAAAGTTTGAATAAAATCTTTACATCTAACACATTGGAAAAAGTTTTTAAATCAAATGCAACCACAAAATTTCAAAAAAGGAAGAAGACATCACATTTATTGAAGCATCATCGAGAAGAAATCTTGACATTGACTATAAATGTCATGTCATAAAATGATGAGTGGAAACAAATTATATTTTCAAAATGAAAGGAATTTAACCTTTTTGGTCCTGGAGGTTACAAACAATTACTAAAAAGATCCTAAAGAATATTTCATTTGACAAATAGGATGAAGATTAGTAATGGTTTGTGTGGGAAGTCGATAGTCATGATGGATTGAGTGATTTACGACAAATTTCGAGAAGTATGGATACTGAAGAACATTAATCTATGCTATACATGATCATTTACTATGCGTTTGGATGTTTATTAAAAAACTGTAATTTCTGTTGACTGGGTATATCTGCAGGACAATGCTTATTGCGATGCATGAAATTTTTCATCGAGGAATGGTTTTAAAAAGAAAAGTGAATTATTTAATCAGGGGCAAGTGGAGGTTAGTTTTGAATCCCATGGAAAACATTTTATGTATATGTCACAACCAGTATGTTAACAATAATATAAAAATACCTCCGCCAATGAACAGGAAGTACTCATTGCAAAACAATGATACAATGTTTTTGAAATTGAGCTTAACCACTTTGTCACTTCAATGAAAAACAGCGTTTGAGAGTATCAAGAAAAATAATAAGCCAATATTATTGTATGTGAGTGTATGTGTGTGATTCAAGACCACCAGCCGCATCATTTTTAATGGTATTTTAATGATTTATACTATTATTTAAAATTATTTTAACGATATATTATCAGAAATATGTGGCTATACATCATATTTCATGAGTTAAAGCAACAGTTAGAGCCCTATTTATTTCATAATTTCAAAATTGGAAGTTGTACTGTTTCTTTAAGGAATATGTATATATGAAAATAATATAAAATATATTAAAAACCGTATCCAAGATAAAATAGTTAAGATGGTTTTTAAACATTTAGTTTGGAACTAATGTTTTTTAAAATACATGAACTTAAAAAAAATTTTAAAATGCGTGTTATTAATTATAAATGCACAATGTACCAGATTGAGTAGATATCTGCAGGTATTATTTTCCAGCTCTTAGCTTTATTGTTTTATAAAATTAGTTTCAAAATTGAACTCTTTTAAACTTTTGTTCAATAATTAATAATCAAAATAAAAATTAAATGCGAATATATTTATATAGCATGCGAAAATCCAATGTAAATTTTCTTTTGAATACTCAAACTTCTATACATTAGCAATGTTGCCTATATTTCATAAAACTGTTTCATTACTTAATGCTTAAAAAGTTAGTTTTTACTTTATTCTGCAACCGCAGATACTTAAAATTATGTGGGAAAGAAGAACAAAAATCACATAGTATTTATTTTAATATTAAGATATGTCTTAAAATAATAAAACTACATTACTGTTTTAATTTTATAACATTCTACATCATCTTATTTTTAAAACTTTTCAATACATTTTTAGTTTTATAACCATTCGAAATTGTTTTAATTTTATATCCATTCGACATTGTTTTAATTTTATAGCTATTTTACATTTTATAAAATGCAGACTTCTAAAGGTTTTATTCAATTTTTGTTACTTTATCAAATATAATAATGTATTTAAATATTGCCATTAGCGTTTAATTTCAAAAGATTTTTAATGAACTAAAACAAACTAAACAAGTAATGGCTTTGCATTCTTACATTATATTAGTAATCTTTTTTTTTAATTACAAAATACTTAATTGAAATATTTAAGAGAACTTCCGAAAAATTATAATAATTTTAAATGAAATATACATATAATCATTAAAAATTCAATACATTTTTGGATTATTTTAACTATAAGTTAAATATATATCAAGAATAATTGGAGAACCTTTACACTAATTTTTATCAAGATTTTACTGAAATTATAGATAACTGAATTAATCTGATGCGTCTTCTGTATAATTGTAGTTGTATTAATTAAAACTCAAATAAAGTCAAGTATGTTTTACAGTATCATTTTAAGAGTTAAAATCTAATTACCGTATATGTCTTTTTTTAATTTGATGTAATTATACCTTTTATATAAAAGCATATAAATTATTTCTTACATTTATAAGGTTCTACGTCTTAAGTATGACACTGTGATTATTTTATTACTTATAACTTTAACTTCAATTTATTGATTGCAAATCTACAATGTATTTAAATTTTTCTGAATACCGGATCATATTAAGTTGGTTTTTTTATAATTTTAATGTAAAAATAACTAAGCACACAATTTATATCTTATTTTTCTATTCATATGGATTTTAATCAACCTGGAGTTTTTTTGTATGGTTTTGAAAAATAATAATGTATTTTGGGGAAATTTAGAACTCATTAGTTTAATTTAAATCAAATTTGTTCTAGTAATTTATTTAACTATACATATTTTTATGTGAAATCAGAATATTTAAAATTTATTAACAAGTGTATTTATTATATAAGTTTTATATTTGTCTGAATACAAATCCTGTAAATTGTAATTATAAATAAGTTTATAACCCAAAACTTGCAACTTAAATTTGGGACTTTTAATTTTAAACATTGTTTGCCTTAAACTGTATTTTAATGAAAGAGGGGAAAAAAAGTTGACAAATTTCAGAGAAAATGCTTACCAAATTGTAACAATTACAAAGGTACAAAGAGTAATGAAAAACTTCCTTAAAAGCTAATATAAATTCTAATTAAAAATACTTGCGAAAATAGTTGTATAGAGGAAAACAAGAGTTATACTTAGAGAAAGGGTTACAAAAACATTCCTTCAAATTTGTCCTCGGAAATAATAATCATATGACCGATATTCATTGATATTTACTGATACTTTTTACTTATTGATTCAATTCTTACGATTAGCTCACACTCTCTATACATTTATTTATTTATCTTGGTGGAATTTTCAATCGGTCATAAAATACATTTTAAAGCGCTCAATTGAGAGGAAACATTATATATATATATATATATATATATATATATATATATATATATATATATATATATATATATATATATATATATATATATATATGATTATTTTGGATGACAATACAATAATTTCATTATAATTAATGAAAACTAATTATTTGAAGAATTACAAATGCAGCCACATTGGCATCATTTTTGGCAACTGATGTCAAATCATGAAAAGGTTTTTTTTTCTCACGTTTTAAAGCATTCATTTGAACTGAAATTTTATATACATGATTGTTTTGGATGACAATTAATAAAAATTAATTACCACTTTATGTTATGATTCTGTCATATGTATATACATATTTATATTAATTGTAACTATTTAATAAAAAATAGCAAAACTAAAATTTTTCTTAGTTGATGTAAGTAGGAATTGATTTAATTTTTTTTATATTGCTTGTTTGCATTTACATCTATCAGTGACTGTAAGAATACATCGAGTTATTCACATTCTTACTATTAAGAATTAAATACATAATTTTTTTCACTTTTTGAGGAAATAAATTAAATCGAAGTAATTTTATTTATTTCGTGTGTCATTAAAATTTCCCCTGAGTCAGTGAAATCAGCTCAGCTTTCTTACAACCCTGTTCTTGGTCAGTTTGAATAAAAAATTTATAGTTAGAATATTAAAAATAAACTTATGTTATAATAATTTTATAACAACTGTACTAGAAATAAATTCTGAATGAAATTATTTTGTTTTCAAAAGCACAATATTTCCATTCAGATTTATTACATAATAATAAACTCAATATTTTTGGTTACGGAAAGCTTCCTTTCACTCATTGCTTCATAATGAATGATACATTATCAAAGTCAAGATCTTACGAGAGTGATAAATCAAAAACAGAATTAAAAATATACTTTTAAATTATTTATGTGTGATGTGCGTTAAGAGCCACAAAAACTTTTTATTTCATTTTGTACTCAATATAGTATAACCCACCTTTTTTTTTAAATGAATACATAAACATTGTCCTAGAATAATAAATTGGATTTATTACCATTAAAGCATTGAAGGAAATCTTATTTGAATTAAGTTCTTGATTTTCGAAAAATAATCAATATCCGATAAACTGCTAAGTATCCAAGAGAATAAAAGTCGGCGTATAACGTGCGCCGCCGTATAACGCGGACCAATACTTTCGAGCAGTAACTTTTAATTTTTAGGTCTATTCACTGCATAACGCTCAACCCCATTTTTATGAAGAATTTTTAAATGCGCATGCGCAATACCCTTATGCTTTCAAGACTTTTATTCCGGGTATTATTCCAAGCTTTAGAAAAAAAAAGTATTCTTCTAGAACCACAACCTTTAAGTTCATAAGGAATGTCATTTCCTTTAAATAAATAATATTTCGATATATATAGGTCTAAACATTTTTATGTTAATCTTTTTATTATTATTATTTTTTAAAGCTCTCTTTTTTATATCCGGCGTATAACGCGTACCCATAAATTTCGATCTTATTTTTTTGTGTTAAACGGGCGAGTTAAAACCGGATTTTACTGTATATGATTTCTTAAGTATAAGTTTTAAATTGGAATTGAATGACAATATTCTATTTTAACTTATTTCTTTAATAATAAAACATTCTTTTTTGATAAAATATCTCCAATACGAAAAAGAAATGCCAAAAAAAATTTCCTTATAAACGTTTTGAACATTCATTTGAGATTATATGGTTGCTCGGTATTTTGAATATTTACAAGAGAAATATTCAGTTTTTTGCAGTAAAAGAGATGAAAATTTATATCATTATATAACGAAAACGAAACTATTTATATTTTTAAAATCATTATTAGCTTATAAGTTATCAATAATGTCTACTTCTTCAATCAACATTTATAATGTTAAATTTAGGGCAATAACATGTAGAATTCTCATTTTCAATGTAGTTACTAATATCGTAAATTAAATTTAAATATTATAAAGTATTTTTTTTTGTAATTCTTAATTACATTTATAGAAATATCGTGCAAGTGCAAATGTTAAAATGCTTCATCTTTTGGTTACTATTACAATACTGCCATCTAAGCAAAATACATTCACGAAATTTTTCTGGGGTCAGCACTTTTCATTATTTGTATTTGTTGTTTCAAATTATGTATGCATCTAATATATCCCCAGAAGTAACATAAATACTTTTTCTTATGGGACCTTCAAAGCTGTCTCTAGCACATAAGAGAAAATTACTTTCAAATTTAATTACCAAATACACCAATCATACCTGCCTATTGCAATTAAGAATATTACTTAAATTCCCAAATACATTTTGCGTTTAGAGCGTAAAACTAAAGATAAAATATTCCTTCTTTTATGAACTTTTCACATGTTTAGCGATAGAAGTAACAAATAAAAGACAGTTAATGGAATCGTTGCGTGTTAGGTTTCGGGGTTTTCGTGTTTAAGATTGCGGAAAAGCCAAGAAAGCGAATCTCTCTCTCTCTCTTTAGCGTTTGTTCTTGGGTTCTCTTTTTGTTACACAGCACGCGAAAGATAATGGTATAATGGAAAGAGAAGACAAACTTTTTACTGTGGAGAGGAAAATGTGTAAAAGAGATTTCAATACGAAACAATCTCTGAATAACTTAAGATTTACATAAAATAAATTTTGTAATTATAAAGATGAGGAATCAATTTTTCGTTATTGATTACTTTAGATCAAGGGTCGGCAGTTTTTCTAGAGAGATGAGCCAAATTAGAAGTGAAACGAAACAACTCAAGTATCAAATAACCCAGATGTGAGGAATATTTTTACCATTAGAGGCTGCATGTTTATTAAGTAGTTAATAAAGGAGACATCATAGGTGGATGTACTTACAATTGTGACTTTTATGATATTATTATAGTTTTTGTATAGATTTAACAAGTTTGTGCATTATATAGAAATATTATTTAAAAATTTATTCCTTATTTATTTATTATTTGACATAAAAAGTTACAATATAAAATATTTTTGCATTCACAAAAAGGTAAAAAATTTGTTACACCATTCATCATAGATTATAATGTTTCTATAAATTTATTAAATTCATAGGTACTGTTGTAACTTTCTATATTCCACTGTTGGTATTTTTATTTATGTAAGCATATATATATACATATATTTGAATCAAGCTTCATATAATGAAGCCTTAATTATTCCTCTTCATGATTATGTGTGGTAGTAATACCACGTTGCACTAGGTGGCGTTCTAGCATTTGAAATGTATAATTGGCCGTTCTCACAAACACTCATTGAAACATGCATACATTCATGCCATTCTTTATTTAATTACACATTCATTTACAAACTGTTATAATCTATAAAATTAAATATTAATTAATAGAAGTGCTAGCTTTAATGAAGGTCACACAAGAAACTGCCTCATGATCGTGGGTTCCCAACCTCTGAAATAGCAATTTCAAAGTACTCTCATCGACAAAAAAATTAGCGCACCAAGAAGAAGTCGCAAAAATAATACGAAATTTTACATACGTAATGACTACTTTGATGGAAGTAAATGATTAGAAAATCAAAAAAAAAAACGATCATTTAGTTCAGAGAAAAATGCAAAAGAACGCAGGATTTAATACCCTGCTGAACCCCCTCTATAGCACGAATGCAGGATGCGATACGATCGGACATTAACGCTTACAAGTTCTGTATAATGTCTTGAGACATTTCGTTCCATATTTGCTGTAATCTTGCCTCTAGATTGCTCAAACTCGTGGGATGCCCAACTCGTCGTCCCAAATGATTCCAGATATGCTCGTTTGGAGACAAATTGGGGGAACAGGCAGGCCTAGGAAGGGTAGTAACAGTGCGGAGACAGTCTTGTGACACACTTGCTAGGGGTGACCGTGTATTGTAGGAAGTGACACCCCATACCATCACACCAGTTGTGGAAGCGGTGTATCACTGTAAAGCAAAGGCAGGATTGAGGCGTTCACCACGGGGTCTCCACACACGAACACGATTGTCATCACTGCTGAGATTCAATCTGGATTCGTCGCTAAAGACGACCTGGTTCCATTCCGCTGATGTCCAGTTTCCTCGTCTGTGGCACCACTCCTATCAATAACACTATAAAAAGTTTATCAGGGAGTTTCATGCTTTTATACCCTTATAATTAAAATCTACTTTGGTTGTTCTTGCATGTTGAAGTCTTCTCAAAACTCATTTTTATTAACTCTTAAGTACCTCATAAAATACGTAACTTGTTATTGTCATTTCTGTTGAGGGTTCAAGTGTATCTCATATATATTCATAAGTCCTTCCAAACTCATTCACGCAAATAAATGTTGCTGGAAATCACTTTGAGGAGTGTATTTCCACAACGGCAGAATTTTTAAACCTTTGCCTGTAGAACATATTTGAGAAAAACGTGCCAAAATTTTTAAAAAATTCTCATTGATTTTGTTCGTTATTATCATCTAAATGTAAGAAAAAAATTATTTTCTTTAAAAGCAAAATTTTATATGAAATAACTATTATATTGAATATTGTTTTATATTTGGGAAATGTTAATCGATTACAATTATTCTTGCTCAAATTATGCCAAAATAGAAATGAAATGATATAATTTTTAAGATAAATATATAATAAATTAATATACACACACAACAATACTGTTACTTGTATCATATGTCATAAATTCCATGTCCCTTAGATTTCTTTAAATTTCACAAATATTTTACTGTATGGTATATAGGAACTACAAAATTTCAAAAATCCGACAAATGGTGCTAAATAGGCTAACCTTTCGTGGGAAAGTATCTCCAGCTATTAGGAAAATAGTGAATTATATACTGTGCATTGAAAGAAATCAAATCGGGCTTCAAGGCATAGAAACAAAGACACTTCTCTTGCCCGAACTCAGGTCGAGAATTTAAAAATTGGCTTATTTGCGTTGCCGGAACCGCCTTTTTTAACTTCTGTCCTAATTTCTAAATCGGAGGACCGTGATGTTGGTTTGAACTTAACATATAATATTTTTCAACGTTCCAAGTAGGGGTACATTTGGAAGTTGGTTCAATCGACTAATTTTTATATTGCTACTCCGAGAAAGAGAATTTCAATTTACTGGTTTATAAAAAGTTATCTCTATCAATCTTAGATGTATGCAGTCAGAATAAAAGTAAATGATTATAAACCGTTAAATATTTTATTAACTGTATTTTTGGCTAATAAATCACAAATGAAAATGGAACTATAATTTAAGAATATTTGATGTTCAAAACAATTGGCTTCAACTATATAAAAAGTAGAAAAAATTCGCTCGTGGTTTAACCACTTAACTAATGTGCTTCATTTGAGAACGCGCTACTATTGTGTCATAGAAATCCAGCGATGACGAGTATACTCATTAATCACACAATAAATGTCGCAGTTAAAACATTGGATCAAAAGAGATGGGTTTATTTTATAAAATTGGCAATTTTATGAATAATACTTATTTATTTGACTAACATAAACATATATTACATAAATATTTCTCGGAAAAAGCAAGGGAAATTACACATATAAAAGTATGAGTTTTAAAAAAATCCATTAAAATCAATTTTTGGACTTTTGCCATTGCCACTTTTAGGTTAACTTCTACAAAAGATTATCATAGCGGACTTATATGCTGTTTCCGTAGTGCATACTATGACACATGAGTTTATCTTAAACTGTTAGTACTTTTTTATTTATTTTATTGTTTTTTTAAATGTATTTATTTATTCTACTCCGGCCTGGCTTCGAAGTATTATAAGCACCTTTATACCAGCACTTTTTTTCAAACTTTCAACACTTGCAACCCAACATTCAATCACCCCATTTCCATTGTGCCCCCTCTTCATACAATTACGATGTGTTGAATTCAATAATACAATACTTTGAAATTAAAGCTATAGTACGACTTTAACCTCTTCGCCACCAGCGCATGTAAACGTCTCGCTCAGACAGTGCGTAAATTGCTCCGGACGTATATATACGTTTTTCCGAAATATGTTCACTACTATCCATAAAATTATTCCGAAGACTTTGGAATGCAATAAAATGACCTTAACATTGTTTGAGAAGGATTTACTTATTTCACAGAGGATTTCCTAATATTTTCCTTTTCTCCCTCCCACCAAATACATCATATATGCATGCATACGTGCAAATCGGTGGCATCGGGGAGTGAATCACGTAACCTTTAATCTGCAGTTAAGGCAGTGCTTCTCAAACTTTCAGTACTGGCGCCCCCCTTTTCAATCACAATTTTTATTGCGCCCCCCTTATACATTAATGATGTACTAACTGCAATAATCATGCACTTTGACGCTAAAGCAACAATCTTTATTATAAACCGTACAAATTCCTGACATAAGTATTAAATTTTGTACGTGTTACTTTTAAGCAAAAAAAAAATTAAGTAATAGGATAATTATTATGTTATTTTTCCTTTCTCTAGTTTTTAAATTGGAACATATTGCAAAATGCGGTGGTTGCTTAGAAGACAAAATATATTTAGATATCAGCTAAATGTAGAAAAAGAACTCAGAGGGTCAATTTGTAATCATAAGCATTCCTTTGAAAAACTTTGCTCTGTAAGACAAGCCCAAGGAAGTCGCTAATACTTATTAAACTTGTTCTTAATTTAGTATTAATTAATTAGTTATAAAATACTCTGTGCAGCACTGATACATTAAAAGTATACCAGCTGAAGTACCCACTCTTTGCACAAGTTCATTTATAAGAAAATAAAACATTATTGATATAATCGCTTAATTGTAAGGAGATTTTGTGCGACAATGTTTACAAAAATGTAAAATGATTTTTTTAAAATGATTGCTGAAATTATAATTAGTTTTAAGCGAACTGTAATTTTAAGCCTCACAGAATTAGCATTTAGAATTGATGTTGAATAATGAACAATAAAAAAAATTCTGATAAAAAATAATTGTATTATTTTTAATATTTAAAGCGAAAAGACTTCTACATGTTTTAACCCTGGAGCAGGCGCTCACTCGATACTAATGGTCGAGCGGGGTTATTGAGTCACCTCAATCCTTTTTTATAATTATTTTTATAGTACACAATAGAAATCGTAATTCCAGTGAATAATTTAATTAAGAGAAAATATATTTACCTACTTTCAAGGACACAGAAAATATTTCGGAAAAAAAGTTATCACACCGGGAACTCAGACAAAACAAGTACCTTAAGATCGTAAAAAAACGTTTGTCACACCCAAAAAAGAGGGAGATATGTGACAAATATATTTTTGTTCGCGTTAAGATTCTCAAACAGGAGGAGAGTGTCAGGGCCATAGGTAACAATTAAACCGTTTGGCCAGAATTGCCGATTTCGTGCAGTCTGTGCTCGGCGTGACCGCTCCCGGATTAAAACTGTATTTATTACAACATGGATGTTCTAAAAAATTATGTAAAAGGTTTTTCGTTATGCTTGGCTTAGAAATCCTTCAAACTTCCCTAAATGAAAAAACAAATACATAAGAGAGCAGGGACGTAACTAACCTTACAAGTAAGCTCGAAGGTCAAACCGCAGCAAATACATTCTGCTGCCTACAGCTGATGGCAATAATAAATAACAGTGATAAATTTTTTATCTTCCTAAATTTTTTTTTTGATTATGGGTCTGGGTTTGGTTTTTTCTCTGAAAAAGTAGCCTTTTCGCTTTGAAAAGAAAACGTAATAAAAAATTCTCTCATTATGGGATTACGGCAAATCGAATAAAACGTTTTTTATTTGGTTATAGTATCAATCATAGCTAAAAATGAGGTTTTGAAGTAGAAGCTTTTATTTCTGATGATGTAAAATCGCAGATATATATATATATATATATATATATATATATATATATATATATATATTGTTTCCGCATAAATGTGTATATTTTTTATTATGTCAGAAAATATTTTCTTTTACTTCATTCTAGTAAAAAAAAATTTAAATATTTTATTTTCGATATGCTCTAGCCCCCCCTTGTAGGTTTATCGCGCCCCCAGGGGGCGCGACCCACAGTTTGAGAAACACCGAGTTAAGGGATTAATTATAAGCCGTGCATATGATCCAAATAAGTGTTAATTTTTGCATATAATTTTATATATGACCAACCGGTGCGGTCACTGTAATTATTAAACTTGTTCTTAACGTAGTATTGTTGAGATAAGTTCATTTTGTGCAGTACTGATACATTTATAAGTGTATTATATCAGTGTAAAAGTATTTTTTTCTCATTATGACAGAATGTACTTTGTTTGTTTTACTTTCAAAAAACTAATAATTTTTTTGAAATAATCTTTTGCTTTCGACTTTTCAATATGCTCCTGCCCCCCATCCTTTTAGGGTTATCATACCCCCCCTAGGGGAGCGTGCCTTACAGTTTGAGAAGCTTTGCCTATATACGTCAATTTTTTGTTCTTGGTTCTCTACTTCTTATAACGTAATATTTTTCTTTTTTGTAAGATGTATAATATATCCACGTCTTCTTTGATTTATTGTACGTATAATTTCTCTACTGTGTTAGTATACTCAAAAATAGCATAATATTTAATTTAAAATATTTAATAGATTGAAAAAGAAGCTATTAATTAAAAATGTTTCTAAATTTGTATTCTCAGTATAAAGCAAATAGGGCAATAACGTTACTGGGAATGCAAGCATTATTTTTACTTTTTTAGAAAGAAATTAATAACACAGTTTAGATATATTCAAGAATTTTGTAAAAATGAACGATGAACAAATAAGCAATTTTATGGAAACAAATTAATTGTAAATTCATCAGCTTTTTAAAAATCAGTTTATTACAAAAGATGCGGAGTAATTTTATTAGAAATTGAAACCTTTCTAAAAACTTCATTTCCTTAGTTTTAGGAAAAATAATTCCTCATTTCAAATGAAGAAACGTATAAAGAAATAATAACGGTTATTTTTACTTCCAAATATACAAGGGAAATGTGTTTTTAAATACAGCTAGTCAAATCATTTCCTCTGGAATTTTTTCAGTAATTTTAATTCTTATTTAAAATAAGATTAACTATGTTACAGAAAAATATTTGTTTTATATTTTTATTAATAAATAATATAACATTTTTGAAAATATATTTCAATCAAAATTTTTATTAGTTAATGTATTTCTTTGTTTTCTTGCACAGTTTTAGAGTGTCAAACACTATTCGTTAGATGATATTAAGAAAAATAGAAATTAATTATGTTATTAAAATGTTAATCTTTTTTAAACTAACAAAAATACACATTTTTATTCAAACACATTTTTTAACGGTTTCTCAGTCCTGAACTTAAAATGCTAGCATTAATTATTTTTTTTTCATATCAAAGAAATGCCAGATATCATTAAACAAAAATTTAAAAGATAAAATTGCCATTAAAGTTTCAATTCGAAAATTAAATATTTTGAAATATTTAATAGGTTTCCTCATTTTTATATTTACTTTATTTATTTATTTATTTACTTTTGAAATTCTCCCAGGAATTATTTTATTTTGCACGGTATTCACACACAATTTCAGATTTGGAATCTATTTTAAGATTGCAACTTCCATTTTACAAAATTTATATCAAGATTCAAATCACATTAAGTATACTGAACTCCAAAAGTTAAGGTATAACCAGTTTTTTTGGTCCTAAAATGTAAATAAATGAATGTACAAACATTAAAATTGGACGAAATGTGCATTCAATAGGTATTAAATTGTGAATGTTCCATAGAAATTTACGTTAATTTAATGCAAAAATAATTTACTATAAAAAAAGGCACTCTTGGCGGAAAAGTTCATTTTTAGAGAAAACGGTACATCACATTTTTCTGTGGTGAAATATCATAGAAACATTACGAAATAGGGTTATAATAAGGAATGCGTCCATCCCTAACTCTTATGTATTGGTGGCATCAACTTTGCATGATGCCAATTGAGATTTTCGGACACCTAATTGGAAGCGAATCCTTGTTCAGGCTCATGTAACGACTTTGGTGGAGGATTTAAGGTATCCGACTACGTTCGGAACCGTGATTTTAAAAAACGCATAGAAAGATAATTTTCATGATATTTAGAGTCACTCAGATTAGAATACATGCATAAAATGGTATTAAGAACATTTTGACAAAAACATTTATTTAAATACAATATTTTGGCAAAAAATTATCTTAGAATAATCTTTTTTCCAAATGTACATCTTTTGTGAAAAATACTTTTATTAGAATAATATTTTGTCTGTATATAGCTCAGACCTCTGTTCAGAGTCTCAACTAGTATTTTTGAAATATATAACTTAAAAGTGGTTTTATTCATATTTTACAGCAACAGAGGGAAGCAATTTTAACAAAAAAACGCGAATAATTATTTCAATTAGTGGTAGCTCTGAAAATAATGTGAATTTTTCAAAAATCTAGTTGAACCTCTGTAGAGAGGTCTGAGCTATATACAGGCAAAATATTATTGTAATAAAACCATTTTTCACAAAAAGATAACATTTGGAAAAAAGATTGTTCTAAGTTAATTTTTTGCCAAAATATTATATTTAAATAATTTTTTTGTCAAAATGTGTTTAAAACAATGTTATGCATGTATTCTAATCTGAGTTTACACTAAATATCACGAAAATTATCTATTTATGTGCTTTTTTAAAATTACGGTTCCGAACGTAGTTGGATACCTTAAAGCAGCAACTGTTTTTCTCAAGTATAGTCTCAAAGATGCTCCATCGTATTCAGGTCTGGAGATTGAATAATGTATAATAGTAATTAAGTCTTAGAACGATTTAATGTTGATCACTGTATCTCACATTTATAAATATATTCAATTATGTCATTTAAGCAAATATTTTTGCAATGGTATAACGAAAATATGGTAAAACGCTAACTAATTTGCCCCTTATCCAAGTACATCTGCATGATACAAATTTAATTCATTTAAATAAATTGTTAACAATTACCGAAAGAACATTGTACTGATATATATATATATAGATAGATAGATAGATAGATAATATTAACTTCGTTTTAGGTCTAAGTTCTATTAATGTAATTAATTCGGCTATTATTTATTTGACAGCTATTTTAATTTTTTATAAAAATTAAATTCAAAAAATTTTAAAATAAATACATTTTTAGCAAAAGTGTTTTAAGTTTAATAATCATCATAGGAAATTGTTTTTATTCTCGCAACTACTTCACTTACCAAAATTTAAATTTTAATACAAAATTAAAAACAATCGATATGAAATCCTTTATGTAAGAAGAAACTTTTTTAACAAAATGTAGTAACTTACGCTATAACCATGTTAAATACTCTACGATGAAAATGGATTAGAATTCATATTAATTTGATAACATATCCAATAAAATTATACAATGTCAAATATCTTAATAAATTTGTAATATTATTTCCAGCAGATTGAAATTTAACACAACAGCATGAAACCTTTAGTATTAACTCAAAATGCTTTTATTTTTAATATTTTCGCTTGGAATACAAAAACATTCAATACCTAGTATATATTTCCTCAGCCACATTTTCTTCCCAGCGTTCTCTATTTGTAGAGACTCATCTCAAATTTTTTCTTAATTTTCAAAGCGTGTTTCTCAGTATCATCCAGTTATCTAGTGTGTGGTCTTTCTATAACTCGTGTTCCTTCAGGTTCTTTAAAGGTCAAGATATCTTAATAGAATTATACTCCGAGCTTCTCCAAAAAGGTCAGTCATCTTGATCTATCACTGCAGATGACATGGGAATGAATCCGCTTAGGGAAGAAGGGCTTACGAGAGCGTAAAAAATAAGTCTACTTCAATTTTAGAAATTATTAGAAATTATTATTTAGAAGCTCTCTCATTTTTAAATTAGACGGTGAGAGCTATAAGAATGTTTTTCAATACAGTTGAACGCTTAATGTTGTAAATTAAACTATCATTAATCTAAAAATACATACACTCTTTTGCAAAAAAGAAACATAGAAGCACCAAGGAGTTGTGATTGTGGCAAAATTTCTCAGGCAAAGACATCTTGGTTGAACAAACAAATGATAAAATTTTTAAGGCCAATGAGCATGAATTGCGGTCGTAGAACGCATTTCTACTGAACAACTAGGAAAGTATAAAACCGGTAATAGAGATGAAACATTTATCCTTTTTTCGTTTTCGCCGTTGTGATGCTTTGGACAGAAAAAAGAATGACGCCAAAACGATGTTTTCGAAGACCTTATAGACAACCGAATGACTTCGAACGTGGTTGCATTGTCGGAATACGTGAAACTGTGTGGTCATACTGAGCAATAGGTCGTCTCCTGAAACGTTCACACACATCTGTGACAGCTTATGGCAGCAATGGCGGCTGCGAGGAAATTATCAACGGAATGAAGGCTCTGGAAGGCCAAGATGCCAAAATGCGAGGAAATAATGGATGATCGTTCGACTTGCTCGAACTGCTCAAACGGTATCATTGCCTACTCTATTCAACGTACTACAGCCTCTTCATTGCCCTCTATGGTACTTTCCCCCATTTCACGGGGCTTGGCTGAGGAGGTGTTACGCATACAGTGACATTTAAGACAACGGTCTTTGACATCAGCGGAATCATCTGAAGGGGTGTAGCAGCTGATGATCATGGTTGTCATCAGACAAGCTTTGCACAGTGTTCAGCAATGAATCCCACTTTACTTTTGAAGCAGATGACCGTCGTCTTCGTATCTGGACTGCCAGGACGAGCTGTCTCAATCAGCCTTTGTTTTACAAAGGCACGCATCCATAGCTCCTGGTGTGGGGTTCTATCTCATACAACAGCAAATTATCAATAGTATTCCACCATACATCTTTAACAGCTCAACGATATGTTGATACTATCCTGTAGCTTGTTACATTACCCTCAACGGCAAGTCATCCAGGGGCAAGTTTTCAACAAGATAATGCCAGACCCCATACCACTCGCATATCTCTGGACTGCGTTCGTCCCGTTAATTATCTTTCTTGATCAACAAATTCACCAGACCTTTCACCAATCGAACATTTCTGGGACATGGTAGGATGCGAGATTTAGGCACCCCAAAATGTCAGAGATGTGGAACAATAACTAGTGAATGCCTGGCAGAATGTATTGCAGGATAACATTAGAAACCTCTTTAACCGTTTACTGAGGCGTATACAAGCATGTATCACCGGCAGGTACAGTTCCAACAACTACTGATTTGAGCATTCAAACTCTAATAGTGATTTACAATGGCATTAATTTTGTTTTATCATTTTATTACATGTATATGAGCTTTACACAGTGGTGTAACGTGCACCCCCGCAACCCCCGCATCACGGGGGGCCCAGGGTTCTAAAGGAGCCCAAAGCCTGACTGACGCAAATGCCTACCCTTTGTAAAATTCAACCTAGGGCCCCAAACCTGACTTTGCAGGGGGGCCCAAAAGTTCTCTGTTACGCCACTGGCTTTACACATATTTAATCTCATTAAAAAACTACTTCATTCAAGGTGCTTCGATTTTTATGCAAAAGATTGTATTTAAAAAGTATTCATTCATATAAAATCATGAAATACCTAGCGAAGCGGTCAGGTTTGGGTAATACTATATATTTCATAGTCAAGAAATATAACGCTACCATTCAAAATAAAAGAGAGAAACGTTATCAAAGGAGTTTTACTCTTATTGCAAAGTAGGTAAAACATTTTATCTTTCTATATTTTCAAATGAAAAAATAAATATGGTTTTGTGCTTTAAGACAGCCAGCGAAATGGTACGAAATTTATTTTCCTCAGTGACAGTGCGGGGAGATTAATACCAAGTCGAGACAAAAGTTTCTAACGTTACACGTTTTATTACAAACCGTACATATCCCAAAGAGAGCATTAATCACAGCTCTGGTATCATTTCAAAGTAGAAGTTGAAAAGTGTACTTTATGTGAGAAAGTTAAAGCTGATAAATACATTTTGTTCCTTTAGAGGAATACAATTTTTGACGAAATCTACGATTAATCACTTCAAAAGGAAATACCTGTCTGCAAAAGATACGAGAAACTTTCAGAACTCATTATAAAAAGTATATATTTATTGGCAGATCGTGAAATGAGATTCAATGAATTCCTCAATAAAAACATTTTTCGGTAAAGAATTTCAAATATATATATATATATATATATATATATATATATATATATATATATATATATATATCAGTGCGTGCAGATATAGGCATAAACAAGCAACTAAGAAGTATTTTTTCTTTATCGTTTCATATTATTACAATAAATACTCGATTTCGAAGGAAAAGGAAAACAATATGTCTATTTTTTGAACTTCTGTCAGTTTCTTTTTATTTATTTTATTTTATTTCTAATACAGCTGGCAAGACAGAGACAAATATCCTTATGCAAAGCTTAGATCAAAAATGAAAAGTCTCAAAATCTGATGTATAAAGAAAAATTACACAAAAACAAGTAATATAAAAAAATAATAATAAGTAAATTTCTCCTTAGATCAACAAAGAAAAATTTTATTTTAGTTATTTTTTATTAAATAGTTACAAATAATATCAATATGTATATACATATGACAGAATCACACTCTTAAGTGACAAAATATTGTAAAAAAACAATTTTCCATTTTCTTTTCTATATAGGATGTTGGAATCCTTTTTCTTTGTTACTGCTTATTCATTAATTAAATTTAATTATCCTACTAAAATAGTATGGTAAAAAAGAAATCCCATTCTCAGAAATTAGGCCATCCCAGGTGGGATTCGAACCAACGACTTTTGGATAAGAAGTCCAACGCGCTATCTATTGCAATACAGGGGTACAACGAACAATTTCCCTTTTTATATATGCTGTTGAACTATTATTTGTTTTAATAGTTCAACTTTATTCATTTTCTTAATTTAATTAATATTTGAAAAAAACTGTATTAACATCAAGTGTCCTCCAATACAAGTTTTAATAAATGTATTTGAATTTGAATGAATGAAGAGAGAAAGTGTTTATAAAAGATTGAAAATTTGTACAAGATGTTTATATACATATATAGGGTATTTTTAGAGGTATAGAACTTTAAATTGCAATAAAACAACGATGTATTATTCGATTGACATGGTTTTTTTTATTCGAAAGATAATCTTGTGGCATTACATTTTAAATATGATCAAGCAAGGCGTAGATTCATCAAATGGGCCCAAAACGGGATTGCCGTTGTTCCCGATTTCCATAAGGGAATTTTGTTTAGCGATGAAGCGCACTTCTGGTTGAATGGCTACGTCAACAAACAAAACTGCCGCATTTGGAGTGAAGCTAATCCACAAGTGTATGTCGAAACACCCTTACATCCAGAAAAACTGACCGTTTGGTGCGCTTTATGGGCTGGTGGAATCATTGGTCCGTATTTCTTCAAAAACGATGAAGGCCACAACGTTACAGTCAATGGTGATCGGTATAGAGCCATGATTACTAACTTTTTCATTCCTGAATTAAACAATCATGATGTCCAGGAGCTGTGGTTCCAACAAGACGGCGCAACATGTCACACAGCTCGTGCCACAATCGATTTATTGAAAGACACGTTTGGTGACCGCCTAATTTCACGTTTTGGACCTGTGAATTGGCCTCCAAGGTCTTGTGATTTAACACCGCTAGACTATTTTCTGTGGGGCTATGTAAAGTCATTGGTCTATGCGGATAAGCCACAAACGCTTGACCATTTAGAAGACAACATTCACCGTGTTATTGCCGATATACGGCAACAAATGTTGGAAAAAGTCATCGAAAATTGGACGTCCAGATTGGACTACATCCAAGCCAGCCGTGGCAGTCATATGCCAGAAATCATATTTAAAATGTAATGCCACAAAATTATCTTTCGAATAAAAAAAAATCATGTCAATCGAATAATACATCGTTGTTTTACTGCAATTTAAAGTTCTATACCTGTAAAAAACACCCTTTATATATATATGCAGTGAGAGAGTCAGCTAATGGTAGGAATTGAAAAAATAATTAATAGTAAGTATAATAAATAAAGTTTTAACAAATAAAGTAATAATAAATAACGTTATATATAAAGAGTAAGGTAAGTTATATATACATGTATTTGCTTCCGTAGCAATCTTAAGGACTATATGTGCTCCCTGGGTGGAGTTAAATGAGTCCAAGTCTTACAGCGGAAATCATTCATTGTCAAGGTTTATACTACGTCCTTCATTGACTTTATGTTTGGGTTTTTATTTTCCGACATACTTTTACGATATTTATGTTTTATGAATGGCTTAATAATAAAATTAATCATGTGAAGAAATTAGAAAAATTATATACTTGTTTTTTATATCATATTATACTAGTTAAACATGGATGATATAAAAATAAATCCTATAGTAATAATCTTCTGCAGAGCTTATAAGAGAGTAGGGATTGCAATATCGGACCAAAAGTTCAATACCGGTATTCGGTATTTCTTAGAACTTAATACCGGGATACCGGTTTTAATACCGGTAGTAGAAATTTTAGAAAAAGAAAGAAAACTTTGGGTGTGTTTCTTTGTTTTACTTACCAGCTTTATTAGAGATCATAAATATCACAAAAGATAATTTGTAACTTATAAATTATAGCAATATATAAAGAACCACGAAAAAGTAAAGGAACATCTTACTGATTTAAATCACAAAAAAAGAGTGAATATCGCTATTCAATCTGAGGTACCAGTACAAATTTTTCAAATGCGATCTTAAAAAACATAATGCAACAATTGTACTGTTATAAGGTCTAGAATTGCGCAGGACTGACAAAAGTGTAATTTTCAAATAAACTGTGAAAAATAAACCCGCCAATTGAAAAAAATATCGAAATATTACACATTTTCTTCCTATGTACAACCTTTGTTTCTCACATACGAATATCAGACTACAAAACCTGCACGAATAGAGTATCGCTCTGAGCTGTAACAGGATAGTTTTGGCCTTGGATAATTTACGTATTTCATAACTCCTCTTGGTTGTACGATACAACTTTGTATTCACAGTCTAATTAATTTTCCCGTTTGGCAGACATTGTAGTCTCAGATGTTGACGGATGGAGAAAGGCAGATGAGCTTGGATATGTTAATCCTCTTAGTACGAGAACTTAGTTAGGTGTATTTAATTCTTTTTTATCAAATAAATAATTTATGTCTACATTTTTGAGTTCAGATTGGTAGTCTTTTATCCTGCTATATCTAGCAATGAAAAAATCAAAACATGGATTTAATGAGTTACTTGAGAACTGTAGAACCAGTTAGGAAAAATAAAAATAAGAACAACAGAAGGAGCGGAATATATACGCTTAATATCTTTGCCTTCTGAAATAGATGTAAAATTATTTCCTTTACAATATATTTTAATCATGGTGCAATAATTAAAAAAAACATAAAAACAAAAACGTAAACTATTTTGCTATGTCGGCGATCCATGAACATGTAGTGGAAAGAAGACAAAAATGTTCTAGTAAATACCGAAAAACAGATATTTAAACTTGTGAATACCGGTATTTCAAATTTGTATAAATGGCTGAAAATACTGGTATTCGGTATCCCGGAATACCGGCATTGTGATCCCTGTAAGAGAGCTATTCCAGAAGATATGCATCGATTAATCGATATAAGCCGACGATATAATCGATATTTAATGCAATAATATTTATCATCAAGAAAATGACGCAGTGACAGTGAGTGTTTATTAACCTCTCACACTTTAACGTGATACGAAGACTATTGGTGACGGACCTTATAATTTTGATACTTGGTCAAGTTACAAGGACGACTTATGAGCTGCCCCCTCCCCTTCTCTAAGCAGCCACACCACTCCAATGAGAGAACTTTGAGCCACGACAAATTTAACATGCATTAGCCCTTTTAAATGGCGGGTATTCAGGGGCACTAAGTCTCGAATCCATGACACGCCACCTACAAGTCCTTGTCCATGACCTCTACGTTTCTACAGTCACCTGACACACTGAGAAAGATTAGAAAAAAAAAAAAAAAAAACAGAATCTGACTATTCTAAAATTGGGAATTTAGCCAAACATTGTAAAATTGTTTTATGATTTTATTTTTAGGTCATCTTATTAGCTTTATAAAAATATCAAGTGTATTATTTTCCGTCCACTAGAATATAAACTACAAGTGTTTTAATAAAAGCAAATGCCACTATTTTTCGCAAGACGTCATACTTTAAAATACGTTTCACTCGAAATGTGTTTTTTAAAAATGTTCAAACGCGGATACAGCGATTGCTGAAAAAGTTTTGAAACAATTAAATTAAATATTTTGAGTATGTTCGATATATAGTATAGAAGCGCTTTAACCTTCAGATTTAACAATCACTGTTTTATTACAAAATTTACTGTCCCTTAGGTGAATATAATCACTGATTTTTAAGAAGTTTCATATAATAGTTGAGATAAAGTACTCCAGTTTTTGTAAAAATTAAAATATCTCTTATCCCGAAGGTCAATTCAAATATGAATAGCAAGGCAACACATTAAAATTGAAAATTTGTTCATAAACTGTTTACAGAATGGGTCCCGTTTATGTAAATTTTTATCAATTTGTTCCCATATTAATGTATAATAATGGGTTCTTTTTCTCTTTATTTATATATATATATATATATATATATATATATATATATATATATATATATATATATATATATATATATATATATATATATATATATTTATATATTTTATATATATATATATATATATATATATATATGTAATTTTAGCATATTTTTCTTAAAATATATTATAAATGAATCTAAAAAACCCCAAAAAAGAAAAAAAAATCATCTACAACATTTTTTAAAAAGTTGTCGCTAGAAGTGGGACACCTTTTGAAGATCAGAAATTATGAATGGAGCGCATTTTGGCTCTCTCTATATATAATATATATGCGAATCACACAATTCTTAAAAGTAAGGAAAATCATTAATGAACTGTAACATGATTTACATACGTTGAGAACAAGGATACCTCATCCTTTTTTAAAACTGACAGCATATATGTAAGTTTATCTTAGTTACTTAATCCATCCCGAGCAAGTGATAAAAAATTGAATTCAAATGTCATAAAAAAACTATGATAGCAAAAGAATCGAAATCTATTGTGCCATTTCATAACTCTAAGGGAAATAAAAAATGCTAGCTATACATCCATATTGAAGTCACAATAATATAACTTTGAAATCTAACAAAACCTAAAGGAGATCAAAGCTGCAATAAAGTATCATTTGGACACACATAGATCTAATCCCTTGACAGACATTTTGTAAATACAGGCCATAAAGTAAAACTCTACCCATTTATCATATAGCCATAGGTTATTTCACTTCATAACTACGGCATGTGATATTTTAACAAAACTGTGGAAATAAAATACAACATCAACAACTGTACAACTTTATCGCCAAAGTACCAATATAATACGCGTTATTTAAATTACTCATACATAATATTATCAATCACATACAGCCATTAAAGTATTAGATTTAATGTCACCCTTTGACAAATGAATGGTAGAATATAGATTATTCAGACTCTGAAGACTGGAACATGGTATTTGTGGCACGCCCGCAATGACTGATTGTTGCAATCATACCTTTTATGCCAAAACAGTATCCAATCACTATAGTTCTAACATGGAATGGTGTTTACTATCAGTTTTATATGTCTAATATGCATATCCGATACTCTCATACAACGATATATTTTTAAAATTTTATAGTCTATGGTTGATGTTATATCTACGTGAAATATTTGTCATAATGGAAAAAACGCTTTTGTTTTTGCACCATCATCTAGCATGATTCATCAGATTTTTTTATAAGGTTTGTATGATTCATTTTTAAGCATAACTCAAAGCAAAAACAAATAAAAAATATAACGTGACTGAACACTGAAATAAAATAATAGACCAATATGGATTTCAAATTTGTTTAACTCTATAAATAGTAATTAGTTTCTCCTGATCCATATGGTTTCTATTAATACATTATTTTAACACTAATTGCATGCTAAAAATTTCCATATTTTATCGTAATTCCATCTTTGTATTATAAAATTTTAGAAAACTTTATCACCCTCTGCATTACTTTCTTTTCATCATCTCTGTAGTTATTCGAATGTACGGACTAGTGTATATATGTTTCTATTACATACATCAATGGTGGGGAACCTTTTTACCTTTAGAGACCGCATGAAAATTAAGTAGTAATAAAGTAGGCCGCGTAGTATGATGTACCTATAAATGCGCCTTTTATGAAATTATTATAGTTTGTGTATAGATTTATAAAAATTTTGTTCATTATATAGAAAATAATTTTTTAAAAAAATAAATTCTTATTTATTTATTATTTTACATAAAAAAGTTACAATTTACAAATTACAAAAGTTACAAGTATTTTTGTTCTCAAATAACGGTAAAAATGTGTTATAACACAAACATTCATTATTTATTCTTATTTTTCTATGACTTCACTAAATTCATAGATATTATTGTAATGTTCTATATTTCACTTTTGATATTTATATATATATATCGAATAACACTAACAAGGAGAGGGCACGACTAAGAAAATTCATTTGGGATCGAGGCTTGGTGTAATAGTAGTACTCCTTTAGGGTGTTCACCCCTCAATGTAATTCCGCCGAATGGCCAGTCAATTCGGAGAAATCAGCCTTCGAAGTTCATGCTTAGCTTTTATACAATTAAATTGTACTTTCATCCAACGATTGTATAGCTTAGATGGTAAATCGTCCGCTTACTACGCAAATAATTACAATGCAAAATAATTACATAAAACATCATTTAATATTTCATAAACCTTTCATAAATAAATGTATTTAATTAAAAAAAATAATTAAATGAATTGAAGAAAAAAAAGTTGATCGCGTGGAATCGAGCCCTAACTTCGCGCGTATTAAGCAGACGATTTGCCAACCAAGCTACAGAATCGTTTGATGAAATTAAAATTTAATTTTATAAAAGCTAAGCATGAATTTCGAAGGCTGATTTCTCTGAATTGACTGGCCATTCTGCGGAATTACATTGAGGGGTGAACACCCTAAAGAGTACTACTATTACACCAAGTCTCGATCCCCAATGAATTTCCTTAGTCGTGCCCTCTCCTTGTAAGTAAGGCATTGAAAAAAACTCATCGATTTATACTGTGAATGTCCAGTTTTGCAAGGAAAATTATGCAAGGTATTAGATACCACGAATACATAGTGAAATACCTTTAACACGGAAACGCTTAAGACGAAATATGGGTTAACTCGAAATAATATAATGGTCCCCAAAGACTACTAAGTATTCTGATGCATTTTTGTATCTTAACACGAAACGAAAATCGCTTAACATGTTAATGAAATGTTTGAGAAAATTTATGTTTTATTAGGCTGTCCTACTAAATAATCTGAAGAATTCGTTGCAGTAAATAATGGTAATGTATGTACAGCCCCAATTATGGCAGATAAAGACATATTGCAGTTTGTTCAAAGCTCAAAAAATATCATTGACGTGGAATCCGATAACGAAAATGAAATGAATAAAATAGTTCATGTTCTCACGTCATCCAAAATGAGGGCATCATGAAAATTATGTCCAGTTATTGTTATTTAGACGCACATTCCAATGATGAAATTAATAGCAAAATGGACGACATCGAACAATTTGTTGACAACTTGATGCTAAATAAGAAAATGCAAAGAGAAATATCATATCATTTTGAAGAAACTCGATAAATGCTATGTTTTTCAACAAACTTAAACATTTTGTATTAAATCTCTTAAGTTCTAGTCAATGTTTTAGTTTCATTGCTTTTTTTAAAATACATGCATATATACATATGTATGCAAATCATATGTACTGTAATAAACTTAATTTTGTTGAATTAATGTTTTTTTCCGCAATATCCTTTAACACGAAATTCTTTTAGACACGAAAAATATTTCAGTCCCCTCAGGTTTAAGTAACCGATTTTCACTGTATTTTTAAAATGCGTAAATAAACCTGAGCGAAAAACTTTTCATTTCATTTAGTGTACATCAAACTAGTTTAATTAAAACACTGAAACTGTTCGTTAAGGGAAAACACAGTTTTACGACTTTCTTGGAAAATGTGTAGTTTCTTTTCCATCACGGTATTTCCTATTAAAAAAAGTGTTTCCGAAGATATGTCCGCTTTAAATAAAACATCAAAATTCCTTCCACATTCCTCCGAATCACGCAAAAATTTCAGGTTCGTCGCTTTCAAAATGCGACTTTTTACGACATTTTCACGAAAACCCATAAAATTTGGCAAAATTCCGAATTCATTTTTAGTGCTCCTAACAGTGACTTCCGTGCGAAAGGTGTGACGCGAATGGAAGATTTTTATGACGTCACAAAATCAAGCGACACACACTTCCTTCCACCAGTATTTGAAGAAAAATACAGTGTGGTTTATGCTACGAGATTAAATTGAATTGCAAAACTCTTTTAAAATGGTAATTTTATGCCCTTGGGGATATGTTTTGGACTATTTTCCGTTTTTTAGACATTCAAATTTTACCAGTTCCTTGCTGCCAATGCGCTTTAATAGACTTTCTAAATTTTATGTCTTAAAATATCTATTATTAAAAGCCTAATTCATTCTTGCAAGCTGTTAGCTTTCATTTTCACAATAAAATATGTGTTGTGTGTGTTCTGTTTAATAATAAAAACAGAGAATTATCTTATCCTCTTCCCGATTTGATTTGATTTTGATTCTTTATTAGCATCGCCGTCTAAAGAAATGTGAGAGCTATTGGCGGAATTCCAAAGGGAGCCAAGTTCACATTAATAAAGTTAGAACAGTGATGGTCAGACTGACCCAGGTTATGGGCTACTTCTAATACGTTTAAAGTGTTGCAGTTCACCCAGAAGCGTAGGTGTGACAATTCTGTATTAAAATTGTATGTTTTCTCTTAACACTTATTTTCGACATTGTACTCCATGTTTAAAATATGACAGCTACATCTTGCTACAAAAAGACAAAAAACATAAAATTGTCAATTGAACACTTGAATGACTCCTAATAGACAGTGGACGTATTCAATGCAGCTAGCAGAGAACATAAGTGAACCGATGAATCGGAAACCTACTTATGCACTTAATTTGTTCGCTACTGAGTCCCGCGCCATCACGTGATATGACATTAACACAAGAACCCAATCCCGTGGAAAAAGTAAAGTGATGTCTCAATAACCAAGCCCATGCTTTCGAGAGAAGAAGTAACCATCAACATTTATTATTTCTTCCAGTCGGCGATTGGGAGAAAATTCATTTATATGGCTGGTATCGTAGTGTTCGCTTTTTCCCCTGCAGCAGCAATGAACGTGTTAAGATTCATCGTGCGCTTTCAGTGATAATACATGTGCCATCTTATCAAATTATTTACTTCAATAAGCCGCCCACTTAATCGATTGCGAAAAGCCAATCCTCCACTTAAGATGGAGTCAGTGTTTCATAAATTAGTTCTATTAGTATGCGCGTCTTATGTCTTAGTAAAGGCGGTAACCCCAAAATAATTTGGTTGTTAACTGGCGATCGCGATCGACTTATGCCCATCTCTTTACAAACCTTTCCCCATGAAACAAAAACATCTCTGCATTCAACCATTTTTAAACAATAAACTTCTGTTTTCATTTTTTACAGGAGGAGTGTAAGAAGGCAGGTTTACATAACTTACATACAAGTTTGATATAGTTTTAAATTACAGACACATATTAACAAAATAGTGAAGACCGGAATTACACAATTCCACAATACACTAAAAGGAAAAGTACAAAATCTATGACAAGAACAAAATATCACGGTAAGAGAAAGAAAAAAATAATATTAATAGTACAATATTAATAATAACTGTGACTAATATTTCCAATACAGATGTGCAATTAATTCAAATTCAGACAGAGAAAAAAAGCAAAAAAATTGAGAAAAAAACACATTTCTCAGTATAACTCAAAACATAGATTTATTTGAATGATGTAACAATTTCCTTTCTGCTACTACGTCTTCTATTTCTTTTCATTTCTTAAATAAATGAATCACAATATCAGAAGAAAGGCGATTTACTTTTCATACCCTCCTTCTTTTTAAAACAATTAAACCTTAATAGAGCAAAAACAGATCCAATCTCTTCTAAGAGATTTGGTCATGTATTGCAACAGTATTTTATTTATTTTTAAAGTAAAATTATCAGAATAACAAGTAATTGCATTATCCCTATCTAGACGTTTTATAATTAGTACATTCCTTAGGTTCTAATAATTTGGTATCGGCTCCTCTGCACCAGTGCTACCCAATCTTTTTATCGCAGCAGACCGGTCAGCATTTGATAATGTTACCTCAGCCCGTTGAGGTGAATAGTTAATTGTTTACAGTTTATACTGTTTGGGTTTACTAATTTTAATTTAATTATAGTTGTAAACATGCCTTCAAAATAAAATGCATTTACACCAAAAAAGGAATATAAAGCAATTTAACATTTGTGGTGTCCCCTCCGTTTGGAACAACACCCTTTCTCCACTACTAAAGCGACCTATGTCTGAGGGAAGGAAGGAAGAACCACGAAAATCTGCCATACTAAAATCAGTTTATTATGATCTTAGTTGGTATACAATACAACAACAATACTAGTCTAAGAGTACATTGATCACGAGTGAGTAGACGCAACACGTATTACTGATGATAAGCGCAATTAACAACTGAATCTATATTTATATATTAATTCCTAACTTAATATTATCCGCACTTTCCTTATAGTTTAGATAAACTAGCTTACCGCTATTTCTTGGGAAAACCACTACGGTTCGTAAAACGTCGATTCAACCTTTAATGTGTTTGGCTCTGGCTTAGACAATGCTCGGTGGGTCTCGGACCCATTTTTGGCTTATCTACACCGGCACCGTTAGGCCAAATCCTAGAATAAAGACTTCTCTTCTAGACTTTTTCTCACTTCACTTAGCGACCACTTCTAGCATTACTTCTCCACTTAGCGACCCTCGCGAATGCCAACAGTCCAATATATACATATAATTCCCAATTTGCATACAAACTTTCTCTTCTTGAGCTGGTTGGAAAGAATTGTCATTCTGGCTCCAAAGAATCCCAAGAGGACAATTAGTGGAAATCGCGATGAAGCCCCGTCACACATTTAAATTCAATAGAATGCTAAATCAATAAAAACCCTGAGCTTGGTAACGAGATGGTTCGATCTGGGTTCAATCTGGGGTATTAGAGACGAGATGGTTCAATCTGGGGGTATTAGGAGACAATGGTATTCGAAGTATGTTGTTTATGTCCAGCTTATTCCGTTGTTTTGATTGGCTGCCGGTCGCACAAACCCAAGAGAAATACACCATAGTAAATAAAATAGAAATACTTTAATGTTCCCCTTGGGTACTGGTCCACGGCCCGGAAGAGTTGGGGACCACTGCTCCACATGAACTATTTTCAACGCCACTAGGACCGGAACCTATGGCTCGACAACGCCATTTAAGAGTTTGTGACCATGATCATTTGTCACACGCAAACGCAACCGCAGCATTTATCTTCTCGATGAAAAACTTTTATTATTATTAAAATACAATATAAATAATGATATTTCACTTGTTGTAAGATTTATAAATTTTGCTTCATAAATGACAAAATAATAATAGTAGCGCGATAATTATCATCTGAATTCATTTGCGAAATTGAATGTTTCATTTCATAGCATCAAGAACTCTATAATTTGTTTTTAAGTTACAAGTAGAGTACAATAAACAAATGAAGAAATAAAGAAAAACTAAAAAATAAGCCATTTTAATTTGGATAACTTAGTAATCTTTGCTTCCAAAGTCTTCTACGTCCAACAAATGCAACATTAAACATTAAAATATTGTAAATGGTGATATTTAAAATATCAAAATGCAAACAATACCATAAGTAGGTATTTAATGTTTCATCTTCACAAAAAAATTTACAATAAATCGTAAATTGTATTCATGAACTATCTTTCCAAAATCACAATAAACATTCCTTGTAGAAATACAGAGCTCTTAATAAATTCCTGAGTTAATTTAATCCCCTCTTTAGTTATTATTTGCAGTTAACCAGGCTTACAGGTTTTGTAACAGATATACTTAGTATCAGCATCAAGAGTTGACAGATTATACGGACTCGTAACTTGGCGAGAGAGAGAGAGAAACCAATTAATACGCCAAACCACGTCAAGAACTCCCCATGTCCGGAATAAAAAGGGAAAAAATATGCAAAGGAAATCATGGGCGAAGTTTCGAATTACAAGTACCGGCGAGTTTCCACTAATTGAAATTATATTCGCCAGAGTTGTGTTACAGATTCCATGATGACAAAACTTCGAAAACAAAAGATTCCATTAGAATGCCACGGTTCGTATTTCAAGTAAAATTCCGTTCTGTGTGTCGCTGAAGGTAACATTTCACCATTCCAGAATCGTTGTGTCATAGAGTCCGAATTTTCCCTCCCTCCCTGTGACAAGTCTTCTGACGTCACGAGTAATTGCAATGAGAGTAACAATGGCGGGCTGACACCTCGAACTCGTTCTTGAAGCGAGCACGAAGGAGAAGTTGTCAAAATGGCGGCACTGTTAACTTAATTAAAAAGGGGAAATGACTAATGGTTATTACATGGCAATTACGATATGGTTTTGGTTTTGCTGTCTGTCGACGATAATTAATTTAATCCGTCTCCAGATTCCAAATGATTTTTGTCTTTCCTTCCGTGATTAAGATCGGCGATCCAGACTTTTAATTAATTCATTTTATTATGCTGGGAATGTTGGCAACGAAAAAAATAAATAAAAAGTAATACATATTCATTTGCACTGTATCGCTGGATTCGAAAAAAGTTGTAGATAATATAAACACTAGAAAAAATATAATCACTCTTTGATAATATCACTAATGGTTGATATATTGTTCACACACATATGAAACCAAACCTTATTATATCTGTTTCATCGCATATTGAGGAATAAAATTGAATGTAATTTAATTGAAACTTTTTGTTTGAATGGTTTTCCATGAACAGGAAAATTTTATTCGTGTTTTATTAAAATATATGGAATTAAATTTTTTTCTCATCATTATATTATTTACTATTGATTTAAAATATGGCAACTTTTTCATATGTATCTTAAGAATGTTTCTAGAAACTAATTATGTTTTTCAGTAAAATGTAACAATATGAAAAGGATTTTTAGTTACATTATCAATTCATCGATTTCCAGGATTTTAATGGTTTGGGTGCAATTCCCTGATCAATCTCAATGAGGAAATTGGCTTCATTCTTTTAAAATTTAATAAAGTAAATATTTTATTCGATTTTGAAACTGATTCAGGAAAATCTTAATTTTTTTTCAAAAAAACTAAACATTTATTAAAATTTTCCGCATTTATATGTAATGACTGAATAGTCTCTGAATTTCCGCATTAAAGTACCCGTTTTAAGTGAAATAAGATCTATTAGTAACTTTATTATATTAAAACTATGTATAAGTAAGTATTATAGACCTGCAGGCCTAAAAACTGTAGAGATATTTATTTACATTTCATCACATATCATCGAATTTGGAAAAAGAGTATATGCTTTCTTAGTCAACTGTTTTCCCTTTATGAAAATATATAAGAGTATTACTTATGAAAAATACTTTTGTGACTAATTATATATATTTATATATATTATGACAATGAATGTCAAAAAACAATTACGCACATAACGCATTGATACATGAATAGTAAAGCATATTTTGTTGATAATCATCCAAAAATGAAAAAATAATTTCGTCATTCCTGCAAAAGTCGAAAGCGCTTAAAATTTGTTAAAGCATTTACAATATATCTCACTTTACTAGCTGTTAGACGATGGAAACTGAAAAGCCTGCGAGCCACATGAAATATTTATGATGCTATAAAATAAGGATTACCTTAATGAAAAGTCGATAAAAATCAAAAGAAATCGTTCTGGGGGTTGTAACACAAGCCCCGTCGTTTCGGCAGTTGGTCTATTTCTTCACTCTAGAAAGAACGTGGTTAATTCATGAAGTGCATCCCAGCTTCCTACACTTCATCGTCTAAGTAGAAACGTAATGCTGTCAAAAGTGTCCTACAGTCCTGGAAGTGTGGAGTGACAAATACGGACTGTACGGTGGGTGTTCTAACATTTTCCAACGGATTTTTTTAAGTTGTCTTAGTTTCACGGTAGACGTGTGGACCGACATTGTCAAGGAGCTACGATATCGTTTGCTACCCTTCTCGAAAATCTTTACATGAACTGTTCCAAGCCGTTCGAATTAAACAGCGCTCACCATAGACTGTCACTATTCATAGACAGATGTCCGCCTTAAACTCACCCCCTGCAATCAGAAACTGTACTACAGTAAGTCGTTCCGATCAGGACACATCCTTTTATGGCACGACTTTGCTTTCAACTTCCTCTACCATAAACAGGTTTCACTGGTAAACGTTGAACATTGTATATGGTGTACCCTTCCTACTATCCTTCATGCTATAGTTGCACTCACTTTGATGCAATTGCATATGTCTACATTTCATTTGGGCAACCCTTATAAATTAAGTATTAATATATTGTGCTTAAAAATGCATTTATTAAGGCCAGCAGTTTAAAAAATATCATAAAAAACAATTGGAAAATGAGAATATTGTAGAGTTTTTTTTTATGAATATTTAAGAGCAAAAATAGGGATACAATTGAAGCAAACATTTTATGATGTATTAATTTTCTTTTATGTGTAGGTGATTAAAATTTCCCTTAGAAATCCGTTGTATAAAAAAGGAACATTTTTATTAATTTCACCATCATTAATTAAAAAATTTTCAAAATCATTTCGAATACACATTTTTCAAACAAATGATGCATACATTTTTACTCTAATAACAGGGAAAAAATCGTTAAATAAAGAGAATAATTTTAAAGGACAGAAATTCAAAGAAATTAATTTCAGAATGAATGATTATGTTTGAAATTAATAATTTTGCGTATTTCAAAAAATAAACTTATTTTTTTATTTGTAATATGACAAGTTTACTTAAAAGGATTTTTAAATAATATTTGAATGCAAAAATGTGTTTATAAAAATTAAAATATTAAAGCATCATGAAATGTTTAAGTCAACATTAAAAATTACTGAGTATCGACATGTTTAAAATTTGTGATACTGTTTTCGTCACATCTTACTTTTTCTCTCAGTCTGTCCTTACCTATAATTTAACCGTGCGTTTTCAATAAATGTTTTTCTAGATTTCGAAAGAGATATATTCTTTCTTTTATATCTCGATACTTAAAGAATCCAGAACATGAAAAGGACGACAAAAAAAAGCGGAAGCTGCTTCACCTTAAGTTCAGAAATTTAGTTCCGAATGCGAGGATTTTGCAAGCTACATTTAATAGTTTAAATGAGAGTATTTGAACTTTTTGAGAAGCGTATAACGAAAAAGATGAAAAGGTATGATACTTTTTTAGTTGTGTCTCGTGCCCTATACTTATTCTAAATTAAGACATTTTTCAACTACAAAACATACAGTGGAACTGAAATTTGAAGAAATAATTACTATGTCTACTAATTTGTAGTCTAATATACTCACATTACCTTAAATGGGCACATTTCGAGCACGATTATAAGTTGAAGGTGAAGAATTCTGTGAGAGTGTATGTATACGCATGAGAGGATTTCATGGGAATTAAAGCATATTGTTGGGATAATCATTATTTTGTTGAAGTCATCGAAAAGACAAGGAAACATTTTAGTATTTTAAATTATAAGGGTTGCCCAAATGAAAAATGGACAAATTGAAAAAAATGAATACATTTATTGGAAATAAAAATAAATCACCCCCTGGGCGTTGTAACACAGATTCCATCTTTTCGGCAGTAGGTCTATGCTTGTTTTTTCTGTAGAAAGATTGTAGTTAATTCTCGAGAAAGTCCTGCATAGCTTTCTTCACCTCGTCATCTGAATGGAAACAATGTGATATCTTATGTGGTAAAAAGTTTGGAAGGTGTCAAGGCGACACATCTGAACTGTACGGTGGGTGTTTCAACACTTTTCAACGAAATTGTTGTAAGTTGTATAGGATTCACAAGAGACGTTTGGGCTGGCATTGTCAAAGATATCAGATATCATTTTCTACCCTTCACGAAAACGTTTGCACCAATTGTTCAAACTAAGAGCAGGACTCAACATTGATTGTCCCATTCGCTAATGCCCGTATCCCGCTCATTTTATATATATACTCAACCCACCTCCTGTATAATTATTTTGAGTGCTATTTCGGCTGACTTACTGAAAACTCGTGAACGAACGACTCATCGCTGCTGATCGACGCTGAAATAGGACTCGTCTTGTCATGGATTAGAGTACAGATTGTTTGGCTGAACATTGGAATACAATAAAATATGATAAACGGCTGCACGGAGCGTTTATCCTCTCAATCATTTAAGAATTACTCCAATACATGGCATATATATATATATATATATATATATATATATATATATATATATATATATATATATATATATATATATATATATATATATATATATATAATATATACATATAATATATATATAATATATATATACATATAATATATATACATATATAATATATATACATATACATATATAATATATATAATATATATATACATATATAATATATATAATATATATATATATATATATACATATAATATATATATATATAATATGTATATCCATATAATGTATATATACAATATATACGTTATTAATTTGAAATGATTTTCATTCGATTTCTTTAAAAATTTAGTCATTTTCATTGCAAACATTCTATTGCTCCTGTCCTCTGTCGTAATTTGTGCTATTTTCGAATATGGATATTTCTAATCTTATAAGTGAGCAGTAGTTTTTATTATTTTTAAAAAATATATGGGTCTTGTGTTTTTAATTATCGCTCATTTCCATTTTATTTCACTTTTAAATAATGTATTTTCAAACGTTCTATGTCCGGTGAAGTTCATTAAAGGATCTCGCAGTTTCTAGAATTTTTCATTAGCAATTATTAACTGATGTTCATTATTTATTAATTTTATTATATATTTTTTAATTATTTTATGCATAATATAAAATATAATTATATAATACAACTATTATTATACATAATAATCAATATTATATTAAATAATTCTTATTGTGTACAAGTCTAATTATTATTATTGTATAAAATAATAATTATTATATTATATTGCATGGTTATTATTCTATAATAACTACTATTAAATTATATTTTATGATTATTATTCTATAATAACTACTATTAAATTATATTTTATGATTATTATTATCATAAAATTCTTTAAAAATTACTATTATGCATAGTAACAATCATATAATATAATAATGATAATATATGAATAAATATAAAATGACATAAGCTCTAATTATTATTATATTATATAGATATAAATTATTGATTGATAATGTTTATTTTAACCTCTCTTTCTATATTCTTTATTTAAAAAATCTTTCAATATTAAAATTATGTCCTTGACGATTTGTTACCACTAGGCCGCCCTTTTGCATTCTATATCACTGGACAACAAGCACAGCTGGGTGCGTAGCACGCAAAAAGCAAATTAGTTTCTTGTTATTGTAGAATATGTTGAATTTATGAAGTATTTTATATAAAAACAAGAAATAAGAGTAATACCATTTCTAAAAAACAGGCATACTTTATGTTAGAAATTTAATTCTTCCGAAAAAATAATCCTTTTTAAGGTCACAAAGAAAGATGCAATATAATTAAACTACGGATTTTGTGCATTTTTTAACCCCTATGAAATCAAAAATTTATAACAGAAGTGAATCTCAAATAAAGCAATCGAGCTATAGTTATACTCAAGAAGCTTGTAATCTCAAAATAAATGAAATCATAGTTGGCTTTTCGAATCTACATATCCGTTCTCATTAAAATCTGCATCATACCTAATTTTCTTTCTTCAAATGTCCTTTTCCAACAGATCCCCTCATACGATGCTAAATCATTCTTATCTCGTGGCATTTCCAAATAAATTCAACAATTGCATTCTTAGAAATCAAATGTTTGTCGTTTTCGGGAACAGAACATTCGATATTAATTTAAATCCAACCAATAGCAATGCATCATTAATCAAATTATTTTTTGCCCTTGCGCTCCAAAAATCATTTTAGAAATGGAGAGAGAATTAAATTATACTTTTGAGGAAAGACAACTGAAAGCAAAATCTAAAAACAGACAGAGTGATAAATTTGCAATGAATATCACAAATCCGAAATTTTAATAAAGTTTTTTCAACAAAAACTATGAAATGAGATTCGTCTGTCTTTTTTAAAACATTTGTCAACTTTAAATAACGAACAACAATAAAGTATTCAGAGCACGTGATCTTAGAGGGATAAATCCACCTTTTCATTGTATCTAAGATTGTTTAAGTATATAGTCTGCCAGAATGAAATCGTTATCTCACCATGAAATACAAAAAATATAGCAAAATACGAGGGACATACTAATCTATAGCTAAAATTTTGCAGAACTGTAGATCATTCTAATGCAGATATTTGTACGAAATTGCTGGTAGAAAGAATCAAAGAGAAAATTTTGTAGGTGAATCTCTGTAGTGCGAGCATGTTAAACTCGCAGACCACAACAAATATGTTAACATCCCGGTTAACCTAACATCATAAAACCATATTCACCAAAAATACTTTAGAATAATTTGTATAAAAATTCTTAATTTATACATAAGGAACTACAACAATCGGCAATTAATAATTTGCGAGTAGTGATGATCGATGCACCATTTTTCCCATCAAAAGCGACACATATTTTACTAATCGATAATAATTCCTACAGCATCATTCATCAACTACGTTGTTTTATATGGGAAATAATATGTAATTCATTTTAAAAAACAACAAAAATAATATTATTTTCGTTATGCGTATTGATTTGTTTCATTACTCCCCGTCTGCTGTTAGGTAAACTAGAAAAAATATATTGACACCTCTATTAAAATTTTCATTAACAATTATTTCAATAAGAAAATATACAGTAATATCTTGACTTACGCTACCCCGACTTACACGAATTCGGAGTTACGCGATTTTCAAACCTCGTCTTCTGTTTGAGAAAAAACAATTGTGAAATTAGTAATGTGATTGAAGAATGTGCCGATCTTGATAGACAAATAAATTTTGAAGTGGATAGTGATGACTTTCAAGAACTGTTCGCTTCCCACGAACAGGAGCTGGCAATTGATGAATAGAAAACAGAAATGATCATAGAAATGCAGGAGCAGACGCAAGGCATTGAAGCAGTTGGAGTCTTTAGATCCAGTTCGGTTGGGAATTTTACAGAATGTCTCAGTTTAAAAAGATTACAAATTTTTGAAAATATAGACTTAAACGATAAGCAATATTTACTCAACAGTACAAGGAATATAAAACTTATCAGCGTACCACGAGGAAATTTCGGGGAAGATAAAAAAATCTTTGAACCGGCAAACTACTTTGTTACATTTTATGAAACCTTTTACATCAAAATACCTTCGTCTTCCAATTATATAAGCGTTATCTCTCTCTATATATGAAACATGTTTTCCCTAAAATACTATTTTCCTTCGTCTCTGGCTCTGAATAAAAATAATTTATATGTATTTATATGCGGAGAGAGAGAGAGAGAAATCCCACCCCAACTTATATGAATTCGACTTACGTGGTTACCCCTCACCTAGTGCGTGTCGTGGTATTACAGTATGGGTATTTCTATTATTTCTTCATTAGCTTGTACTTTGAGTAATGCGATTAATCACACTGAACTTACACCTTTAAATTTATTGTGACTTTATCGAAAATAAGTGATCGAACCAAAATTTACCGGCGAACATCAGTATTTGCAAGAAAAGTGCAAATTAAAATATTTAGGCGGAAATTTTATTATTATTAACTTTGCACGTGGACTGTAGGGACGAACTGGCCTTTATAAATATTTCTTTCGGGGGACAAACACGGCATGATGAGCGTACCTAATATAACAACTCACACTTTCACATAAGGACTAACAGCCCCGGAAGATTTCACTTCTATCAGTACCTCTACAAGGTGAGTCTTTTGTAGTACTCGAACCTCGCCACAAGTCGAGTTCGCAATCACACACCACGCAATCATAACCCTTCAGCTACCGCAGACACAGTATTTCAACGGTGACTTAAAAGCTAACTAAGAACCCTTTACATTTAATAATATTATTAGATTGTGCCAAAATTGTATAATATACAGGTCATTATATATTTTTAAAATAATTAAGTATTATCATATACGAATCAGGAGGAATAAAGTTAAAATAAGAAAAACAATTACCATCATAACTGCATGAAATTTGGTCAGTGGCAATACATGACTTTGGTACTCGATGTAAAGCAATACATTGGAGAAATTTCAGCAAGAAAAAAATTAAAGGAGCAGATATTTTCTAAGGAAGTACTAAATGAGAATTTCCAGCATATATTGAGTCTATTATTGTGTGTAACGATTATTATATCAAACAGTTTTGCAGGTGAATGTTTTAGTAAGTTGCACGTCGGTCGCATTGGAGTCGTTTATATGAAAACTCTCTCTCCCATTTATGTATACTGGAAAAATATAGAGAAGGGCAATAAATAATCAGTGAGGAATTACCCTACGTGTATGATTCTTTTAAAGCAACCTAACTAAGTTGAGGTTTACTTTTGGGAATTTCCAAGTAATACTAGCATTTACATATAGGTGGATGCATTTTTTTATCATAGACAGTAATTCGGTATGTTCGAAAGTATGCCCTACAAAGTAATTACATCTTCTGTAACAATAGGGAAATTCCGAGTTAGAGAGTTGTCTCTCGTAATAGTTCTTCATATGAGATGGTGCATTTTTCCAGAGAAATGGAATAAAACATTTTTGCAACCTCACGCTTTTCAAACAGTAATACAGTGATTCTCAACTTTTTTTTCGCTGTACACTTTCAGCGATCCTAAAATTTGGTAGTAAACTAACAATAAAATATTTTTTTTAAAAAATTTCATCGGTAAAGTTTAAATACTTATCTATAATACACTTCCATCTGTCCACGAAAGAATAAATTAAATACATCACGAATACTCGTGGCTTATTTCTATAAAACTCCTGAATGATTCGGTTCCGGATTTTATTTTTTCCCTCGGAGTATAATGAATAATTAAAAAAAAATTGGCGGTACACTCTTCATACATTTGGCAGCACAGTGGTTGAGAATTCTTGCAGTAATGGAAAGGTTGTATGTCACGCTCAAACAGTCAAAATGAATTTAAAATCCATTGTCAAAAAATAAGAATATCGCATTACCAATTGAATCCCTATTTGTTTCATTTATGAAGTTTTCTAGATTCACTAACACATGAAATGCGAGGAAAATTATTATTCAATATAAATTTCGGATCATGTGGAGATCTAACGCTCCTTTATGTTTTCTACAGTATACAGAAAAACCAAGACAAAGCGTGAGCAGATAATTCAATCTTTTCTTAGTAATTCGATTTTATTGAGAAATTATATTAGGGATACCAAACGGAGAAACGGAAAATCGTGAACAAATTGGGAGACGTACTTTACCGCAAAAAAGCATCAACGTAGGTTCGTATCATGTGCGTCATATAAGCCAGTTACTGAAGCATTAGTCTGATTCAATTACCCTACCATCGTCAATGAAAGAGATTGATGTGTCCGTGTCTTTATCCGAGAAATGTTCTGATTCACCGAGTTCACGTGTGCCTTCGCCAGACAGATGCCACCGAAGGGATGTCAAAATCTTTGACGTTTCCACTAAATTTGAGCATTCGTCTTTCAGAAAAAGAAGTGGAATGCATCGATGTGTACGTGAGATAATCTGTATCGATGTTGTACTGTTCACGCACTGAGAAGATGGTATCTACTGCACATCCGCTGGTGATGGCTTACGATGAGGGATAAGATTTTCACCCCACCTTACTTTATCTATGTCTTGTGGTACCGTATAATTTAATTGTGTTTTTTTTTTAATAAATGCTTTTCAAATTCTAAAAGAGTTTTTCATTTTCCTAGCGTTCAAAATACTTACAAAGACACGATATACATCAGAAGCAGTTGGAAACGTATGTAAACTTAACACATTCCAAATTCAATGCACATAAATAGTAATTCAAATATTAAAATTGTTCTTGGAAATATTGAATTCAGAATGTAAAGGATAAATGTGCAATTTAGCACAGTCTTGTGTGTGGTGCGTGTGTGAGTGAGTGTATGTGTCCTTGAGTGAGTGTATCTGTGTATGAATAAGTGTACCTATGTGTGAATCAGTGTATTTGTGTGTGAATAAGTGTATCTGTGTGTGAATAAGTGTATCTGTGTGTGAATAAGTGTATAAGTTTGTGAGTGAGTGTATGCAAGTGCGAATGTGTGTATGTGTGTGGGAGTGAGTATGTGTATGTGAGTGAGTATATGTATGTGAGAGTGTATGTGCGTGTGAGAACGTATGTGTGTGTGAGTGTATGTGTGTGCAAAGAGATATTGGGTGTAAATAATATTTTTACTTAACTCATGCATACTTTTAAATAACTCATCGAATCTCAATGTGTTAACATAGTAAGAAAACCTTTTAAAGCTGCAATTTTTCTTTCTCTCCAGTTGTTTTTTATAACATTCATTTTAAAACAAATAACATTAAAATTCTCTTTTTCAGGGAAAGACAAGCTAACTAGAATTTATAATGAGAATCAACAATTTGGATTAATTCGAATGTCTCAGAAATCAAAACTTAACCTTAAAAATTTTTATGTTAAAAGTTAAGAGCTGACTCCATTTTATCACTATCATCATTCCTGTCTATACAATTGAAATGCAACGCATTATACACATACCCTATTTCAACGATTAGAAGTAAGAATAAAGTAGAGATTAGTGTGAATTTGTCATCTAATCCCCAGTAACCTTTTGTAATATCTCGTTATCTTGATGCAACTTAAATCTTTTATATAAAAGAACATGATTGTAACGCCTTTATGAAATCGTAAGATGTATTTACAATAAATTTCTGGAAATATATCTTCTGAGAGAAGGCAATACAATTTAAAGTAAACAGAATGGAAATACACAAATATGTATATATTACATGTCGATTCGAAAATATATATAATGTGACCATTTTCACAGTATCATCATTTTTTTTATTAAATTCAGTTATTTACATGAAATTTTCAATATGGCTTCCTTCAGCATAGTACACTTTACGTAGGCTCTTAGGTCTAACAAAAAGAGTATTCTTGACCATTCTTGAAGGGATTTTTCTAACTTCCTGTTTCATTGCTTTCTGAAAACCTTGAAGCGTTCTTACTTTACATCTGTTTAATTTTTTTTAAGAAAATTCCCATAAAAGCTGATTGCAGGGAGCAAAGTCGGGGGGGGGGATGGTAGCTATTTCTCAGAATGAAGAAAATTTACTTTTTATTTTTCTTTTATCTTTCTGCTTTTTTACAAGTGATTTTGCAATATGACTTGGTACAGAATCTTGGCGGAAAAAACAACTTTTCTTGAAGGTAAAGACGTTAAATTTCTTTTATCAAGAGCTTCAAAACTTTTTCTGATAGCATCCATTTTAGCTATTGGTTCTACAAAAAATGATTTTGTCAAGCCTAGTGAGGACATTTCCTTACATAATAAAATACCTGAAGGCTACCTTTTGGAAAAAAACTCCATCTTTGCGACGATCTTTGCTGGAAATTTGTTGTACCTTCGTTTCGATTTGTCAGTTGTGGAGGCAGTACTTCATCCGAAGTTGTTGAAGTTTTGTATCTACCTTTGCATAACATTAAGTACAGAAGCCAAAAGTGTTTTCTTCGGTTTTCTACTGTCTTCGCTGATATTTGATGACATACTAGTTCGGTCACTTTTTTATAGAAAACTTTTTTTTACCTGATGACAAACTGTCGATTGTTATACCTATAGTTTCTTTGCCAAGTTTGAAGTTTCTTTTCCCATAGTTTCTTTCTTTGAGACGGAGGTTTTCCAAGCTTCTTTCTTTTTTTCCATTAAGGACTTCTTTTCGTTCAATTTTTTTTTCTGGAGCTTTTGATTGCCAGAAAAATCTTATTTGTTTTTGAAGTTTAGATAGTAATACATCGGAAAAATATCTTATCTGATTTTTAAATGCATAATTTATAATAGAATTTGAACAACCATTTTACAAAAGCTGTAAAATTTTATTCAGACTTTGAGGATCTAATTTTGGTACCATCATTTACCCTTAAACATAAAAATGGTTAGATTAGTAATTTAAATGTTTTATTTTTAAAATAATCCACAGTATTAAAACGATTGAAGTTCACCATAATTAGTTACATGCTTTTAAAATTGGTCACACTAACTTTGAATGAACCGGTATATGCCCACACAAACATTCATATGTATGACTTCTTACTTTCAAATGACTGTTTATCCAGACATACATGCAATGTCTTACAATGGAGGATCTTTTAATCTTTTTTTTAAGAAGCAAACTTATAATATGAAGCTTACTTCTATTTATAAAGGATTAGCATTAACTTCGAGAAATTAAAGGATATTATTTTTCCACATACGAACTCACATATATATCTCATACTTCAATGTAAATTGCTTAGAATTGAAGATGATTTTATATGTTTTCAATATAATAATATTGACGAATCTGGGAATATAAAACGTATTGCAGTTAGACTTAAACAACTTGAGCAAAATATGCTATTCAGTTTTAAAGTACTATCTATGGCAAAGCAAAGAAAATTATTACAATATAAATATTAAAATTAAAAAGCAGAAATCTGTTTATTCTGAGCGCTTATTAGGAAGTTTCCATTTCTTCTCTGAATAAAATTAAAAGCAACTGAAACTTGATCAAATAAAATTACATTTAAAAAGGCTATTTATTGTAAAATACTGCTTCATTTCACATAAAAGTGATGTTTTTAAAAGAAAAAAAAAATTCTGGAATGTTACATGATACTTCTAATGTTTCATTTTAATGCAAATATTTGCTAACATAGATATTTGTCACTTTCATTTCAGATTAATTTATTCAAATATTTCAATGACTTCAGAAAGTGCACAAATATGTTTGGATCATGATTTGACGTATTTAGATTTTAAAAAATTTGTTTACGATTAAATTATAAGATTTGTGAATCTGTTCACATATTGTTTCTTAGAATTAAATCCCGCTAAATATAATAACTAAATAAAATTTCTGCCATACAAATTCCAGGGGAATATTTTATCAAATGATTTTTTTGTTAAATGTATTGCGACGTTTGAGAAAATTAATGGTAAATATTTGGTTTACTTACGTCACAGCTATTAATTATCGTATACACATTGGTTATTTAATTACGGCTCAGACTATGATATTTATGAGGGAGGAGACCATAACCGTCCTCTTCGTAGTTTTCCAACGTACCTCCCTTTCAGCTCTCTCGTGGGGTAGGGTGATCTCTTTCTCACACCTCAAATTACATCCGGCTCGTGGGCTGAGTGGGGTTTTTCACAGTTCTAGGTTGCCAGAGTGATGGTAGAAGACAGGGCCCCGCAATATTTAGAGGTAAGCGTGTCCACTGGTACGCTGTTATTCTATCCACAAAAAAGCCGATTTTTCAGTTGTGCGAGACGAAAACGTCAGGATAAATTCATGAGCTATTAATCTAATAGTTCTACCACACACATTTTTATAAATAAAAAAAATAGATTTCGATAAAAGTGAAGTAATTTTTCAATTATATACAAAAATACGAGGCATCTAACTGACATGATAAGATTTACTCAAAACAGACTGCTTTTTTGTAGTAAATTGTACTAATTTATAATATGCATTTTCTCTTTAGGATTGTGTACATACATATGCAGTCACAAGATAGTACCACAGGTTAAATGATTTTAAAAATATACTAATTATAATAGCTGCCTTGCTTTGAATAATTTTGTTCTTCCTTCCAAAATTTCCCAATAAAATAATTTGGGTTTTCAAGTGTACAAAGATATAGTTATAATTGAGTTACGAATTTTTACTTTTATGCGGTGCTGCTCTAAGATGGTTCTGTGTTGGCGGAAAGTTAAATGGCAATAGTTAAAGAGGTATATTTAAAAATTTTATTGCACTTTATACTTATGTAATTTTAAATTTTCGATATTAAGTAAGTAGTTTTAGTTATATTTATTTCCCCTTATTATATTTTTATAATATTACCAATAGTATAATGAATTTAATTTTCTGATAATGACATATTTTTACTCCTTTTAACTTTTCCCCACAGCCCAATAGTATAGGCAAATTGCAATTGAAGATTTGCTGGCATTTATTTAAGTCTCAGGTCCTACAGCTAAGAATTTACAATTTCACTACTGTAGATATAGTTTATTCTTACCTATACTGTCTAATTGTACTTCTATTTATGTTTTTCTTATTTAGAATTATAGCTATTTCATAATTATTATCAATTATTATAATGTGATAATGAATGTGTGTGTTATGTTGTTTCTGGGATGAATTCGTAAACGATGATTTGCCAGAATAACCTGTTTATTTTTAAAATAACAATAAATTAAATGAAGAATAAAAATTAATGAATTAGGTTAAGCATTTAAACGGGTGTCCTCGCCTAATTGGCTTTCATTATGTTCTTTTAATAGTTATTACTGCTATGCTGTTGAGCATCTGCCTCTCTTGCGTTCTCTATCTCTGCTCTCGTGTTCTAATGTCTCTTCTCTCGCCACCTCTTCCGTCGGAGTCATTGCCCTCTCGTTTCTTTTCGAAGCCACTTGGGAGGGGGATGCTAGTAGGGGGCTTTCAGTAGCGCGTAGCACCATCTACTTCATATGTATACACTCAGGAACATTGAAAATAGCGACCCAAGAAGGAAGCTAAGTACAATCGCGAAACTTTGCAAATGAGTACAGCGTAATGTGATATGCAAATGATCCAAGTTTTGTGCCAATACACATGCTCCTACACGTCGAGGTGGTGCTACAATCAGGAAGAGGGTGCTATATAAGCCAGCGCAAATTGGAACATTCTTAAACGTGACGATTACCCACCGATTGTAGGAAGACTTCGATAAGCGAAACATTTCAGGTAAACGCGCTAGAAGACATTTCTCACAGTTAAGCGAGTTTGATAGAGGCCTGATCATCGGGATGAAAAATGCAGGCTGGTAGACGCGCCATGTTGCTGACCAGGTGGATCGTTCGGAGTGTGCCGTTACAAATTGATGGAAGCAGTGGACACGAGAAGGTACCCACGCGCGGAAAACCGGGTGTGGAGTGACCAGGAAGACCACGAGGAGAGAGGACCGAAGTATCGTGCGACAAGCTGTTGGGGACCCCACAGTGACTCGTTCAACGATACGAGCAGACGTAGGCGTAGCAATTGTTCCATAACCCATTTCCAGACACCTTGCAGAAGCAAATATTAAATCCAAGCGCCTTTTCCGTGCACTTCCTTTTACACCGAAAATCGGCAACTGCGTCTACAGTGGTGCCAAGCCAGATTAATGTGGAATGTCACAGATTGGCAAAAGGTTGTGTTTAGTGATGAATCCCAGTTTGTTTTGGGGACAGATGATAACCGTTTAGGGTGTGGAGGCGCCCTGGTGAGCGGTACAATTCCCCCACACTATTCTACGTAAAACTGCCCGCACTGCTGGTGTAATGGTCTGGAAGGGCATAGCGTATGATAGCCGGTCCACTTTAATTGTGACCCGTGGAACCTTAACGGGCCAACGTTACGTTGATGATATTCTTCGACACCATGTAGGACCTTTCCTAAATGGTCTCCCAGGGGCAATTTTCCAGCAAGATTATGCTCTTCCGCATACAGCAAGAGTTGCTCAAGACTTCCTACGTCATTTTCAGGCTCTTCCATGGCCGGCCCGCTCCCCTGATTTGTCCCCTGTAGAGCATGTGTGGAATCAGCTAAAACGGCAGATGCCATTGTGTCACTCTGTACATGATTTAGAGTTGGCTGTTCAAGATTTGTGGGCCCATCTGCCTCAGGATAACATAAGGTGTCTAATCAACTCAATGCAGGACCGTGTGGTGGCATGCATTGCAGCTAGAGGTGGTCCAACGTACTATTGAAGTTGCCCAGTATTTGTGTCTTTGCACACCCTGTATTCGTTTAATTGTCTTGTTTTTTAGATCAAGGGAATCTCTCATCTGTGTCATTATGTGTATTAAATTTTATTTCAATCCGATGCTTTCTTCTTGGATCGCTATTTTCATTGTTCCTGAGTGTATATGAAATGTTTCTTTAATCTTGCTTGTGTGTAGTAATGATAAATGTAGTAATCCTATAAAAACATTGCAATTTTTAATGCTACTGTAACGAAAGGACAGGGGTAATTAAGGTGGTGAAGATTATTGTAAGGATGATGTTGTATACTTGTGTTATCGACGAGGCAGTCCTTTGAAAAAGTAAATCTGGTTTATTCAGCTTTTAATGTGTAGCATTCCATCTTCACAAGAAGCACATGAAACATAGAACACATAAAACTAAAATACAACGCGCTGCAGTTGACTTCATGGTGAAAGGACAAAGACATAAGAGAGTGGGATTTTCAAGAGATTCGCTTTTATACCAAAGTCAAATTCACATTATTTGGGAGTGGGGTGGATGGATGTAGTTCCAAAAGTCCCCGTTAGACGGGTAACTAATGAAAATAGTTTCACGGTTTCCTGTAGGACTGGAAAATAAATAAATCAAGAACTATTAAAGATTAAGAGTGGGATTTTCAAGAGACTCGCTTTTATACCAAAGTCAAATTCAAATTATTTGGGAGTGGGGTGGATGGATGTAGTTCCAAAAGTCCCCGTTAGACGGGTAACTAATGAAAATAGTTTCACGGTTTCCTGTAGGACTGGAAAATAAATAAATCAAGAACTATTAAAGATTAAATGATTGGAAATTATTACATATATATATATATATATATATACATATATATATTTCAATCGGCTGCATATTAGCAAAACATATCTTTGCAGACACGGCAAGCCCCCAAGAGTAGAAGCCATTTCATTGATGGTACCATCTAGTGGGTGATTCGGCTGCCAAATTGTGACATTTGAATTTTATTCAATTCGTAGGATGATAAACAGTGCCGTGATTTAATTTTTCCGAGTGTATCAGAGCCAAATTGATACTCAATGGAGCTTTTACAAGCCGTATAATAATATGACATGCGAGCATACCATTTTGGCAACTAGAAAATTTATCGACTGCAGCCGGGGTCGAACCCGAAAGCTTAAGATTACAAATTGGGCTTGCTACCTCTAAGCCACTATATAATGAAATTCATGTAAATTTCTTTGTTTAACTTGCCTTAGGCGAAGAGTTTCTATATAAGATCACTTCATTAGAAAAGAAAATAAACTGAATAAAGGGGGAAGAACAATAAAAAAGTCATTAGTTTTATTGAGTGATAACCGAAGATGAATTGTTTACTTATCGATCTTCGTAAAAGAGCAACCCATCGATCACAGATAAAAAAGAAATCAATATTCACAGATAAATTACTTTATTTTTCAAACTGGGTTTCTTACTGATATATTTTTCAACTCAATTCATCCACACAAATAAAGTCCTTGTTATTACTCAATGAATGAACTTTAAAAATTTCTGTTTTAAACAATGATTCCATACTGCTGCCATAATTTAAGTTTATTTATTCCTTTTATTTATTTATAGATCTTGTTTATTTAAATTAATTATATGCGCGATTTCTGAAATAATTTTTACTGATAATTAATATTATTATATACTGTAATTCGCTCTCTAAATTCTGAATAAATCCCAGGCTGAATAGCATTTTCATTTCTAATATTTACATTATGAAGGCTAATTTTAAGTACGTTATTCGCAATTATATGTTAACTCTTTCTAAATGCTGTATATATATATTTTTTTTTTCAAAACACATATTATAATTTTGAAAATCTCATTTATTTTCCAATTGCAAACGTTACCTTTCAGTTTTAATAGTATAATTCTGTCGTATAAAACAATGAAAACGTGCGAAAGGATTTAGGGTGAATTAAATTTAATAGCTATTTTTAAATACATGTATTCTAATTTAGAGAGAAAAATCTAACAAGAATAAAATGTTTTATGCAATTAGTAATAAAATATAGTAGACTTTTATAGTTTAACAAATTAAAATGCAATTTCTAAAACAAGATAATGTTTTCAAGTTCTCCAAAACTCGAATATGCGAAAGGATTATAATAAATGATAAGGTGATAAGTAATTAATCAAATGGGTTACGGATATTTAATTCAATTTATACAAAACACATATTTTAGTATTTAAAGCAATATAATAGCATAGACCAGTTACATTTTAATGAATCGAAAATATGAGCTAAAGACACAAAAATGTAAGTAACATAATCACATTAGTTTAAAGTTAATTTTTTTCATATTAGTCACAAAATCTAAGGGGTCACTCACAAATTTCAATCATTATCAATATATTTGCCTTATATCTGGAACAGGGGTTGACAACCTTATAGCTGCGATGTGCCCAAACAGTCTACAAATATGATTCAGTGTGTCACACAGTACGAAATATTAGAAGCAATTCGAATACCGCGGTAGTGCATACTGAGTTAGGGAATATATGTCAAAAACACAGAGAGAGACTTTAGTTAGTTAAAGAGAGTTTTATTATACAGTAGAACCTGTTTTTGTGCGGTTTTTTTATGCGATTTTTTATGTGCGATATGTTTTTACGCGGTGTATGAGTTTCAATGGCTTTGGCGCCAATATAATGTTTTATATATATTAGGACTCATTCCCCCTGAAAATTAGGTTTTGACTTCAATATTTTATAAATTGGGTAAATACGTATTTAGCGTAAGTCAGGTCTTGGACCCCTAGAGCACTGTCCTCCCCCGTGATGCGGGGGTGTACGTTACGTCACTGAAATGTAGACACATCTATGTTCATTTATAATAAACAGTCTCCCGACAACGCGCTTTCAGTTGCTTTCTCTCAACGCTCCAGCAGCCCGCTCTTGATTGAAGACGAAACTTTCAATGGCATTGATATTATCAATAATTATATAGATTATGAAGATGGACAAGAAGAACCGGATTCTTTGAGAGAGGATAAAATATGCAGGGTTTCAGCTTTTCAGAAAATTGGAAAAGGATTTACTTAAAACAGATATCAATTATGAAATTAGTACAAAATTCCAAAAAGAACTTCAATCAAGTATAGCTGATTATCGTGACATTTACAAGCAAATGACCACCCGTACTTCGTCACAATAACTTATCTCTTACTTTAGGTTGCCAAAAAATAAATCATTTGAAATTGCACCTTCAAGTGACGAAAGCGATTTTGAACTTATTCATTACATGACTTTGGATTACGATGAGTAGCGAGGAATTATATATGTGCATTTTGAAAACTTATCCGTGTATACAATGAGAAACTATATGTTTTGAAAAAGTTTAGATGCGTAATATTTAATTACTTATTTTGTTACGAGAGTGCTCTTACATAAATTTCATAAACAATTGGCATATTTCATAAATGTGACTTTTTTATGCGGTCCCTATACAACCGCATAAAGAACAACTTCTGTAGTATTTCAACTAATTAGTTTGTTTTATGTAAGAAATTATGTCATTTTTTATTATTTCTTTTGTGCGTTTATTTTTATGTGGTCCCTATCTACCACACAAAAATAGGTTCAATTCTATATAAATTGTATTTCATTTAAAGATATTAACATAAAAATTATGGCATCATTAATAGTAAAATTGTTCCTTCAACATAAATAAAAAATTAAATTATACATACACATATTTTAAGAATATTTATTTAACACGAAATAAGCGCAATGTATAAGTATTCCTGCAATATAGAGTAATAAAAAATTAAATTTCAATGCGAACCTTGTTGATGCAAATCTATAATTAATATTGCAATGTCAAAGATATAAAGTATGACTTCCTATTCGATACAGGATTCTGAATGTTCAGCTGTTAAACAACTTCTTTGTGGTCTCAAAATATATTTCATATGAGAAAAAATTTATTCACATATATGTTCGAAAGTAAAAGCAGAAAGCAGAATACATGTAGTTTTGTGCATACATTTAAAACGCTCCAGTAGTGACATAAAAAAAATTTTAATGGCTGTGAATTTATCTATAGTTGTGTGTTTCCGAGATATAATTTCGCAATTCCGTAAACTTCACTTTCAATAACTCTGAAGATTTTTTTCACGTAATGAGTGATGCTACATTTTACAAGCACTACACAATCGGTTTGATTTGAATTAAATATTTAAGGTATACGACTACGTTCGGAACCGAGATTTTAAAAAAGCGCATAAATAGATAATTTTCATGATATTTAGTGTCACTCAGATTAGAACACAAGCATATAACTGTTTCAAGGAGATTTTGACAAAAAGAATTTATTTAAATATAATATTTTGGCAAAAAATTAACTTAGAATAATATTTATTCCCCAAATGTTCTCCTTTTGTGAAAAATGGTTCTATTATAATAATATTTTGCCTGTATGTAGCTCAGACCTTTCTACAGAGGCTCACCTATAATTTTTGAAGAAATAACATTATTTTCAGAGTTAGCACCAATTTAAATAATAATCGGCGTTTTTTCCTTAAAATTTCACCCCTCTGTTGTAGTAAAATGTGAATAAACCCACTTCTAAGTTATATGTTTCAAAAATTCTAGTTGAGCCTCTGTAGAGAGGTCTGAGCTATATACAGGCAAAATATAATTATAATAGACGCATTTTTCACAAAAGGAGAATATTTTGAAAATGGGTCATTCTATGTTTCATTTTTTGTCAAAATATTGTGCTTAAATAATTTTTTTTGTAATACTATTCTTAAAACAATTTTATGCATATATTCTAAATTAAGTAACACTAAATATCATGAAAATTATCCATTTATGCCCTTTTTGCAAAATTACGGTTCCGAACGTAATCGGATAACTTAACGCTAAGAAAAACTGAAAGGGTTTATTTTACTTAACACATAAATCACACAAATTACTCATAAGAAGTTTCAGCAGAATTGAAAGTAGGAATCAGTCTTAATGCATGAAGAATAGAGAGGAGAGACAGTGATTTAATTTGATCTCATAACTTTGTGCAGTGAAACTAAGAATTGCTCTTCGCATGTGACAGGTTGCCTAACCCTGATCCAAAACATTACTTCTCTTCTTTTATGTTAAATATAATGTTTTAAGGGTATTTTATTTTGAAAATCGTGGTTCTATTTCAAATTTTTTTTGATTGTTGGTGTTTTGTATACAGGGTGTCAAAAAAGTTTGGTTTACACTTTCAAATATTAGTTTCAAATAAAAAAGCAAACATTATTCACTAACGGATTTTTATGTTCTATGAAGAAAATAACAAATTTTTTGCTTTTGTTTTTTTAAAATGTTTTAGTGCGTGGTTTTTTTTATGTGTGCGGTACTTATTTATACTACTACTAAAATTTCTAGCTACACTCTGTGAAATATTGTTGAATCAACATTCAAAAAGGAGATTTATAAACAATGTTTTTCTTCATCTTCATAAGCTTAACAGCCTTTTGCAGGCCAAGGCTGACTCACTGATCATCCTCCAGTTGGTCATATCAGTCACGATGGATTTCCATCGGTTGATTCCCATAAGTTTTTGAGTTCCTTTTCAACATCGTCCTTCCATGGCATGGTTAGTCCTCTACGTTTTGACTCCTTAAATTTCGAAAAAAAAGTTACTTTTTTTCTAGAAAAAGCATCGACATTATATGTACAGATGGCCCAACTACTTAAGGTATGCGACTACGTTCGGAACCGGGATTTTTAAAAAAGCGCTTTAATGGATACTTTTCATGTTGTTTAGTGTCATTTAGATTAGAATGAATGTATAAAATTGTTTCAAAGACATTTCGACCAAAAAATTATTTAAATACAATATTTTGGCAAAAAGATTAACTTAGAGTAATCTTTTTTCAAAATGTTCTCCTTTAGCGAAAAATGCTTCTATTATAATTATATTTTGCCTGCATATAGTTCAGACCTATTTACAGAGATTCAACAATACTTTTTGAACTATTCACATTATTTTCAGAGTTACCACCAATTGAAATAATTATTGGCGTTTTTTCTTAAAATTTCTCCCCTCTGTTGTCGTAAAACATGGATAAACCCACTTCTAAGTTATATATTTAAAAAACTCTAGTTGAGCCTCTGTACAGAGGTTTCAGCTATGTACAGGCAAAATATTATTATGTTGGAAGTAATTTTCACAAAAGGAGAATATTTTGAATATTGGTCATTCTATGTTCATTTTTTGCCAAAATATTGTACTTAAAATTTTTTTATTGTAATAATATTCTTAAAACAATTTTATATACATTTTCTAATCTAATTGAAACTAAATATCATCTAACTATTATCCATTTATACGTTTTTACAAAATCACGGTTCCAAACGTAGTCAGATACCTTAATACGTGATGCTTGTGCCGTTCTCGCAATATGTCAGTCCCTCCATATTTTCTGTAAACTTCACGATTGTAAGGACGTCTCCTCACTCATTGTTCTCTTGAATAGTTCCAATGAATTTCCTAGAGATTTTTCTTTCATTGCTTTATTGAGGGTCCAACAATCACTTGCATACAGAGCAATAGATTTGATTAAAGTAATATATATGCTAAATTTTGTGTTTATAGAACAAACTTAGATTTGATTAGGTTTCTGGGGTTATGAAAACTTCTATTAGCTAAAAAAACTTCATTGTTTATTTCAATTTTCAGATAGTATTTCAATTTCAATTTTACCTATCTTCAAATGAAACAAATCCGGAGATTTATTAGTTGAAATGAAAAAGAATTTTTTATCCGCATTAATAACATGTCCTATCTCCTTTGTCGTACTCTCAAGCGTTGATAACAGAGCTTTTTGATTTTCCAATGATATCTATATCATCGGCAATGAGTGATATACTTCGAATTATAATCAATCTGGAAAAAAGTCAAGGACTTTGGGGGGGTTGTCCGCCCCCCTTGAGTGCGCCATTGACATAGAGAATAAAAATTCTCCTTGATTTAATCACCTTCAAAGTAGTTCCCTTCAGCATTCACACACTTCTGCATTCGGTGCTGTCGTGGCTGGTAACAGTTATAGAACGAGGTTTTTGGAAGGCCATTCAGGAAATTTTCCGTTTGTGCCTGATTGATTGATTGAATATTAACATCACACTGTTCAGCTACACGAGGGCTTTTGGCGACGGACCACGTAATTTTGAACCATGGTCAAGTGACGTGGACAACACTTGAGCTGGCACCTCTTCTCCTAACTACTGCACCACACCAACGGGAGGATGTTTGAGCTCTCGACAGATTTAACGTACATTGCTCCCCTACACGGCAGTAGTTTTGGGTACTGGTACTGGGCTAGAGCCTGAGAAGAGCCAGCCACGCGATCCGATACCTTCACCACTAAACTACCGCGGTCACCAGATCATCGGCAAAGGCAAGAAGTTGGACAAAATGTTTTCCACGTACCCCAAAAAAAGAAGTCCAAAGGTGTTTTGTTTAAATATTTAGGTGACCACGGTACTGGACCTTTCTCACTTCCAAACTCGATTGTTGCCGCATCCCATTTATTCTGCAAATCGATTGGAGATTTTAATTCGATAAACCATTCTATGAAGCCCAGCTGCTGAGTGGTTAGTGCATCACGCTTCCAAAACACAGATCCGAGATGCAAACCCCTGGCTGGGCAAGGTCGACTCATCCCATCAGTTGGTTGATAAATGAATACCAGGCTTGATTGGGAACTTAACAATGAGGGTTTCGCGTCAGACTGACTATATGACCGGACACCTGCTCATGCACCTCAGGGCCTAAGGTCGCGTGTACTAAGTTGGCCACTGTAGGCCCTGGCCTTCATGGGATATTGCGCCACTGAGTTAAGTTAAACCATTCAATAACTTATGCTTTTTCTTGTGATTACGCCATTTTGAAACGAGAATATTGCAAAACGAAGGCGATGGACATTCATTTACAGTTGGTTTATTGGGTTTACTTGGTATTTCATTAAGAAGAAACTTTTTTTCTTTATGGAGTATAAAAATCGTAGTGAAAATCTTTTTTGTTTACCTTCAAATCATTTATCAAATTGTAGCATACTTTTTGGATATCATACATTATATACAAAGCAGCACAGTTAATTATTTCACATAAATCTGACTTGTTAATGAATGGCAATTTGCATTCTTGAAAACTTATTTAAAAATCAGATGAATTGTTAGTTCTAAAACTTCAAAACAGTGCTTTAATTTGTTCAATAACAAGCACTGAAAACAAATAAATATAATGATTAAATGTTCCTTAATGTAAATTTTTACATCAGGTAATATTGCCAGGTAATAACATGCAAATCTCAAAACAGATGCTAATTTTTAAGAGAATAATTTATATGAATACGAACAATACTAGGATTTCGAAAAATCGACCTGAATCAAAATTTAATTCAAATGCTAATTTTTTACTCCAACTTGAACCTAAGCACTTTTTCTTTTAATGGCAGTGAAGCTAATGGTTTTCAGAAGTAAAACATCATTCTCTAGCTCAACCAATCTGTCATTTTAATGTTTTCGAAATACATTCATTTAAAGGAGATGATGGTCATTACAATAATGCATATTATCCATTCTTTTTTATGCTGCCTAACTTTTAAATAGTCGTCAATAAAAACGTAAGATCATTTTATTAAATGTTATAAATCGATTTAAAAAGAATATTTATTTAACATTATTATTAAGGAAAAATTAGTTTTGTATAAGACTAGCTGGTGCACCTGTTCTTTGCATGGGTGAATTGAAAAATTAAACAATATAGACTGAAGGATAAAGAAGTTTTTAATGAGTTAATTTTACGTGAATTGTAAATTAAACAAAAAAAAGATTTTTGCATATCTCGACTGAACAAAAAACCATGTTTACTAAATTTTAAGTCTGTACATATATAACAGCTGATAAAAAAAGTTTTTTTTTTATTTATAATGCCTCGTAACTCTCTTGTGGGTCGATTTTTGAAATCACCTTCCTTCTGCTCAGCAAAAGTAGCACATTGCTACAAATTTTGCGTAATAAACGCTTAAAATAGTGTAAGTAATTTGTATCTGGATTACTTTTTTGATGCATTTATTTTATGTTAAATAGCTGTTACCCGCGACTTCGTATACATGGAATTTAACAAGAAAGTGTTTATTCAATTCGCAGAGCTTACGAAAACTTAATAATTATGCATTCCACGTAAAGAAATAACTATGCTATAAGTATAATGTCATTCTTCTACTTTGTGAATCGATGTTTCTTTTTATTTATTTTTTCTTTGTTTTTGGTTGAGCAAGGGGTGGGAGGGACACATGACCTTTGACACAGTAGATGGGGTGAGGACTGTAAAATAATTAGGATCAAAAGGTCTAAGTAGCATTAGGATGAAACAAACACAAAAGAAGACGCAATCAAGGGGTGAAAGGGACGCATGACCTTTGACATCGTTGTTGGGGGTGAGGACTGGGAAATCATTAGGATCAAAGGACATGAACGGAAAACGTCTCGAGTGGCAGCAACTTAATAAAACAAAAACGTTTGATATAACTGCAAGAAATCGTTGAGACAGAAGGCTCACAAATAAGAATAATCCCTATTGAATAAAAATAATTCCTATTTGAATGGGATATTGTTCCCTATTTCATTGGTTTTAATTTTATTTTTGCGGAACCCTAATTTTTTTTTCTAAAATAAAAGTAGCCTAAGTTACTCAAAATAACATTAGCTATCTGAAAGTGAAAGAATCGTTAAAATTAGTGCAGCCGTTTTAGAGATTAGCCGGAACAAACAGAAAGACAAACATTTTAAAAGTTTGACTTTTTCATATAAGTATCATGTATACTTTCAAATGCATTCAGTAAAAAGCTGTTAATTTCAAATTACAAACAGACACTTCATTTTTATTTATATTTATAGATGTATAGATATATTGTGAAACAGAAGTTTTCATACTAGAGCAATTTTTCGATAAAATAGCTGTTCTGTTCTATAAAGAATTTCCACAGTTAAATATAAAATTGTCCTGTGAGTTGTTGAATAATGAAAGGTAAAAATTACATAAAATAAACAAATATTTAGAATCATTAGATTGTCATTGAAGGCTCACCATTTAGAGGAATTTATGTACGTTAAATCTTTCAAAGCTGGAAGAATCATTCCGTTGGCAAGATGTGGAAGTTAGAAGAGGTGTTGTCATCGTCACTTGACAATGGTTCAAAATTACGCCAACAGTCGTAATAAACATTTGCTAAATTTAAATCCCACAAATTTCCGACTTTAAGTTCTTACATATTTTTAAAATAATTATCAGATGATCTCGTTTCATCTCGTGTTTATTGATATACAGTCAGACCTCTATATAACGAAGTTGCCAAATTCCGAAAAAATTTCGTTATATGGGAAATTCATTGAAAAGAGGTTCACCTTTTAATATACTTTATAAATCATATAAAACAAATGTTTTAAATTCATAAACACTATATATATTAAAAAAGTAATTAGGCCCACCTTTTTTAATTAATATATATTTATTTTATATATATTTCCTTTAAAAAAAGAAAGAAAGAAAAACTTCAAGGAAAACAAGAACTGTATTTTCAATATTAACAAAATATTTTTATATTAAAATTAACAAATTTTAAGGACATTTTCCAATTTAAAGCTTAAACACACATTATTTTATAACTAGAACATTGGGACACGAGACAACTTTACTGATGGTAAAAGGGGATGTGGAAGATGTTTCTATTGAACTGGACAATGAGGGTTGCACTTCTTGGATAAAAAGTCCAGAACTCTACTGCTCTTGGTGAGTTATGATCTAATAAAACCAATTCAAGATTTATAACCACCATAAAATGTGTTAAAGAGAAAATAACTTGAAATGTTCAGAAATACTATAAAAGTAGGGAGAAAAAAATTGAATCACAAAAGAAAAGGTTAGTTATATAGAAAATGTACTTCGCTATAGAGAGGTTATTTTACGAAGAAAAACGTGAAATGTTTAAGGTTCTAGGGAAAAATTCGCCATTTTGAAAAATTCTTAATATAGAGGTTCGACTGTGTTTGCAATATATCTTTTATCTTGGTATGCACATTTTAGAAACCCATATAGTGAAACATTTTATGTATTTAAAAGTTATCTTTACTCAAAATTTAGTGTAAAATGTATTATAATGCAAATGTAAAATAGTTTATTCTAATAATTTTCACTATGTTAAATAAAGTGATATGTATGACAGACTATAAAATGTTTATTGAGTAACTAATTACAAATTAATAATAACAATATATTTAATGCTAAATTTGAGCTTGATGGTTTTAAATAATTTCGTTTATATTGAGTCGTAAAAATTATAATGCATTTAAAAATTTCTACCTTTCTTCCATTTTTATATTTCTTAGTGCTGAAAATTCGAATTTAGGCAGATAAGATGTAGAAATTTTTAACAATGACTTAAAGCTCTTTTTTACTATTATAAAGTAATCACCTCTAATTTAAATCCAAAATGAATTAATTGATTCTTTCGAATGTTTTGAAATTAAATCTTGATTAATACACAGAGCGAAATTAGTTCTCCCTCTTCAAATAAATGTAACTTACAGACAGATGTATCCATTATCACAAATGGATTACGAACCCAATCAAATGTTTTTATATCCATCTATCCATGAAATGATAAGTTAAATATGCCACGAATACCCTTATTTTGTTTCTATAGAACAGCTAAATGATGCAGTTACTGGTTTTATTTTGTTTTCTCAGAGCATAATTAATAATTTGAAAAAAAAGTTTGGCGCCACAGAGAACATTGCCGCGGAGTAGTGGTAGAGATTCACTGCAATATATGCTATGAGCTAAAATTTTAAAAATTTTGCTAAAAAAATAATTACTTTATCAGTTAATTAAATCACCAAGTAGTTATTCATCGTCGTATCAAACAATGCATTCCTCTCATTTATAATTTTCACTGTAATTTTTTGTGTGAGCAAGTGAATCTAAGAACTTGGTAAAATCAAACAGAACCTGAAACAACATTCAAAAATTGTATTTTCACGAATGTGACATCCAACCTTTCTGGGGATGGTATTTCTTTCAGAACTGACATAAAAATGGAGCATAAATCCCCTCTTCACTCCACCAACTGAGCCAAATTGACGTAAATAACCCCACTACAAGGTTATTCCGGTCAAAAACCAGACAACGCCCGTTACGACTTGCCGACAGAGTCAATGCTGAGTGCTTTTGATGGCTTTTTTCCTAAAATTCATGGTGTCTGTTTAGTTGGAGAAAGAAAATCGTTCTGTTATGTTTCATTTTTATAGTATAGTTTGACTTTTTCTGCGTTGAAAACCGTGTGTCAAATTCGAATGTTAAAGTTACACATAAGGGTGTGTGTGTGTGTATTCTAAGACTTCTAAGAATAGACTTTTATGTAAAAAAATATTTACTTCGAAATATTTCCATTTTTAAGGAAATCCCGTTTCCATTTTGTATGTGTTGTGTTACTTTGACGAACACGAGCTCTAGTAATTTTGTAAAACACCCTAGTCCAATGAATCTCGAACTGTAACACGCTGCTCCAAAGGGGGCATGATAACACTACGTAGGGGAGGGGCGAGCATATCGAAAATTAAAGATTATTTTTTTAAAAAAATATTAATTTGCTGGAGTGAAACAATACAAAATAAACATTGCATATTTATTCAAATATGTTCTAATTTAAAAATTAGAAAGAAGAAGTAACATAATAATTATCCTGTTACTTAAGGCAGTTTTCGGTTTATGTTAAATAATATAGGATTCGAATTTGGAACATTTTTTCAGATGTAAAAGAAATGAAAAATTAATATGATATTCTGGCTTCACTATCCCTGAAAGAGCAGTATTTTTTTGTAATACTTCCCATTTTTAACCGAGTTTATTCATTTTTTCTGGTATAAAATGTGTTTCGTCTTTTTTCTCCTATATCGTAATGTTAAATGGGCTACGCCTCCACGTATTAAACGAAAAAGAAATTATTCAAGGAATATTTTGAAATTTTTAATAATATTATATTGTTAAAAGAGGTATGAGCTAAGATATTGCAAATTTCCATGGAAATTGAGGCATTATTTTTGTCTGAAAATGTGCTTCACGTTTAGTTCAAGCTCTCGTACTTCTACCAAAAACAGCCTTGAGTAACTTAGAATATCCATCACTTAAAAGTAATATATACAAAATTTAATACATATCCTGATAATTTGTACGTTTTAAAATTAAGGCCGTATTGCAGCTTTAGTGCCAAAGTACATTATAACTGCATTCAACATATTGTTAATGTATGGAAATGGGAACGCGATGAAAATTATGATTTAAAATTGGGTAAAAAAAACTGAAATTTTGAAAAAAACTACCTTATTCCCGTTCCTAATCGGCCTTTTATGCGACATGTTCAAATTTTATCCCAATACCTGTGCTTATGCAATTTGTGCCACAATCCATGCAACGAAGAGAAAAATTACATTGTTGATAATAGAAAACACTTATTTCGTATTTTCAGTATTTTCACCTCTTTTAGGTATGATTGCAGTTAAAATACTGATAAAAATTTCTGACACAAAAAGTGATATGTGTTAGAGTTTATGCTAAGAAAAACTACGAGTATATTCAAAATATTTAATTTTATAACGAGATAATTTCTGACAAAGAACAATAAAATGATCTGCAATAAAATATTTCAATGCGGGTTTTATACCATGAGGATCAAGAAAAATTGTAAACTATTTTCACGGAAAATTAGTTACAGTAAAACCATATGTCTCAAACTATTTTTGACATTTTTTAATAATTATTTTTAAGCAGATATTTATCATAAATATCTCAAAGGAATAAAATTGATTTTCTAAATTTGAAAAAAGGATTTTCTAAGAATAAATTAAAACTCGGGTGCGTGGCAGGGAAAACGGGGACATAAGAGTACGGGTTATCATCTGTATGGCCCCTTGTAGGGAAAGCAAAATTTTCTAACTGACCAAAATAATTTGCATTATTATTCAAAATAGAACGCATATTCAATTTTCAGCATTACAAATACATTTTTGAATCGGAAATTTATCTGATCTGTAACAGGCTGATATTATTTTATTAGCAACTGTCATGTGTTTTTGACTATTTTTTTATGCTTTATCATTTTAAATTCTTTCCATATTTATTATATTTTCGTATCAAATTTAATATAATAATCTGAATCTAAAAAATAAACAAGTAATATTTTTTTTAATATAACCATCGCTAAGACAAATATTTTATAAACATAAAAATGTTTTGAAAAATTAAAAGAAAAACAAAAAAGAATTAAACTCCATTGTGGAGTACTAATGAATAATAAAAATTTTTGTAAATAATATGCAAATTTATACACACTGCATGATTATATGTTTTCTAAGGTGAATCAAAATATTTACGAATGTAACGAAATGTTAATTAAAGAATTTTTTTTTGAGAAATGAATTTGTATCCAGGAAATCACGTGACAGTACTTAGTGTCAAGTGAATATTCTGCTTATTATTATCGTAACGCATTCTATCAATAATGTAATTAATAAGAAGCTACAAAATCTCACACATGGAAATTCAGTTGGAAAACTATGGAAAAATTTACCAACTTAAGTTTCACCCAAAAGCTGTATAATAAACCATTTCCCAGACATTCATTTGAATCGAACTATAAAAACTTTAACTTTGTGAACTCCTTCTTCACGTCATAAATTTAACTGTGCAGTATGTAACGAGAAATATGTAACTTTGAAAATATAACTTCACAAAGTTTCTTTTTTAAGCGATATATATACCGTAAAATCAGGCGTATAACGCTCACCTATACTGTCCAGCTGCAATTTTTAATTTATAGATACATTCACCGCACCCTCCTCCCCTTTTTGCGAAGAAACCTGAAATGTACGTGCGCAACGTTGTTGTTATGAAGGTATTATTTGAAGTATTTATATATCCGATATATTATTCCAAACTTCAGAAAAAATATTGTTTATTTATTGAACTTCAACCTTTTAAGCTTATGCCATTTCTTTTAGATAAACAGTATTTCGATATATATGGAAGTCTACTTTTATATATTTATGTTTTTCTTTTTTTATTATTTCTAAAGCTCTTTCTTTTATACTCGGCGTATAACAAGTAACATTAAATTTCGATCTTATTTTTTTGAGTTAAAAGTGCGAGGTATACGCTGGAATTTACAGTACCTACATATTTGCATCATATAATAATTCAAACTTATTTGACTTTATTTAATGAAAACTTCAAATTTATATTATGAAAATCAAATATAATCTTCATAAAATCTGATTTATATAATCATATTTGTTTAACATTTTAATTTTCATTTTTAATAAATTAATTATTTTACCTTTCTAAGTATAATTATTTTAAAATCTGTTAATGAAAAAAGTGTGTATACATATTCAAATCTCATCAAGAAACAAACATCTCGCATTAGAGCTACATATAAAAAATAATCGTGTTATAAATATAAAATTAACAACTTGATTTAAACTAGGAGAATAATTTTTACACAAAAAGATAAAATTTAATAAACAATATTTTTACATAACGTACATTCTCTCATTTTTTTAGATTCTTTCTCTTAATTTTTGAAAAAAACCAAATAGTTATATTTTCTAATAGGAAACCTTCTTTTAAGTTTCATCTTGAGATATTTCGATAAATTTAACACAAAAACACTAATGAGAATTATTTTTACACAGTTTCAGAAGTTGTATCTAACTTTGCATTAGATGTGCTTTTACGCTTTCTATGGAAATACACAAAACTAAGAATTTTCAGCTGTGTATTGTTTGATTTAATTACAATTTCTATGCACTCGTAACATAATTACATGTAACCCCAGTAGTTAGAAAAGTACAATAAAAAATAGTTCAACATTTAACAATTAAATAACCTTAATTTCTGTATGTCTTCTCTTCTATGCATTCAAAATGATAATACGTTGACAAATTTTGTAATACATAGAGTCCATGCTAATTTAGTTAATATTTTATAAAAATATATATCAACATCATATTAAGATCAAAGGTCTCAAAAGCTTCACTTCGGTATTATGTAAAGTTCTGTGAGGTAACTCAATTTCCCAAACAAAATTACATTAGAACCGCGAAGTTCTCACACCAGAAATAACTGTCATTATTCGATCACAAAAGACGTAATTAAATAATGAATTCTGAAACAAATGCGCTAAATTATGAGCATTATCTTATCCATTAAATGCTACTGAAGTCTGCGAATTAACCGAAGAGCATCACACGTTAAAAGAACAAAGGTCGACTAAATTCATTTATTTCAGTATTTTAAGCCCCATTTGTGATTTTATTTCATTTTCAAAATGAAATATACAACTCTTTTACAGTTCATTGGTTAATAAATATATTTTTTTTAGTTATTTATTTTTTAATCATTTTGTGGATGTGGTATTTTAATGGTTATGGTCACGAACTCTTGAATCCTGTGAGTCACGAACTCGAATCCTGTGAGTCATGAATTCGAGCCCTGGTGCCACTGAAACTCTACGTGTAGAAGAGCTAATGCACGTTAAACCTGTCGAGACCAAAGTTCTCCCGTTGACGTTGTGCGGTAGTTTGTAGAAGAGATTTCCCTTTTCCCTTTGAGGAAGAAGCATGCAAACGCGTGCGTACCGCCACGGTCGGAAGATTTAGTGTAGTTAATCCTAAGTCGATTTAATCGACATTCAGGTGCCGTAAATATCGTTATCATAAAATTCACAATTAACAGAACACTCATAATACATTATTTATTACTATCACTACCTCTCAGGCACTAATTTAGAATCAATTTTGCATCATTCAGATATTCCAAGTCCAGTTAAACATTTTCGAAGCATCGACCTTGTAAAAATAAAAAAACAACAATAATAATTTTATCTACCATCTAATTATGTACTAAAAACTACACTGCAAACCCATACCAAATGCTCTAGCGAAAATAAGTCTTTCATCTTCACTATAAACAAAAACCACATAATCATTTCGAGAGCAGTCATAAAGCATTAAATTCAGAAATATTCCCTTCCCTTTATGTTTATAAAACAAAAATCACGTGTATGGGAGAAATATTTCTCTCATTTCAAGTAGAAGGTGAGACCTAGATGTATCTCAAACCTTATGGGCATATAATGTCATCTCTTGACGAAAAACTGAGCTTAAAAACGTTCCACTTGATGTGGCGTGCATATGGGACGCTCGGGAACTGTCAGTGTTTCATGCTGGCACGTATATAGGACGTTCTTCCCGAAGGGGTTAAGTATCGTCCTCTTCACTTGAACATGGTTTGAGATCTGTTACCATCAGCTTTGGAGTTGCTTCACAGAGTGAAGTAAATTTAAAGTAAATTTCTGAGCGACTTACTCCTGCAGTTGCTCCCTCACCACCTTGTTTACCTAAAAGTATGCGAGGAGTAAGAGCAGAACCAGAAACTTCAATTTTAACAATTATTTATTTTTCTTAAACACACTAAACAACAGTTTAACCTTTAAGTGAATGTCTTAGAAGTGATAGGGAGCAAACAATAAACATTAAGCGAACAACCGCAAGTGACCAACTTAACTTAACCTAATCTATCGTTGTCTACAAACCCCCAATCCACTAATTTAATACAGTGACAAACACCACTCTTAATCTTTAGCTGCGAAAATCAACTTTACACTATCTCATCACGGTGATAACTGTAACAGCTTCTCAGTCCCTTCTTCCCACAATTACAAAACTCTGACTTATATAGTCGAACAAATTTACATATCACAGTTTCTTCTTGAGATGGATGTATATGAATTAAATGCGAATTAGAACCGAGAGATTTCGCAAGAGGATTAGTGTGAAGATCGCGTAAAGATCCGTCAAAAATTATATCAGACCTATTGTTTTTCATTGACTTTTGGCAGAATTAGCATTAAGAATCGTCTTTTACAGTGTCGTTTTTGTTAAAAATTTCATTTTATTTTATTTTATTATTTTTTTACTGTACCTATTTATTCGAATCTAAGCCGCCATCGATTCTAAATCCGGATTCCAAATTTTCAGCAATATATATAAAAGAGAAAGATAGTGCAAAATAGTTTACCTATGTCCAATCTTTCGAAATTAAAATAAATTTAAAATGATTAAAAAGAAGCTAATAACTACTTTATTTATTAGTATTATAAACTTTTAAATGCATGCATGAACTTGCCATTGCTGTTCCAACATTTCTTTTTCCTCACAATTATAAGCCACATTCGTGAAATGCTCAAGTTTTGCTCTTACGATAATGGGAAAAGTTTGAGGCTAAATGGTAACACCAAATTTTTCTTATTTCTACATATTTTAACTTTGCATTATATTTATATTTTTATACATAAAACCATAACTTAATTTGATTTTGTATGTGGTACTTTAAAATAACAAGAGGGTTCTTGACGATGGAGAAGATACTTGAGATGGCTTAGTACAAGGGTGGACAGACTTTTACATGGCACGGTCTACTTTTATTTTTTTCAAGGTGTTGTGATCCACCTTGCGACGTAGGTGTAATGAGCAAAAAAAGAAGTTTAACAATATTTGGATTTTAACAATAATAAATACAGAATATGTGTACTTATACCTACATAACTACAGTAGAAATCTTTCTACTTTAAAACTAAGCTTGAAGTAAAACGCAAAATACAAATGTATAACTATACCCTTAAATTTAACAATATCAAATGATGCATTTTCAAACAATTCACAATAAATCAAAACAGTGAAACGGGAATGATACGTTGTCTTAATTATATTCTTCCTTCAAAATGTAGATTCACACAAGATAGGTAGAGCGAAAGAAAGATGCTAAGTGAATTGCAGCTTTTTTTTTTAAATTGGGATACTTTACTTCATCTATTAGATTCAAATAGTTATTCTTTACAAATTACGTCCTTTTGCAGGAGAAAAAAAAGCTTTGTTTTCCTCAAGAACATGTAACATATTTTTAGTTATATTTTTCACATCAACATTGCCAAAAGTTTAACCAATGAAAGCAACTTTTGATTCTAGTCCAGTAATTTCTTGAAAACATCTCTCAAATTTGACTTGCAGTGTTATTCCCACACACACGGTGTCTCTTTTAATATCAAGGATGTTTCCATTATCTCCACCGGTCGATCACGATCGACTTAATGCTCAACGCGGGCTTAGTAGCTTCTACACAGCATCAACACGATGACTTCCGACCACGATATAAAGAGTGTTTTTTTTAGAGGTATAGAACTTTAAATTGCAATAAAACAACAATGTATTATTCGATTGAGATGAATTTTTTTTATTCGAAAGATAATCTTGTGGCATTACATTTCAAATATGATTTCTGGCATAGGACTGCCACGGCTGGCTCGGATGTAGTCCAATCTGGACGTCCAATTTTCGATGACTTTTTTCAACATTTGTGGCCGTATATCGGCAATAACACGGCGAATGTTGTCTTCCAAATGGTCAAGCGTTTGTGGCTTATCCGCATAGACCAATGACTTTATATAGCCCCACAGAAAATAGTCTAGAGGTGTTAAATCAAAAGATCTTGGAGGCCAATTCACATGTACAAAACGAGAAATTAGGCGGTCACCAAACGTGTCTTTCAATAAATCGATTGTGGCACGAGCTGTGTGACATGTTGCGCCGTCTTGTTGGAACCACAGCTCCTGGACATCATGATTGTTCAATTCAGGAATGAAAAAGTTAGTAATCATGGCTCTATACCGATCACCATTTACTGTAACGTTGTGGCCTTTATCCTTTTTGAAGAAGTACGGAACAATGATTCCACCAGCTTATAAAGCGCACCAAACAGTCAGTTTTTCTGGATGTAACGGTGTTTTAACATACACTTGTGGATTAGCTTCACTCCAAATACGGCAGTTTTGTTTGTTTACGTAGCCATTCAACCAGAAGTGCGCTTCCTCGCTAAACAAAATTCGCTTATGAAAATCGGAAACAACGGCAATCTCGTTTTGGGCCTATTCGACGAATCTGCGCCTTGCTTGATCATTTTTAAAATGAAATGTCACAAGATTATCTTTCGAATAAAAAAAAATTCATGTTAATCGAATAATACATCGTTGTTTTATTGCAATTTAAAGTTCTATACCTCTAAAAAAACACCCTATATTTAAGGTGCATCAACATCTCTAAACGGAGGATGGTCAACGGCAAGAGAACTCGAAATCACGATTCGACTGCCATGAATTCGTGACCATGACTACTCAGCTGCCACGGTTTTTTGTTATTCTAGAAATTTACAATCTTTCCTAAGCGAATATATATATATATGACACCTGGTTTATTTTAATTTTCTTTTTCTAGAATTTGAAAAAATAGAAAAGTTTTCAGATTAACTGATTTTGAGTGTATAATTTGTCTGATAACTATCAGGTATGCTTAAGTGAGAAAAATTAATTATTTTAAAACAATAGTAATTCAATTCCTACAGGTAATTCCCAATCTCCCTATGTAAATCTTGTTCAAATTTTCAATTGTTTATGAAATACATTATAAAAACTCAATTGCGCTGGAATTTAAGATACACGATTATTTTTAAGGACAATACAGTAATTTAATTATAATTAGTAAAAATTAGTTGATTAAAACTAATTATTCAAAGCATTACAGATACAGCCCCGTTGACATCTTTTCTGGCGACTTGTATCAAAGCTTTAAAACGTTTTTTCTTACATTTTAAAGCGCTCATTTGAGTTTAAATTTTCTACACACTATTGTTTTGGGGGACAATACAATAATTTAATCGTAGTTTATTAAAAGTAATTGATTGAAACTAAATATTTAAAGAATTACGGATGCAGCCACTTTGGTTTCATCTTTAGCGACTTAGGTCAAAACATAAAAAGATTTTTTTTCTAACGTTTTAAAGCATTCAGTTCAACTGAAATTTTATATACACGATGGATTTGGATGACAATATGATAGCTTAATGATAATGATTAAGAAGTAATTTCCACTTAAAATCGTGAATCTGTCATATGTACATAAATATTTATATAATCTTAACTATTTAATAAAAAGTAACTAAAATAAAATTTAACTTTGTTGACCTAAGTAGGAATTGGCTTTAAAATAATTTTTTTATATCGCTTATTTGTTATTTTATTTGAAAGCAAAAAGACTTAGCTTTGTTAATTTGAAAAGCATATAATACACGTGATTTATTTATCATAAAAATTTACAATTTTTGAAATATCTCTTTTAAAGAAAATGGACATATCAAATGCATCATGTAAGAGTCTTTCTTTCGATAAATCTTAAACAGGGAACTACAAATCTTGTTTTTATTTGTTATCATATTATAGAACCAATATTTTCTAGAATACTATGATCCCCCCCTCGTCTTCTTCGCATTCCATTTTTAGTATAAAGTCTCTTGGCTAATGCAATTGATGAATCTAGGAACAGAATAGAAAATGCAATCGTCCAATCTTTCTCATGCTCTAGTTGTTTTTCCAACACTAACGTCAAGAAGCTTTATATTTAAACCATCTGATGCAACATATTTATGCCGAATGATGCAGAATATAAAAATAAATGTCTTCTACATCGAATTCTTTTCCGCTTTGTAAACTTTCTATTGGGATACATCAAACCTTTTTCTCGAACATTACGATAGATTTAATATCACACACACTAGCGCAAGAGAATGCTTGTCACAAATTGTGTCGTTACATAACATTCCAGTTCAGTGCATCAAATAAATGCAGTCCGTAGGGGAAAGGGGGGATAGGGAAAATAACCATGCATGCCACTAAAACGCTGTTCTTACACGTAGATCAGACCACGATACCAGAAAAAAAATTTGGTACCAAGAGAACTCAATATATTAGCCCTAGTAGCTTGTCTAAGGATAGCGAGTATTAAATTCTTTACCGTGGAATTTCGTTTTCAAGACCTGGTTTCTACTGCTGAAGAAATCACATTAATCTTTGTCTCGACAGTCTGGCAACAAGTTTGCAAGGTTTTTTTTTTTTTTTTTTTTTTTTTCCTCACCTATTACTCTCTCTTCCCGTCTTAGCTCTTGATAATACTTTATTTTATTTTTAAAAAAAAACTGTACGATCTATAAGAAACCGTGCTAAACTTACGTCAAAAATATTGAGTAATTTCCTCGAGTTTTCTCTAGCTAATTTTATATTTGCTTCTTTGAGGGAAACTTTTTCCTCTAAAGCTGAATATCAAAAAATTCTTAAAAAGGGAGTAAAAGATATCTAAGATTAGGATGAAGAAATTGCTTTTACTAGCTCTTTTATCAGCACGTAAGAGTTTTGTTTGTTTTGAGATGAATTGTATTTGACAAAAATCTAAACAATAGATAAAAATGTTAACCAAAAAAACTTTTATACAATCATTAAAATATTTTTAAAAAACATAAAAGAATTTACGGTACTTTTTTCGTTTTAACAGTGCAAGCGATAAAGTCACCAAAAATGATGTAATCGATGCCAAATGTGGAATATTCCCCAGGTAACCTTTTACCGCTACATTTATATAACAAGTCATGGTTTTTCCAATCAGTAACACCTTTTTCATAATAAATTAAAAATAAATGAAAAACCAATGGAAACTAATATGGGTTATTGTGTGTTGTCGCCAATAATGCCAACTTGGCGAGATTTGGTCCGGCGAAACGATAAAGTACCGAATTTACAGCTGATAATAATTGAAACTAATTCTTGCTTTAGATGAATAAATCTGCTCATTCACAGAGATTGATCGATTACAAAGATTTAAAAATAATTTTAATTTTAGTATATCTCTTTTTGGACAATAAAAAATAATTCTATTGATAATGCATGCAATATGCTTCAAAAGGAATCTTTACTTATTCAATAAAGATATGCTTTAAAGTAAATACGTTCATTTTTATTAAAAAATTCAAGATCTTAAAGTATTTCTTCAATAAATATGACATTTAATTTTTATTGTTCTTCAAAGGAATATAAAAAAAAATAAGAATTTAATGATTCTCTCTACTTTGATTATTCTTTTCAGCTACAGAAGTTTTTAATATTGCCATTATAAGTAATCTGTTTGCATAACATAAATCCCTGAATATAAAATTTTTTTAAAAAAATGTAGCATTTACTTTTATCGCAAAAAATAATTTTTTAGCTTCTTTCAGTCATAATTATTCATGAATGATCCATTTTTTTTTTTAAAAAAATATTTTTGAAGCAAAGGTCCGAAATTAAATACTTGAAAGATAAACTTAAGAGCTTTAAAATATTTACAGTGTACATTGTACTGCTTTTTTATTCAAGATTTAAGGATAAAATAATTAAGCTCCTTTTGAATAAAAAAACTCTTTGTACGTATTTTTGATTGTTTCTTTATTTCAGAGTTTTAAAATGGATAATTTTTAAATTCTGAATTATTATTTCCTTATTATTTAAGCAAGGACAGCAATTTAAGCAATTATAATGATAAAAATATATATATCAATGAAGTTTTAAAAAATATACCCCACTTTAATTTTAATAAAAATAATGCATTGCAAGGATTGTGTGTGTTGCCTGTATTCTATTAAATATATTAAACATTTTTCCAAGATAATGAGTTAAATAAATACATTTATTAAGCCAGGAGTTAAATATACATTTATTATTTACAAGGGAGGGCTAAAAGTTAGTAAAAAGTAATCGAAACATCATTAGATCGTTGGATTCCACGAGGCGTTTCGTTCCAGCGCCCTCGTCATCGTCTCATCGCCGTCGCTTCTCTCGGTCGTCTCTCGCGCAATCGTTCTATTCAGTCTGGTTTACTCGTTATCCCTCGAACCGCCTTGTCAGATAGGTGGCGCTCTCTTGGCATTACGTCATTAATGAATATAGGAGGGATACGATATGTGCACATCCATTCCTACATCGGCCATCATGACCAAGCATGCGTCCTCGCATGTAAAATACAGTGTATTTCAAAATTTCATGAAATAAAACTGAAAAGCTAGAGGAAATAAACTTACAAATAAAACAATTATTAAAACAGACAAATATGTATCAGAAAATCAAAACTAATAATAAAGAATAAAAAAAAATAGGTATACAGATGGAAAGAAGACAAACAATACAAAGCAATCTTGAGTATGGTGATAATGTCTAAAAAAAAAAATGTTAAAGTAAAAGTTTGCGTTCGTAATGTAACATTCATTTGTTAGGCCATGGTTTCAAGTATTCGGCACAAGTACTTGTTTTGGTTGGGCCATCAAAATTTCCACATTTTTCAACGTTGTAGGTATCGTTAGGTTTTACTTGTGTTATTTTATATGGACCGATAAATTTATTGCAGAGTTTTTGTCCAGGTCCTTGTTGCGTTTTTAATAGCAACTAAGTCCTTAACACTGTATAAATAAGGAGATTTTCGTCGAAGATTATAAGACTTTTTTGTTTTCATTTTGCACTTTAAGTATTTGCGTTTTTGCCGCTTTACGTAGGAGTTCTCTGTTTTCATTAAATTCGAGTTGTAGTTGTTCGTCGATTAATTGTTGAATGCGCAAATCAGTCTTGTTATTGATTTGTGTTCCAAAGAGTAATTCAAAAGGAGTGGTGTTAATGCTTCGTTGGAATGTTGAGTTTAAGACTTCTTGTAGTGAAGGAACATGTTTGAACCATTTCGTGGGATCGTCTTCTGACATCTTAGATAAGACAGGAATAATTGTTCGATTAATGCGTTCTACTTGACCATTAGCACGTGGCAAACCTGTAGTAATATGGTGAAGTGTAATTTTTTGTTCGAACAATAAGTGTGGAATTCGTCAGAAGTGAAAGTAGTTCCACGATCAGTGATAAGAAAACGAGGATTTCCAAATGTAGTTTTTTGAATGTCTAATTTTTTATTACCTCAGAAGTAGATGTAGTTTTTGTGGGGTATAACCAAACAAATTTAGTGAAAGAGTCAATGACAGCTAAAATGAATTTGTAGTTTTTACTTGAAGTTGCTAAAGGACCAAGATGATCGATATGGTATGTATTTAGTGGTATATCATCTTTGACAAGAGGATGGAGAAATCCTTCTTGTTTACCAGACTTTTTATTTTTCAATATACATGTTACACAATTAGAAATATATTTTTCAATTTTGGATTGAAGTTGCGGTATAAAATATTTATTTTTTATATGTTCTAGAGTTCTTTTAACTGAAAAATGTCCTTTGTCGTGAGCATTTTTGATAAAGTGATGCTGCATCTCGTCGGGAATAACAAGGACTTCGGCACCGTCAATAAATTTATATAGTATATTATTTTTAATACAGTAGTTATCATATGGACTCTTTTGAAGAAGAGCTTTTATGGAAAGAATGTTTGGGTCCAGCTCTTGAGATTCTTTTATCCTATGCACAATAGAATCATTACACTGGTTTGTTAAAACCTGTATTCTACTTAAAGCGTCGACATGGGCCATTTGTGAGCCAGAGCGATGTAAAATGGTGTAATCATAATCTTGTAAATTCAGGGCCCAACGCGCGATTCGTGTGTTTAGATCTTTCTTACTCATAGTTTTTGTAAATGCATTACAATCAGTAATTATTTTGAAAGGCATTCTAAAATGTACACTTTAAATTTTTTTGAGAGCTTCTATGATTGCTAAAACTTCGAGTTCGTAGCTGGTATATTTTCTCTCCGTTTCGGACGTTTTTCTAGACATGTAATATATAGGATGTAAGGAATTATCATCGGGGAATCTTTGTAATAAAACAGCAGCAAGTCCGTCGATTGATGCATCAGTATGTATTTCGGTTTCACAATTTTGTCGATATATACCTAAGACAGGTTTCTGACAGAGCAAACGTTTTAACTCGTCAAAGGAAGCTTTTTGTTTTACATCAAAATTGAAAGGAGTATCTTTACGTAAAAGATCACTAAGTGGCTTAGCAATTACAGAATAAGCAGGGATAAATTTACGAAAATATCCAGTGAGACCTAAAAAACGTTGAACTTCTTTAGTTGTTTTTGGTTCGGGGTAATTGACAACTGATTTAGTTTTAGAAGGGGAAGGAAAAAGTTTATTATTTTCAATAATATGGCCTAAAAATTCAATTTTCCTATGCAGAAATTGACATTTATCAAAATTTATTTCCAATCCGTAATCACTGGACACTTGAAGAACTTTTTGAGTCTCTCAATAGCCTCAGATTCATTTTTAGCAAGGATAACTATATCATCCATGTAAGGGAGAACAATTCCTTGAACAACTAAGTCACGAAAAACTGTATTGATAAAACGTTGAAACGTTGAAGGGCATGTAGAGAGTCCGAAAGGCATTTTAAGGAACTGAAATTGACCATTTTGTGTTACAAAGGAGGTATATGGGCGACTCTGTTTGTTAACAGGCACATGGAAAAAACCATTACGTAAATCAATGGTACTGAAAACTCTAGTATCCTGAAGTTTATCTAAAATATCCTCAATGAGGGGCAGAGGATAGTGATCCTTAACTAACACACGATTTAATTTTCGAAAATCAATGCAGACTCGTGGACTGCCGTCTTTTTTGCGGACTACTAGGACTTGGCTAGCATAAGCAGATGAACATGGTTCAATAACACCATTTTGTATCCATTCATCTATTTGTTTATCTACTATATCACGTTCAGTAAAAGGTAACCGTCTTGGAGAATGATAAATTGGTTTGTCGTCCGTCACGGTAATGCTTAACTCAATATCCGTCGTTTTAATTTTATTCGGCCTATAACATACGAGTAATGCCTCAACATCATTACGAGTTTGTTTTGGAATTTCAGGGCCAATATCAAATTTAGGAATGTCGTCAGTAATTGCGAAAACAAATGGTTGTGGAGAAGCGTCGGATACTTCGTTTTGTAGCTTAGAAAACATAACACTATCAGGGGTGATAGTCAAATTAGCTTGTTTAATTAGATTACAACCAATAATAATATCAAAGTTCATTGAGTGGTTGGGGACAACATTAATTTTAACAGGAAAGTCTTGGTTGTCAATTGAAACAGTTGAGTTGAACGAACCAATTACATGAGTTTTTGAAAGGCCAAAACCAGTTAGTATATTACCACTATTTATTAAAGAAGGGGAGCCTAATTGATTCCATACACTTTCTTTCATTAAGGTTACTTGACTTCCGGTATCAACTAAAGATAATATTTTTTTTTAGATAAAATTTTAACTTCTTTACACATAGTAGTTAATGGGGTAATTTCATCAACATTATTAGAAGAAGGGATATTTTTTTGAGGACAAGCATCAGATTTATGGCCAAAATTTTCGCATAATATACACTTTGGACCACGATGTTTATCTGGGCAAAATTTAGAAATATGACCGGATCCCGAACAATTAAAACAAGTTACGTGATTCCTATCTCTGAAATTTTTATTCTCAAATTTTGAATTAGGCTTTGGTGCATTGAATTTTGGATATCTATCATTTCGATGTTTATGAAGTGTACTTTCAACATCACGGCGTTGGCTACTAAAGTTTGGACTACGCGACGTATCATAAGAGTGATTTTTGCTTTTATTTTGAAATATTTTGTCATAAATTCCTAATTTTTCTTTAAATTCCTGAATTGTTGTACATCCATATAATATTAGCTTATTTGAAGGAGAATCGGGGATTCCATTAATACAATATTCCATAATTGAAGTTTCGTCGAGAAACCCTTGACCTCGATTCGCTAATTCCCGAATAGCGACTAAATATTGGAATACCGTTTCATTAGGCCGCATTTTTCTATGTTGTAATTCCTTATGCAATTGAGCTTGATTTAATTTTTTCCGAATTCCTGAATAAGTAATGTTTTTATACAACTGTAAGAGTTTATACCACGCTGAGATTGAATAAATAATTTTGCAGTTCCTGTCAAAAGCCGTTTTACAAAAACAATTTTTTGTTGTTCGGTTATTGGGCAAAACGTTAAATTTTCCTCCACATCAGAAAAAAAAATGTTCAATTGAGTATGAGTCATCTGCACTGAAAGAACGAAGAGTTAGAAGTAAATCTTTAACAAAAAGCCACGATAAATCGTTTTTCGAAATAGAGGGAACAGCTGACTCATTAATTTGGTTAAGTGCGTCAGCCGATTTCCTGTCTGTAGAAAGTGGGGAAGCAAAGGAATTTTCTGCATCCCGCGGGGGCATTCTTCTACATCTCGTGTATTTAATTTATTATGAAAAGCGGATAAATCAGCTAGTGAAAACAAAATATTATTACAAAGTTCTTCGGCAGTTCCATTTGTTTCTAGTTGTAAAAAATTAGCTAAACAGATTAAATCGGGTAGGTTTAATTTTTTAAAATAACGGCGGAGTAGTCTTCAATATCAAAATCTTGTGCGAAACCCGTAAACTTTCGCAATTGTTCTCTAGAGGTCCTACTGAATGGGTGATCGTTAAAAACAACAGAATACAATAATTTTACATTTTGCGTATTGCCAAATTTCAAAGCTTGCGCGATAACTGGGATATCATTCAGTGTTAAGTAAGACATAATAAATCACTTAAATTGAACCAAAATACGTAAAATATACAAATATTTGCAGATCACTTAAAATGATATATGAGTAAAATATTTCAACACAGAAAAAAAAATTAATACGCTATGAAAAGATTAAAGTCTAGAATAAAATGTCACTAGTAGCAGTTGTACAAGTTAAAAAAATATATCGTATCACAGTCACATTAGCAGTTTCAAAATATATTTTCACAATCACTGAGAGTTTGTAAAAAACAATGGAAATAAAAACTCACGGTAAACTTTTGCATACAACGTCTTGATTGTTGAATATTAACTTTCATGAATGTATAATAGTGTTGAAGAAAATCTTGATGTGTCGGCAAAATTATCGACTAAATATCTTCACAATCGTGAATTTTCACACAACACTTGAAATTGAATGAAATCGTCAAACACACGTTGAAAAACGCTTTGAAGAATAAATGCGCTTGAATTTGAATAAAATCGTCCAACACACATTGAAGAACACATTGAATAAATTCACTTATCTTGCATCGTCATCGTCCTTTTACTTCGGTTTTCTAGGGGATTTTAAGTTAAGGGAAAGGCCGAGCCCCATATAGAGAGTGACAACGGCCAGATTGAGTTAAATATACATTTATTAAGGGGAATTATTTACAAGGGAGGGCTAAAAAGTTAGTAAAAGTAATCGAAACATCATTAGATCGTTGGATTCCACGAGGCGTTTCGTTCCAGCGCCCTCGTCATCGTCTCATCGCCGTCGCTTCTCTCGGTCGTCTCTCGCGCAATCGTTCTATTCCAGTCTGGTTTACTCGTTATCCTCGAACCGCCTTGTCAGATAGGTGGCGCTCTCTTGGCATTACGTCATTAATGAATATAGGAGGGATACGATATGTGCACATCCATTCCTACATATATAAATATATATATATATATATATATATATATATATATATAATAAATATATATATATATATATATATATAAATATATATATATATAAATATATATATATATATATATATATATAAATATATATATATATATATATATATAATATATATATATATATAAATATATATATATATATATATATATATATATATATATATATATATATAAATATATATATAAATATATATATATATAAATACATATATATATATAAATATATATATATATATATATAAATATATATATATATATATATATATATATATATATATATATATATATATATATATAAGCTTTATTTACATACTGACTAATACCATTTATGCGTTTTGAGAATTATAATGAAAATAATATTTAATGTAATAAAATTCTATTAACTTAGAAAATATTTGTAATGGCAAACGAAAGAGCTGTTAAATATAAATTATAAACTATCTCAAATATTCTCATACATAAAACTAAATATTTGTCTATACTATTTCACACAAAATGCATATATCTTTTCAGTGTACACATGTATTGAAAAATATGTATTTAACTCTTGACATATGTAAATTCTGTGAAACTTTATAAGAAAACTACTGCAAGTGAATTATAATTTATATTTTTATTAGCAAAAAAATAAACAAAACAGTTCACAGGCGTATTTATTCATTATTAATTCCAAAAAATTTAAATCACTGCGTACAAAAAAAATGGAGTTTTAAATATTCGTAATTTTTTTTAAAAATTTGAATGTATAATTTATAGTAATAGCAAGTAGTTAAATAAACACAAACTCTTATATAACTACCTTTTGAAAGGTTAAAGTGTTGAATAGGGGGCTTTGGATTTGGTGAATATTTGGTGACCGAAATCGATCACCAGGCAACAATTTAAATGCACTACTTGTAACTTTATAAATATTTTTTTTTTATAGTTCTCGTCAATATTTCTTTCTTTTCATTTCAAAATCCCGCTTTGTAATGTCTCGCAACAACTATCGCTAAATTAAATTGCTTGGAGACTGATTTTGTTCGCCAAAAAATTAATTTTATTCAGAGGCACCCTATTTTACACTTAAACGTTTGAAAATTACAATATTTCAAGTAATTTTATATTACTATAATTCATTGGATCTTTAAAATGTATCTGTAAGCTATTCGCTTGCATTTCAAATCCAAACAATATACTTGCAACTTACAATTATACATTACTACAACTATGTATTCAATCTACTATAATATAATTGAGTTATTTTCTTACTTCACAAATCAATGTAATCATCTTGTTATTTCTCAGCCTTAATAAAAAAGCAATCTACTATTAAATTGATTTTTGTGAATAATGTTCCTCCAGTAATGAATTCCTACTTAACTCAACAGTAAATACATTGTTTACTAAAAAAGACCAATAATGCTTGATTTAAATAGAAAATATTAATTCCTTTTTCAGTTCATACTATTAGTTCACACTCTCTCTATATATATTTCTATATCTTGTTCAAATTTTCGATCGTTTATAAAATATTTTTATTCATCATCTTAAGTTCAAATACATTTTTTAAAACTTGAAGTGGATGGCACTTGATGTTAATGCAGTTTTTTCAAACATTAATTCGTTAATTTAATTTAATTAATTAGTTACAGTTAAAGAAATATATGTTTTAGTCGATATTATTCCTCTAGATGGCGGCACTATAGGATAAAACAGCTTTTGCTAAAATTGTGATGATGATTTAACTTAACCTGAATAATCATATGCTACTAGTTAGGCATCAGAATTCATTTTACTCTGGTTTTAAGATAAATCTTAACTATTGTACTAAACCAAAATTAAAGAATGTAGTTACAAATTGAATGTGGTTAAAAAGTTTTTAATGTTAATTTAAAAGGTATTTTGTCGCTTAAAATATTGATATTCTGTCATATGCATATATACATATTTATCTTAATTGTAATTATTTAATAAAAAGTAACTAAAATAAAAATTTTCTCTGTTGACCTAAGTAGAAATTGACTTTATTTGTTTTATATTGTTGTTCTTTAATAAAGTAAAAAAAAATCAAAAAAATAATTATTGCAGATCGTTTTAATCATTTATTTCCGGAGAATTTTTATTTGCATATTTATTGTAAGATATTTTACACAAATCATGCATCAAACAAAATGACGGCAATTTTTTTTTAATTTTAAATAAGTTTTTTATTATTTTTCTTTTAAAGAAATTTGCAAATTATAGATGATTTTTTGATAGACGCTATGAAAAAAACATATAGGATGAAAGTATACTATTGTAACTTAGCTCTAATTTAGATCAACTGACTTTTATCGATAGAAGCATATTCTAAAATCAAATATAATCAACTCAGAATCCTTAGATTTGCATATTGAACTACATATATATTATTATGAAACAAATCTCGGACCACAAATGGCAAAAAACAAGTTTTATTTAGAAAAAAATAACATATTCAAAATATGAAAATCACAAATCAGAAGTAATTTTCCAAAACTACATTATCTTACTGCACAACGATGAAAAAAAGTTAATAAATATTCCATAAATATGTAGTTTCACAATATTCATTGCAGACGAAAGTCATATAACATCCTTATATGTTTGATTTACCAGAAGCGCAAATATTTTCCTAGACATTATTTGTTGATTTACACAGAACGAGAAATTGCATGCAAACTTTAACGTCATCCATAATGTTTGAAGAGAATTCAAAATGTGGAGAAAATGACACTGTTCTCGCAAACAAACAAACAAGCAAAAAAATAAATAAAGAGTCCTCTGGAAATGAAGAGTCGAGTTGAGATGATTTCTCGTTAAAAAGAAATCAATTGCTGAGAGAAAAATTCGGTGTCAGATCCAACACCGCTCGCCTAATCCGTGAGCAATTTTTCTGCGTCTAGGGAGCGAGAAAACATGCGCTTTTCTCAACGCAAGCGAGATCTCATTAATCTTAGACGCTGCAATCTGGCAGCAGCAAAAGAAGAGGTTTATAGTTCTTTTACTACCTCCACCAGTAAGAGCACATCACTGAGATAGATGACTACAGCAGAAACATCTGACTTCTACTGAGATCTGAGGATAATGTGTAGAGCAGCATTTTTTTGTAAATCCTCGAATTGCAGTAGGGTTAGAGAGTTTGACGATTTTTATAGACTCTGAAGGATTGGGAAATCTTATGTACTTATATGATGTGTTGTGAGAATCGTTTATACTAAGTATAAAAACTGAAAATGTTTCGATTGATTTTTTGAAATTAATAGGAAGAGGTATCAGTTTGTCTTGGTCTCCGCGTTCTATTCAATAAGATTCATAAATGTGATATAATAATGTAAGTATTCTTTAAGGATAACGTAACATAGTAATTACAGTAAGGAATAAATTTGATATAGTATAATGAAATTAACTTCGATTAAATTATTATCAATGAAAAACATACACTCTGACAACAATGAAGCATACAACTTTCAATATAATTAATCAAATGATAACCATCATATTCAGAAAAGAAAATGCCCCTGTTAAATTTTGCTAAGAATACTTTCTGTATAGGTATTTGGTGTGCGTGTGTGTGTTTGCTGTTGCCCGAACGCTTAGATAAGTCTCTAATGTAACGTTGTGCGACTCTATGCTTTTTTTTAAGTTATTGATATCTTAATTCCTAGTATTAAGCTATAGATTGCGTTGAAAAACTTTCTATAGCCCTCGCTCCTTGATTTAACCCCCTAAGTGCCATCGGTGTATATATTCGTCTCGTTCAACTAGTGCGGTGAGTGTCCTGGACGTATATATCCGTCCTTCCAAAACGCAATTATTTTCTTTGCGCTGCTATCAGTAAAACCATTCCGAAGCCTTTGGAGTGTAGTAAAACGCCCTTGAGAGTGTTTTTCCGAAGAATTTATTTATTTTAGGGGAAAATTTGCTTATTTATGCCTTTCTTTCCTCCAATACACCACATATGTGAGTTTGAGTGAAAAACGGTGGCACTGCAAGGTGAGGCGCGTTATCTTTAACCAGCAGTTAAAGTTTAAAAAAGAACAGAACTTGTATTTCCAAAATTGAAGTACATTTATCCTTTTCGCACCTTGACTCCCTCCGCTCTCTCTTCAGAATAAATTTTCACAAAACTCTTTCTTCTCGGATCTCCACGGAACAAAAAAAACATGCTTACCAAATTTCTGATTGCAGGTCTACTTTGTCTACAACGCCCCCGAAAATCCACTTGGAAGTCGATTCCTGCAAAACCGATTCTTAACCAACTTAGATTTAAGAAAATAAACATGCCTGCCAAATCTGAAGTTTGTTGGTCAAATCGTTCCGGAGATCTCGTGATGAGTGATTAAGTTGCTTTTACCTCAAAAGCATAAATACATATTCGTGTGTGAAACAAATATTGCATGAATATTAATACAGAAGTAATACAGGATATTTTTTGCAGTGTCATGATTAAATTGATGGATCGATTGATTTAATAGATCGATTGATTAATTGACTGAACAATGATATTAATATGTAAAAAAATGTACACGCATGTTAGCACGTGATGAACTATTTCGAGTTGAACAGTTTTTATTTACGACAACTTATACAGACATTATTACAAAAACAAAAAAAGAAGATAATAATAAGGATAATTATAAGAGAACAACAGAGAATAATAAGAATCACACAAAACAATTAAATTGTAAAATATATTAGTAAATTTATCTCATTTCTTATATATATATATTAGATGTTCTTAGAATAAAAATTTTACTTGGGAGTAGTTAAACGGAATCAGATTTCTAATACTTGCATGTGAGTGTTTTTTCAAAAACAAATTTATTAATTTTCATTTAATTGATTAGTTTATTTAAATTATCAGAAAATTTTATAAGTCTAATACATCGTTGGCAAGTCTTTTATAATTCGAACACGTTTTATAAATCTTAGGTATACCACAGTACGCTGCATCTAGTATGAAATTTATCTGAGATGAAATAAATTGAATCAAATATTGCATCCAAAATGCAAATATAGTTTCAGTATACATTTCAAACTTTTCTAAAGATTAAAATAACGATATAAAGTCTTATTTAGCTCTTGAAGATTTAAAGAAAAGTAACTGATTTCATTTTGATTGTAGAGTTGTAACAGTTCAGAGACTAAGTTAATGAAGAGTTAGTATTATTTAAGTTAAATGTTCTCAGATAAACGCCTCCACGTAGAAAAGTTGTAACTCATCAAATGAAAGATGTAACACATCAAATGTAGCTACGCCTGAAGGTGAAATTATAGCGCGAACTTTTAACACAAAAAATAAGATCGAAATTTTAGGGTGAGTATTATACGCCGGGTATAAAAAAGAATAGATTTCAAAATTTAAAAAATGAGATGGGCATAAAAAATTAAATTACTACATAGACCGTAATACTGTTTAATTATAAAAAATGTTTTTGATAATGAACTTAAAAGGCTGTGTGTGTGTGTGTGTAGTTCTAGATGTATATTATTTTCTCAAAATCCAGGCATAATATCTCGAATAAATGACTCCAAGACATAAAAGAATTTCACTCGTACTATTTCAGTTCCTTCATAAACAGGGAATGCGCATTATACGGCGAATATACTTAAGGGGACTTGGTACCCTAAAAATCACAAACCTATCGTTTTTTTTTTAATTTTCATTTAATCTTATTCTTTGCATTATTATCTTTCGATTGATATATCACTTGTGCATGTCGGAAAGTTAGAAGTTGAATAAAACTTCATTTGAAAACAAATTAGGCAATTCAGCCACACCCTCTTTTTAGAAAAAAAAGCTAAAAAATGCGTTATGATAAAAAGATTCTATTTTATAAATAGAAATAATAACTATAAAAAGAATGTGTAGTATTAAAAGCAGAATATTTCCGAGGCAATACAATAATGTAATTTTTCTTCCTTGTGAAATGTGTGCATGTAAAATTTTTAAATTAAGGCATTTTATATTAATAATTTTATTATTTCAGTTCTTATTCCTGATAGATTTTTCATACAAATGTAATACTTTAATATTATAAGAAGAAAAACAGCTAAAATTTCTGTCGTGACAGAAAAATTTTTTTTAAAGTTTTTCTTGATTTTTCTTGTGCAATTAGTACTCTCTAAAAGTTGATCATTTATAAAAATCTGTGGGTTGAGAAAACATATGAAAATGCAATTATTTTAAAGAAAAACGTATAAGTAATATCTTAAAGGGGTATTTTAAGTTTAATTAAGCTTATTATAACTATTTTTTCAGAATTATAAACTTTAAAGTGGTTTTTCTCAGTTTATGTTTTTCGAAACCTTAGTGCATTCAAAATGCTACTCCTTCAACAATTATTTACCAATCACTTCAATTTTTTTCCTGCGTGTTAAAAAAAAAAGCATGCAATAAAATTAGGGATCCTTTTTGCTATAAACTGAATACTTTTTTTTAAAAAAAATAAAATGTAAGACGTGTTGGTTTTTTCGTTGATTTTTAGCCTGTATATCAACATTTTATTTTTTTTCTCGAAGACGAATGTATTCTAAAATCGATCCCTAAAGTTGTTAAGAATATTATAAAAAAATTCAGGTCAAAAAATTAATTTTTACAAAAGGAGTAAAATTTTAAAATTTTCCCAATTTCCTTCAAAAAATTTAAATTTTTAAAATTGTGTGAATAATATATGAAAATTTTCATCTGGTAACATTTTCTTGAATAGAAACATTGTATAAAATGTTAAAATATAATTTTTAAATACGTAAATAAAGAAGTTTGCTCAAAGGGTGCCTAGTCCCCTTAAGAATAAAAAAAAAATACCGCTTGAAATTATAAGTGAGCGCTATACACCAGATTTTACAGTAATTTGGAAGGTAGGAGGTGCTTTAATCACATTATAGTCATTTACTGAGAGAAAAATTCAGTGCAATATAAGCACAATCCATTTTATGCCTAATGTTGACACGGTTTATTTTAACATAAATTGCTTCAAACATTTTTTAAAGTAATTCATCAAATACATAAAAGTACTTAAGTATTAAAACACATTTTATTTTTAAAAAGTCTTTAAAAGGATACAAATAATATGGTTTAATCTCTTTGACGTATATATACGCTTTGAAAGGGATTATTTTAAATCGTCTAATACCAAAACACACAGTTGGTACAACTTATATTACAAACGATACATCAGTTAAGGATAAAACAAAAGTAGGGCATTTTATATCAGATATTTCTTAAAAGAATCTCATAATATTGAGCTTAGAATTTATATCCACGTATCTTGTGGCTGTACGTAAGACCATGTTACAGTTTTTATATATTTTATACGAAAGAAACTTTGAAACAAATAATGTTATGTTTACCTATTTCATGACTTTTTCTTCAGATTGCGACACATTATTTGAAGACTGTAGATTCGAAAAACATACTAGAAATGATTCTTTTTGCCATTCTATAAAAGGATCTTGTTATGATCATGGGGATTTCGAATGGTTGAAAAACAATTTTTTTATATTAGAAACAAAAATCCCATACAGATATAACGAGTAAATTTTTCATCTACCCGTAAAAATCATCGAGACAAGAAAGTTTGAGTGGCTGACAGGTACGAAGAAAATATCTTCGGACAGAAAAAGAAATAGACTTTGAAAAAGTGAGTGAATTTTTCAAAAATAAATTTTGAAATGTACAAATTTCCAAGTTGGACCTTTGATAATTTTTACCTGGCAGCATACAATGCATAAATTTAGAATTAATTAAAAATTTTAATGTCTGCGTGATTATTTGTGGATTATACAAATAATACTTTCTTTTTTACAAAATTTTGCTGGTAGCTTTATTGAATATTTCTAGGGAGCCGTAAGCATACAACAACCACAAAAAAAGTTTTGCAAATTTATTTTTAGAGTCTTTATTTCTAATACCCCCTTGCTGGAAGAAGAGTTTGTGTGTGTATGTAAAGTCGCCAATGGTGGAAAGCCGTTCAAGCTCATGTTTAGAAAACGAATACAGCATTTGGTGATATATCTTACTATTTTACACTATTAGACATAATGACTTGAAATTATATGGACATGTTTCTTTTTGATGAGTATATATTCACTAAGAACTAGTTTTGTGAAACTACGCCACTACGGGTGGTTAAGGACAAAAAAAATTCTCGTTTTGAACTATTAGACGTTAAGACTTGAAATTTGGGAAGCATGTGTCTTTTATAGAGTAGAGATCCCTACAAAACAGATGAATTTGTATGAATGGATTCGGTAAAAATCAAATTCTAACGGAAAAAAAAAATTCTCAAATATGTATAATATATAGATCTCAAATATATAGATAAAAATTTCCGTTTTTGAACTCAAAGACCTAAACGTAAAAAATTATGCTTTGGAGAAAAAATTAAAAACTAAACATTTGTAAATGTTTGCTTATATTTTTGTCAATTATTTTTTCATATTTTAAGATTATTATATCAACGAACATGTAAGTGTTATACATTTTTAGATTTAGAAAACTATGCACTATTTGCTTACACTAAAATTGAGAAATCTATTTTTTGAATGTGTATGATGTCCTGGTTACCTTAAAAATAAATGTAAAATAAGTTTTAATTATTTTTTGTTTCCTTATATATTGGTTTATTTGCAATATTATGGTGTAGCTAAATGAGGAATAATTCAAAAATAAATTAGGTATGCTTTGAATTTATTTGAATTCAAAAATCTTTGCAATCATTGGTTTAAAAAAGAAAACATAATTATTTTCCCAGTCTAGCAAATGTCTAACCTGTCAAAACTAATCAGCTCAAGGTAGGAGATGGCTCGAATAATATTTTGCTCTAAGCTTTTGGTGATGTAATTTGTAATAATAAACCATTGAGTCAAAGGCCATGCTTTACATCTGATATATTATTTCACTCACCTAACTTCCACATCTCACAATGTCGAAACATTGAAACCCAATTCTATTTATGGTCAAATAAACACCATCCCTTGCTTTGGAGTGCAAATCGTATATCTAATCAAAATTCGAACCCGTGACTCGAATGTGCCATGGCCATCTATGAAGCTGTAGACCATAACAACAGAAATAAGAGATTCCATTGCTTGAAGCAAATCCTTTCTCGGAAATATAATCTCTAATAGATCGTGTGTTTATTTTATAAGTGCAAAAATATAAAATCTATTTTTAAAAAATATGTTATTTAAAAATAATTAAAAAGTAATTAACAATAATTTATGTCAGTATTACATACTTACTATTTTTTTATAGAAATTTAACAGAAAAAAAAATTAATGCAGAAGAAAGAACATTTTTTTCTTAGCATATAATTATGTTATATTTTATGTGTAGATGCATTGGAAAATATCATTATCAATTACTTGGAAATTATTACACATTATATTTTAAAATAGCAAAAACTAACAATTTTTGTAATACTTGCCATGGTAACAAATATGCATACTTGTATACAGAAAAAACAACTTCAAAAACCTAACTGGAAAATAGAGAGTAAAAAAAAATGCTTCAAGCGAACGTTCCAGAAAAAGCGAAGCGAATCACAAAAATAAACAATAAAGTTTTCCTGCGTACGCGTTTATTTTTCTTGGTGTTTTTGTGAAATTTATCCTCCATTATTTATCTTTTTCCAATTAAATACATTAACATTGTTATTGTTTTACAATGGAGTTATTGGTAACACAAATCTGAACAGATATACATATTGTATCAATAAAATCCAATAATGTGTAAACAAATGTTTTTTGCTTAATTTAAATTTGGTACAGAAAAAAAACACATTTTCATAAATTATTCCATATTCCTAATTAATGCTGTATATTTTATTGCCAACAATCCAATCTATTCATTTCAATCCATTTTTATAAAATAAACTCTGAAGTATATGGACTACTTTTCACAAAATACATCAACTTTTATCACAATTTTTTAATGCTATTTGTAGCATTATAGTATTATTATCGCAATTAATCCTAATTAGCTTATTATGCATGAACACATTGATTAAGATAAATTATGTCTTGATTATTTACAAGGAAATCATGTACACATTTAATATTCATGTTTTTCAAAAAAGTTCATAAAATTTTAAAACACTAACTTTGAACGCTACATTTTATGTTTGTAAAATAATGTTTTCGGAATCCGTTATAAGTTGAAAAAATTTAATAGCAGTAATAAGCATTACACAGAAAGTAAATACAGAAGCGATTCATTATTTAAGTTATCTTTTAACAGTTGAAACACACGTGCATGTTAAAGGAATCTATACGTCGCATCAAACTTAATGTATTAGAATTTTAACAAACAAAACAAAGTAAGTCACATAAAAAAATTAATATAATATGAAGAACCAGCAAATTTATTTTTGCTTCGGTATAAAGTAGAAGAAATAAACATAGCAACTGCATACAGAGCCAACGGTATAACTTAATTACAAATAAATTTTCCAGAAAAGATAAACTGCTGTAAAAAGACCCATTTCAGTGCTTCTTTTGCAAGTAATTTTAGGGGATACAACTTTTTGAAAAAACTTTTACGCAAAGCTGTATTCAGATATTTTGCAATACATATCCAGCTAGGTTTTTTTTCCTCCTAAGAATATATAAAAGGAAATTCAACTCTTCGTAAACTATAAAAATTCTCAATTTTTATATATACGTAAAATTAATCATGTGTTATGATTTACATAAAAATAATTAATTTCGTTTAAAAAAATTTATCATTGCGTATGAATGTTTAGTGAAAGTAAAATGGTATTAATTCTTCAACTACTACCGCAGTATTATATATGAGAAATTTATTTCTCATTTTCAACAGAAAAAGATTTTATCAAACATTTCTCAATATTTTATATTATATGCACCAGAAATATGAATTACAAACTTTTATATTTTTGCTTACATATTTTTCCCTACTCAGAAGTATTCAAATTTTATTTCATACTTTAAATTTACTGCAAGTTATGAAATATTTTATGTCTTTGACAAAGAGAGACATTTTAATAAATACCGTTTATTTCCCAATATAAGCTAAAAGTTAGTTTATTTCTTCAAAAGCTTAACGCTGTTTTCGGCAAAAAGTGCGAGAGCTTAGTTCCTGAACTAAGCGCGGAGTACATTTTCAGACAGAAAAATGCCTCAATTTTCAAGAAAATTTGCAACATTATAACTCATACATCTATTAACATTATAGCGCTTCTAAAATTTCAAAATATTCCTTTTGAGTATTATTTTTTCATTTTAACACGTGAAAGGACATCTCATTTAACATTAAGGTATAGGAAAAAAAACGCAAAGCACATTTTAAACAGAAGAAATGGCTCAGCTCTGTCAAAAAAGTGAAGAATGAAATGAAGAGAATGTTGTACTCTAAGGGATGGTGAAGCCAGAATATAATATAAGTTTTTCATTCTTTTTTTATCTGAAAAAATGTACCTAATTCAGGTTATATTCTTTAATATTAACCGAAATCAGCCTTAAATAAAATTCAAAACAATAGGATATTTGAAAAATTCTTTTGAAGAAGTACAGTGAAAATTGTTTAACATAAAACTGAGAGGTACTATAAAAATTTTTTTTCGTGTTAAGGTATCCGAATACGTTAGAAACCATGATTTTAAATAAGTCCATAGATGGATAATTTTCATGATATTTAATGTTACTTAAATAAGAATACATGTATAAGATTGTTTTTAGGATATTTTGACAAAAAATAAATACAATATTTTGGCAAAAGATTAACTATGAATAACCTTTATTCAAAATGTTCTCCTTGTATGAAAAATGCTTCTTTTATAATAATATTTTGCCTATATAGCTCAGACCTCTGTACAAAGGCTCAACTATGATTTTTGAAAAAAATCACATTATTTTCAGAGTTACCACCCATTGAAATAATTATCGGCGTTTTCTTATTAAAATTTCTCCCCTCTGTTATCGTAAAACATTGATAAAACCACTTCTAATTTATATATTTCAAAAATTCTACTTGAGCCTCTGTATAGAGGTCTGAGCTATATACAGGTCAAATATTATTATAATAGAAGCATTTTTCACAAAAGGTGAATATTTTGACAATGGGTCATTCTACGTTCAATTTTTGTCAAAATATTGTACTTAAATAATTTTAATTGTAATAATTTTCTTAAAACAATTTTATTTTTCTAATCTTTTTTTTCTAATCTAAGTGACACTAAATATCATAAATATTATCGATTTATACGCTTTTGCAAAATCACAGTCCCGAACGTAGTCGGATACCTTAGAAGGATATTGCGAAAATCATTTATTCAACATAAAATGTACCCTAATAGAGCACATTTGATTAACATAGATATGTATGCATCAGCGATGGCGAACGAGTGGCACGCGTGTCATCAATGGCACGTGACACAATGTATGGGGCACGCAAGTGATCAAATTGGTTTTCATTTTATTTCAAAATAACAAATTTCGCAATGAAATATTACGAACAAACGTGAATGATGGGGCGGAGGGGAACACGTTTGTTATTGTCTTGCCTTAGTTACGTCGTGGACTACAGTTACTTATAATGCAGAATTTGTCTCGCATAGCATAGTCAATTTCGTTCATGTAACTGTAATTTAGAATTCATTTGTGTGATATTTACGATTTTTAACTGTTATTCAACATGTCTAGTTCAGAACAAAAAGTGCAAGATAGTAAGTGCAACAGATTGATTGATTGAATAATAACGTCGCACTGTTCAGCTACACGAGGGCTTTTGGCAACGGACCACGTAATTTTGAACCATGGTCAAGTGACGTGGACGACACCTGAGCTGCCACCCCCCTCTCCTAACTACCACACCAACGGGAGGACGTTTTAGCTCTTGACAAATTTAACGTGCACCGCTGCCCTACACGGCGGGTATTTAGTGACACTGGGCTCGAACTCGTGACAAGGCAAGCCACGGTCCGATACCTATACCACTCGGCTACGGTGGCCACAGTAAGTGCAACAGAGTTTCAGACTTGGTGAATCTAGAAATGCGGCATTATTAGCAGAGGTGTCAAAGTAAGGCATGTTTCATGTTCTGGAACAGTGGCATGTAGTGGTATCTGTAAAACGGCATATTGAAACAAACTACAAATCCTCATGTCAAAAAAGTGAACCACAGCAAAGTAATTAATTGCTGGGAAATTATTTGGCAGATGACTCCAATTCAGCATGCATTCTGCTAAAAGTAACCCGTTACAATCCTAATATAAGTTATTTGAAATTCAATCTGCAGCAACACAAGTCACACTAATGTTGCTTTAATTTTAATATTACACGTGTAACTAAAACATTTTAAGCGATATAGTGGAAAATGTATTTTTTCATGGTCAATAAAGAGTTTTGAGTTGTTATTATTTAGTTTTATTATTTTCACGTAATCATAAGTGAAAATTATTTGTTGGCACGTCTATACCTCATCAAACATTTCTTAAGAAAAAAGGTCACGTTTACATAATTTTCACGATGTTCATCATTTCGGATGACGTGGGAACAAGAGCTGCATTATTAATTTAATTTTCGTCGTCGTAATCTGCATCAATTACACCTTTTAAGCATTGAACAAAATCTAAAATGTCTTTATCTATCATAATTTGTGCTGTACACGCATTATCAACATCTAATGCAACGAATTCATCTTATGATACTATAGAACAGTTTAGTAATACAGACACTTTTAGAAACACCCCTCATAAACCTCGACTGTGTGGCTGGTGATTTCCGTATTTTGTTCATTTACAAAAGGGAAATATTGTCGTGTTAAGCAATTTAATTTCGTGTTATGAGAAAAAATGCATGAAAATACATATTAGCTTGTCGGGACCGTCGTAATATTCCGAGTTAACCGATATTTCGTTTTAAGCATTTCCGCATTAAACATATTTCACTGTATATTTGAAGAAACTCTAATCCACTATGACTTTCTCAGGAGGATCTTATTTAGTTAAGAAAACAGAACACAGAGCTTTAGCGAAAATAAGCGGAATTTTCTGCACACTGGGCATTGGAATAGTTTCCACCATATATAACACACATATTATATAAATTCACAAGGGGCCTTTTTTCACGTGAGAAAAATTCAGTATGATAACATTCTTCCAAATGTATTATTACTTTTTCATTTCAATATCTTACAAAGCTGTGAAATATATAAATTTTCAATTTAAAGTTTCCGAATGTCCTAGGAGTTCCATTTTCAGTTAAATATATTTCGTAGTTAAATTTGAGAAAAATTCATCAACAATTTCCTTTAAAGAAGAAATTGAATCATAGTCTTATTGATGAATATCTATTTTATAAACTTTTGATAAAAATTTATAAATTGAAAAAGGACTTTTTCCAATTATATTTATTTATAAAAAAATGCATTTTCGTGTTTTTTAAAGAATGATACCATAGAAATTCGTTCCGTAAAGAAAAATTATTACTGAAAGATCACCAGTGTAATTATAATAAAACTACATGAGAGAGGAAATATATATTATTTATATTCTTATTTTTTAAGCATATTTGCTTTTCTATGATATCTTTGTCAAAATGGAGATATAATACAAATATACGAATTTCATTTTTATATTTCTTTAGTGGTGCTAAAAAACTTTTGGCTTGATAAGTATATTGAGAATGAGACAAATGAAATCTGTAATGCGTCAATATAAGATAAATGAATTTTCCCAATTTCGTTTCGTTCTAAGCTCAACTACATTACTTTTCACCAAATAAAATAAATTTAAATTTCGAGAATGTAATTAAATCTCATCTTATAACACTTTAAGCTATTCGGTGGAAAATAAGAAAATTTCGTCCTAAAGTGATAGATTTACTCTTTCAAATCAATCATCATAATAATGTTTTTTTCAAAATATTTAATACATAACAAAAATATCTAAAACCTTAAAATGACAAACATACTTGAATTTGTGACTACATCTGATGATTTCGCTTTATTTTTTCTCAAAGTTTTGGAGCACAAAATTCATAATTTTATGTGTTGAAGCTAGAGGTATTAAATTGTAAATTGTAATACTTCTAGAATGCTTAATTTATAAATTATGTAAGCGCAAAAGAGTTCCGATTGTTTATAATGATGTCATACAATTTGTCCCTTTTATAAAAATTCTTGTATCAAAAGTACAGGAATGCATTAAAATAAATTAATTAAAAATCAACTTTATTAATACATTAGGGGGAAAATTATTTTAAAAAAAATTCCAACGGTATTTGTGAAAAATATTTTAAAGCATATCTGAATAAATTAAAATTTATCAGAATGCATTAATCCAGTGGTTCTTAAACTTTTGATCACCACGGTCCCCTTTACGTATCAGCTTCATAACCCGGACTGCCAAAATTTTGAACAACCTTCCTTGAATTATTATTCTTGAACGAAATCTTCTGCTATAGTTTCTTCATTAGCGGCAATTTAGTGATCTAGTCAAGGATGACACACACATTTTTCAATTTTTCCACGAAGCCTTTCAGAGCATGTACAAGAGAGAAATCTTACTCATTAAATGAGAGATCTTCACGGACACCCCAAAATGTCACTGGGGGCCGCAAGGGGGTCTTAGGTCCCTATTTTAAGAACCACTGCCAGGATGTTGGACCTTCGCAATGTCAAATTTTGGTCAAAATTACGATTTTGATTTTTTTTTTTACTCTAATAATATACCTTATAATTTATATAATAATTCTGTCAAAACATTTTGTCATTTTGATTAATAATTACCGAATTATTTTTTATTTTACTCAAATAAATGCTTAAAATGTACTTTCTTTTGTTCGTAAATTTTCCCTTTTCATTGTTACATAAAATGCTACTTACGTTTTAAATTACGTAATATCTCTTTGAAATTTTTCCAACTTATGAAAGATGATATAATTCACAAATTTCTACATTAGTATTTAAAAAATCATACTTTAAGTTGTTTTTATTATCTTGAATTTGTGATAATTGGTGAAATATTTCATTTAGTATAAGAAATTTATCTTTTTTTCATCAAATTTCATTCTGAATGTTGGAAATCCATGCATAGATATTTTTTGTTGTAGTTTATTTATATATAAAACAAAAATTATGTACATATCATAAACTAATGTGCAAAGAGCATTTTTAAAAATAATTTAATTTTTTTTTCAAAAAAATCAGTTTATAACAGTTTTTTTTAAAAAATATATTTAAATTGTGAAATATAATAATCATTTATACTATATTGATTCCATTTTCAGCTAATTAAGCAAACAACTTGAGAAATTAAATTTAATTGTACACCGTCCCCTTATTGCATTTAAATATAAGATGAAAGTAAAAGAGTAAATTTGCATTTCTTATACTTTACGGTTTGTTTTTAATTTATTATCAATTAATCTATCTGATAAAATAGGGATTTTTTTTCTGGTTTATTTTTAACTGCATCATTGGTTTTGCAATAAAAATTAAGTAAAGAATAATGAAAAGGAGTAATATACTTGAGAGAGGGGTACAGAAGTTTTTAGTGATGTAAAACAGCAAAACAAACTCAATGTTTGTAATAAGAAGTTGCATATTCATTATCACAATGATCCTCGTCATGCTACTAAAAAAGCATACGTAATTTCCCGGTAAAAGTCCTTAGTTCTTTAGTGTTTGTTTTCACAACTTCGTTATTCAACCCCACCCTTGTGTACGCCGCTGACACTGGTAGCAATTCTTTGATCTTATTGATCTGCCGTTGTGAAATCCAACAATCCAAGTTTCTCCTGTAACCCAACAGTTTTCTCGCGATTGTTGCCCTTCGAATGTTCAAAACTTCGGATAACTCCACCAGGATAGAATTCATAATGTTTTCATAGCTAAGCCGACTTCTCTAGCGATTTACATCAATTTACGAATTAAATTTGTAAATTTTGACTACTACACTAAACTGGTTAATTTCAATTTAATGTTTTCCAACAACATTTTCGTTGATATTCTTAGAGGTATCCATTGCAATTTTGTGCCTGGTATTGGTATTACGAGCTATACTTTTATTTTTACAACTTTTTTCGCTTCGGACACTATGATAAACAGTAAAAATCAAGTATATTTCAATTTCATGATTCTTTTAAAAAATAATTATTCACGCAAGTCCTTATTTCATCAAACAAATTACCTGAAAATATTTTTAAAAAATTTATATTGAATATAAAAAAAATTTTAAGCATTTTAACCCTTTATCTACCGACGGTACTTATAAGTACCACTCAATTTAAAATTGCATAAAATTTCCATTTTTACGAATATTTTAACGATACTTAGCAGGAATATTCTTTGAAATCCACTCTTCCAGGATATATGGCAGTACGGGTTCTATGATGAGCATTTTAGCGGAGAATGCGAATAGTTTCATAGCAGAAATTTTGTTTTCAGCTGACGGCGTTCTCAGTAGATTGTGAAGATTCCAATTTTGGTCCCGAAAAAAAAAGTCAAAGTTTAAGTGTATCATTCTTTTGGATATTTATATATGAAGACCTCAGTAAACGATTTGAATCATTATTTTAAGGTATCCGACTACGTTCGGAACCGTGATTTTAAAAAAGCGCATTAATGGATAATTTTCAGGATATTTAGTGTCACTTACATTAGAATACATGAATAAAATTGTTTTAAGGACGTTTTGACAAAAAAAATTTATTTAAATACAATATTTCGGCAAAAAATAAACTTAGAATACCTTTTTTTAAAAATGTTTTCCTTTTGTGAAAAGTACTTCTATTATAATGATATTTTGCCTGTATATAGCTCAGACCTCTGTACAGAGACTCAACTATGAGTTTTGAAAAATTCAACAGCTACAAAATTATCTACACATATTTAGAAAAGTTTCTCATTTACAATATGAGGCAATAAAAATAGATATTTTGTTCACTTTCAAGATACTGTGTCACTTTAAGTATTAGAACAGAATTTGTATCAAAAGTAGAAATTTATACATATTTTCTCATATTTTTATATTCAATATATTAGCAAGCAAATTTTTCTGAAAATATATAGATTTTCATAATTCCATTAGATTTTACCATTTTTAAATTTTTTGTTCTTAGTAATAAAATTAAAACTAAAATTTTAATCACTTCTTTTATACGATGCATTTCAAATGCATTCCTCACAAGTGCAAATTATATAAATATATTTTGCATGACTTATTTTTTAATTTGATGTATTATATTTATATAGAAATGCATTTTAAAATTTTTAATGAAATGTGAAACATAATCTCGGCAAATTTTGCCGTGAATTTAAATCTGAAAAACCGTCATGATGGTGCTTCACAAGACACATCACCCAAATTCCAAGTGTAGAAAAATGCAATTTAAATGTTCGGATACAAACTAGATCAAACATTCTGAAAATACACAAAGTGTTCCATTTTAAAAACGACTCATATATTCTAATAAGCTCCTTTAAGACTAGAAATCGTCTTATCCATGTATGTGCTACTGTATTCATGCGTTATAGTTATTCCCTATTCAACCTATGTAATATGTATTTATGACACGGCTTGTCATGTTTACTATTCCGGTGAATGCTCTTTCCACTCGACACAGTCCACGCCCACGGCCCTCAAAGTAATTCGCTGATCCAGTTGTAAATCTTGTAGTTTCTGGTCGATTAGTCATACATTCACCACACACGTGACACTTACCACCCCATTCGAGGACCTCTTTTGTTCTGCGGGACTCCCAGGGTGCAATCTTGCTGACGTCATCCCCGGCAAAGGGCCGACTCAGCTAACAACCCAAGCACCCGTAGTTAATGTGTCCACGCGCTCACTTCGTTCGTTGCGACAACATTAGACGAATTAAGGAGACGGCCGAGTTGGGATGGAGTTAATTTTTGCATCGATCCGCTGGAGATGGGAGGGTCACTGACTTTCAATGAAACTTTCTTACGGTGGCATTAATGATCTTGCTACGGGATACTTAGAAACAGGGAAGCATCCTTTTGAGAATGATCGCAATTCGAAAGAAAAATACTGTTCCATTCTAAAACGACTGAAAACGAGGTGTTGTGTATTTTGCTAAATGTAAAATACAGAAATTTAATGAGTTTCGGTATTAAGGTAACCGAACAAGTATAAATAACCAAGTTCTGTCCAAACACATATTTCTGGGTTTTTTTTTTATTTATTTATTGGATAGAACTATCTTTTTATGGTTTTACAAAACATACTTTGTTTTGTTTCTACGTTACTTAGGATCCAAGTTACAATAAAATTATAAAATCAGCAAGTGGGTCCTTAATCTATCAGAAATAGGACACTTCAATTGTTCAAAATCTTTCATGGCGAGTCTAATGGCTCAAAATATTACAAACCTATTTTTATGAAACTTTTTGTGAACCTGGTATTCAGATTATTTGCAGAGAATGTTTTCTTTTTGAATGAATATTTTTTTGAGTTATTGCCTGTTATTTAAATAATGGTCTCATAAAGAATGTCACATTTCTTATAATATTTACACAATCAGCTCTAAAAATTTTAAATTTTATTGAAACATTAAACTTTTAGTATATTCTCTAGAGAAATGCAAGTAATTTGTTTTAGTACTACTTTTACTAATATAAGTGTCCTACGTTTCCTCTAATTACTTTCAAATTTTTCAAAAATAGTGCTAAAATTTCACTAATAATTTTGATTTTTGTAATATTCAGAAATTTTTTTAAAAAAATATTGTTATACAGTTAATTATTAGTATTTATTAGTATTGAATCCTAAAAAGCCATTTATAATGCTTCGCATGCTATTTTATTAAAAAAGTACACCGAACACTGCCAAAGTTATTTTGAAGAATAACATACTTAAATATTATAAATGCATTTTTAGGACCAATACTCATTAAATGTTAATATTTAACCTGCAATATTTAAAAAAGTTAACTAAATTGTACAAGGATTTACAATTTAAAATGAAATTTTAGCAATTTCTTAAAAATTCTTTAAAGCAGTTAGAGAAAAATGTATCAAACTTTCATCAATAAAATTATTACTATAAGAAACAACAAACATTTATGTATCTGGAAAATGTACTAAAATTTTATTGTTTTATTAAAATATAAGGATTATACAGTTGATTAAATAAATATTATAAGAAATGTGACATATTTATGGGGCTATTATTAAATGCAGACCATAACTCAAACAATATTTATAATAAATTTAGTACATTCAATAGAAAATAATACATTATATCTGGTACAGAAAATTTCAGAGAGATAAATTAATAATATTTTGAGTTATCAGACTTGATATGATAGATTTTGAGCAATTTAACTGACCCCTATGTTAGATTAAAGACTTTTTTTTTCAAATTTTATGAATTTTATATTAACTTGGACTCTATGTAAAGTAGAAACAAAATAGTATATTTTTTTCAAAGCCAAACGAATGTTCTATTTAATAAAACTTAAAATGTGTGTTTTGATCGAAATTGGTTGCTTCAATTCAATGATTGAATTTGAATTGTAGTATTAAAAAAAATTCGCAATTCAAAAAAAGGACAATTGCCTTCACATGCTCAACGAATCATTAAATATATTATTTCATGCACTATTTTAATTACTTTAAAATAGATAAAATTAAATTAAAATGAAAAATAAATTATCCAGTGTAAATAAAAGTGCTATAAATTACTTGATATAGATTTAAAAAAATCATTATTAAATTAATTTTATGAAAAAGTATTTTAAGCAATGTTGCAGATATCACAACATCGTAATCTTCTTTAATATGAAACACACAAATAGTTAACTACACTAAGTAATTAATAAAAAAACAACTGATAGATAACACAAAACATAAAGACAAAATAAGGAAATAGAATTAATACAATTTTATTTTTCAATGATTTCTAATTAAATACTCTTTTCAAAAAAAATTATTTAGTAACACTGAGCAAATTTTAAGTCTTAACATTAAATACAGAGTGTTTTTTTCCAGGTATAGAAGTTTAAGTTGGCATTACTTTCCAAGATGGCGACCGATTTAACAGCTGTCAAGTGATTTATTCTCAGTTTGGTTTGGCAATTCATCATGAATAGACTCACGCCGGAACAACGCTTTCAAATTGTGCAATTTTATTTCGAAAACAATGGTCGATTTTCATAAGCGAATTTTGTTTAGCGATGAAGCGCACTTCTGGTTGAATGGCTACGTCAACAAACAAAACTGCCGCATTTGGAGTGAAGCTAATCCACAAGTGTATATCGAAACACCGTTACATCCTGAAAAACTGACTGTTTGGTGCGCTTTATGGGCTGGTGGAATCATTGGTCCTTACTTCTTCAAAAACGAAGAAGGCCACAACGTTACAGTCAATGGTGATCGGTATAGCGCCATAATTACTAACTTTTTCATTCCTGAATTGAACAATCATGACGTCCAGGAGCTGTGGTTCCAACAAAACGGCGCAACATGTCACACAGGTCGTGCCACAATCGATTTATTGAAAGACACGTTTGGTGACCGCCTAATTTCACGTTTTGGACCTGTGAATTGGCCTCCAAGATCTTGTGATTTAACACCGATAGACTATTTTCTGTGGGGCTATGTAAAGTCATTGGTCTATGCGGATAATCCACAAACGCTTGACCATTTGGAAGACCATATTCGCGGTGTTATTGCCGATATACGGCCACAAATGTTGGAAAAAGTCATCGAAAATTGGACGTCCAGATTGGACTACATCCGAGCCAGCCGTGGCAGTCATATGCCACAAATCATATTTAAAATGTAATGCCACAAGATTATCTTTCGAATAAAAAAAATTCATGTCAATCGAATAATACTTCGTTGTTTTATTGCAATTTAAAGTTCTCTACCTTTAAAAAAAACACCCTTTATAATAATTTCATTTAACCATATTCTTTGAAATGTGGAAGAACGTTTTAAGGTATCCGAATACGTTGATGTAACCAAATTCGGTCAAAACACACACATTTTGTTTTTAATTTATTGAACAGAGCTATCTTTTGACTTAACAAAACATGCTTTGTTTCGGTTCTACCCTACCTAGAGACCAAGTTACAATAAATTTTAGAAAATTAAAAAAAAAACCGGATGTGGGATTTTAATCTACCAAAAGTACGCATTCAAGTTGCTTAAAATCAATCATGGTGAGTCTCATAATTTGAAATGTTATAAATGTATTTCTATAAAACTTTTTGAATCTGATATTTATATTGTTTTCTAGAGTACGTACAAAAATAGTTCTTGTATGAATATGTTTAAATAATGGTCTCGTAAACTACTTCACATTTCTTACAATGTTTATCGATCAGTTGTATACTTTTTTAAACTACAATAAGCATTTATTACATTATCGAGATAAATATATTAAAATTTTTAATAATACTGTTACGAATTTTGTGTAAATAGTGTAAATACTTCGTATTTGAGTGTTTAATGCATTTATAATACTCTATATAATATTTATTTCATGTTAAAATTGTACTATTCACAAGCAATGCCACCCTTTACGTTATAATGGCGATTCAATGAGAACTTGGCGAAATCTTGGCGGTAGAGCCAAGTTGGCATAATTTTTGATGACCAAGTTGGCAGCCAATTTGGCGTCATTGGCGACCATGTTAATGAGTTCGGAACCTTCTGGTATCTTCTAGAAAGTAGTAAATCTCTCCACTAGTGTCACGTTCAATGACACGAGTAGTTATAATTCTGGAAGTTTCGGTCGCGCCTATAAAAAGATTCTCGCCGGTACGGCGATGAGTCTGGATTAAACCAGCTAGTAGTGAGGATTGTTTTGACTAGCGATTAGCTCGGCTGTGCTTGTGAATAATTTTTACGTGCTTGTATTTTTAAGCACTGGTGATTGTGTTTGATTGCCGTTGAAGGTGGGAAGACCTTCGGATATTTACCCTGTGAATATTGCCGCTAAATCCTGTATTTAAAGGATTGGATTTTCGATAATAAATTCACATCGGCCTTAAAGAACTGTTTATTTTCTTTGCGATTGTTTTGCATAAAATCCTTGAATCCGGATCTACGTAACAATACTTTTACTGATGTAAAAGTATTACTTTTTTTCCGATTGCTTTGAAGTTTTCCAAACATATTGCCAACATTTCACTTAAAATTTTGATTTTTGTGAAATTTAGATATTTTTTAAAAAATGCTGCTAGTTAAATACTAGTATTTATTGGTACTGATTCCTAAAAAAGCATTTATTATGTTTTAGTATACTATTTTTTTAAAAAAGGACTCCGAACGTGTTCGGATACCATTAAAAATGTAAACACGTAATATTTTATTTTTTGTAAAAACTTAGAAAAAAGAATCAAAGAATGTAAAGCGATTTGTATACTTCGATCTTCTAAGGGTATAAAACAGAAAGACTAACATATTTCATATACAAATGTTTATTTGAATGTGTATCAGATTTATCTTTGAATAAATAAATTCATAGGTAGTAAGTTAGATTCACAGAGAAGATTCCGTTGATTAAACAATAAAATTTATCTGGCCATGCATTATTTTATGAACTACTGTATCAAAACTAGATAAATACACATACATAAAAAAGAAAAATCTAACAACAAAAGTAAACAAGCAGGACACAAGCAATATAAAACTACTTCTACTATATTCCTACTTTGTTAAAGAAACTTACCTCGAGAACTTCGTCAGAAATAACACAGCATAAATTTAAAATTAGAAAATAAATTTTAGTTAATGATTTAATATTTGAAAAAACTGTATTAATCTCAAGTGTCATCCTCTACAAGTTTAAAAAAATTGTATTTGAACTTGAATAGATGAATAAAAAGTATTTTATTTACGATTGAAAATTTGAACCATATATAGAGAGTGTGAGTAAATAGCAGGAATTAAAAAAGCGAAATAATCTTAAACACTCCTCATATACACAAAGGAAAACATTTCATTGAATGATTGTATTCGTATAAAAAATCTTCTTTTTATATAGTCTTACACGTTCTATGATTTATTAATCTATTATTCATCACCAATCAAAAATTGAAGAAAACTTATAAATATTATTTTTATTCTCACAATAAAGATTCATTCACAAATAGATGCATTATTCTCCCTTTTTTAATATTATTTGCCTTTCTTATTTTAAAGTTTTTCTTATTTTTAAATATTTCCCTAAATAACGAATACTGTTTGTTGATGTATGACCATGGTTATTCTACTTTGGTTCAGCATTGTCTTGCTATTTTCTTACCTATTTGTTCAGTATAAAGTTATAATTTCAACTTAGCATATCATTAATGATTACAAATACACGTATACAAGCGCACATATAAGTACGGAGATTTATGTGTATAAATATATTTACAAATCTCTACACACAAAAATGAAAAGAAATGAAACCCTCGTAAGATTTACATTCTTGTAATATCTGAATGTTGAGAATTTCCTTACACGTGAATCAATGCCAATGTCCATAAGATTTAATGCTTGCTACATTCACTTCCTTTTTATTTAAACCATTCTTTACATTTTTTCGGTGTATAAAAAGTAAATTTATATCAAATTTATGATATGTTTTATGTTTATTTTCATACAGCCTTCTTCGCAATTCTGTGGTCACGTTCCGTTGTTGATTTTAGTTTTATGGATACTCTGAATGATCCGAATGTATAGAATAGTATATCGAAAGGAATAAAACTTATAACTTTGTGGAATATTTATTGTGTAGAAGGAATCGTGGAGATTATTTATGGTGTTACTTTCAGTTACGAGAATAAAAAATGGTTGTACGTTAAACTAAACAAAAGATTTGAAATTTAATAACTTATTTTAAATATATACTGTTTATAAGAAAAGTAAAAATATGGCACACGGTTTTTATGAGAATACATACAATAAGTATGATATAGATTGCATAATATTGAATTTATTTACTACCCACTTCTGTTAAGAGGGGCTCTTATTAATGTACTTTGGTAATTAATATTTTGAAAATCAACCTTAATACTATTATGATGCTCTAAGGATTAAAAAGTTGCTTACAGAAGTTTCTCCTTTATATGCAAGAGAAAAGGTTTTTATGTTTATCTTACACATGCCTATAAAAGAGAAAATAATATTTCATTTCATTTGTACTGTGTGTGTGTGTGTTTATTTGTGAGTGTGTGTTATGTGTGTTTGTGTGTGTGTTTATTTGTGAGTGTGTGTTTGTGTGTGTGTTTGTGTGTGTGTTTATTTGTGAGTGTGTGTTATGTGTGTTTGTGTGTGTGTTTATTTGTGAGTGTGTGTTATGTGTGTTTGTTTATTTGTGAGTGTGTGTTATGTGTGTTTGTGTGTGTGTTTATTTGTGAGTGTGTGTTATGTGTGTTTGTGTGTGTGTTTATTTGTGAGTGTGTGTTATGTGTGTTTGTGTGTGTGTTTATTTGTGAGTGTGTGTTATGTGTGTTTGTGTGTGTATATACACACATAAAAATATAAATGTTTGGATGGAATTGTATCTTTCTACTATTCAAATTGTATTTTCGTTATTATTCAAACTGTGTGTTTATTATCAATTTACATGGTATGTTCATTTTATTTAATTTCTATTCAATTATTATTATTCACAATTTCTATTTTATATGTATTTTGTGTAAAATATTTAGTTTTACTCTCGTGCCTTTTACCGATGCCCTCTACTGTATTTATCTTTTGCGCTATGGCAACAAGTTATTTGCTTCGACTTGTTTGTGTAATATAATATGTGTGGAACATTCAGTTCCTGTACTGTCTCTCGCTAGGAGAGGACCTCTCCGCAAGAAGCTGCTGGCATTTGTCTAAATCTTTATACGCAAAATTAAAGTTGTTAAATTTTTAAAAGCAAGAGAGCCATCATTTGGTCTCATGTAGTGGACAACAAATATATATATATAAGATATGTTAATACAAACTCTATCATTAAGCTTAGTAAGTATTGATAGGTTAAGAAGATTAAATACAAATAATAGAAATTAAATCAAATTTTAATTCATAAATTTTCTACAAAATGTTGAAATAATTCGATAGCAGGTTCCTTGGATTGCATTATATTTGCAAAACCTGTTCAAGAATTCATACATTTTGAACGCAATTGCTTTAGATAATGTTTACCTTTTAAGCTATATAATATCATTATCTGACTCATAATAAAAGTTTTGTTGTTTAACGCTGACTGAATTATATTCCATGAATTTGAATCAAACTCTACATTGAATAAAAATATTTTGTATCTTCCTAGAAGAACAAAGGGTTCATGTTTTTTACAATTTATTTCTATATTTATGTACAAGCTTGTAGCATATGTTAGAAAATATTAAAATTACGTTACTGTTTTCAATATTTAGTTTATTATTCAGGTTGAAGAATCTAATAACGTCTCCGGTGTGTAATAAGTTCCATAAAGTGTTATTTTAGCAGTGACAACATGTAATAAGAAATATATTTTTGAATAACATGGGTGGAATTTTTTCTTCCTTGTATGAGTAATCTGCAATGTTCGAACATTATTTTCGTTAAAATTAAAGAAAATGTACTGACTGAAATGTTAATAGTATGCTTTCTAAAACATTTTATTAATAAATCAATATTTGAAACATAGGAACTTATTAAAAATAACGAGTGGAATACTTCTCCCATATTCTAACTTCATTATCCTGTATATTAATAAGAAAAGAAAATCCTGTTCATAAATTTGTAACATGTATATTTTACTAGAAAAAAATATAATTTTATCACTGAAATTTTTAGTACTATTTAAAAATTTTCATAGTTATTTAACTAATCATTTAATATGTCGGTGTCTTCAACATGTTTGTTTGATTTTCCGTTACACCGGCACAGGTGATTAAGTCGCAAAAATGATGCAACCAAAGCCAAATGGGATATTCAAATCGGAAACCTTTTATCACAACATTTTCAAAACAAGTTGTGGTTTTTTCTTATCCCAGAATAATGCCTTTCTCATAATGTATCAGAAATGGATGAGAAACCGAATAGAACTAATATTTATGAATATTTTTATGTGTTTATTGTGTGTTGCGCCAATAACGCCAACTTGGCGAGATTTGCACCGGCAAAACGGAAAAGAATTTGCAAAAAAAAAGTGAATACATATTTTACCTTTTATAATAAATCTTAATTTTATTTGATATAAAATAAGTATTAGATATTTAACTATGATATAATTAAGTATAAAACTCAAGATTTTTAAAACATTGATTCATGTTGCTTTTCGTCTTATTTTATAAAGCGTTCCAAGAGCTTAACTAGATTAATTCGGAAAGCTTTACTTGAAAATTTCTGGGAACTTTGAAAAAGACATTTTTTGAACTTTCATAATTTAGATAAAGTAAATCTCTTGAACAACTTTGAATTCGTAACCATTATAATTAAATAATGTTTTAAATAATTTCTCATTTTTATAGCTCCATATAAATAATTCCCAATCTTGATATTGTTCATTACAGTTAAGTAATTTATAGTATTAGGGCAGGCATTGGCAAATATATTTATAGAATTAAAAATAATTCAATAATCCTTCAAATATTTCAAATAACACATTTCAATATAAGCTCAATTTATAATTCCAGTTTTTTTTAATTCAATTGGTAAGACTACTAATCACATACGTTTCATAATAAGCATTTCAAATACTTCTAATAATTTAAATTTCTAAAGCAAAAGTATTCTAAATAGAAATACAAACAAAAACATTAGTGTGAATATTCAATTTTAATTTAAGGGATCTTTAATCTTAAACAAGCTTATTCAGAGTGTAAAAAGAAAATAGCATGATTTTTTTTCAGAAATATGTGATGTTCACCAACATCAGATAATGATTTAGTTCAGAGCTTCGAACCAGAACTGAACCGAAAACTGGAAAAAACCGTTATTTTGGTTGAAACGAAACTGAACTGTAAAAAACTGAACTGTAAAAAAGTATCTGTTTATTTCGGTTCTATGTAACTTCACAATCATTTTGTTAATATTACCAACTTATCAATATTTGTAATTCAACGTCACTCCCCCCCCATGTAATTATCATTACATGTACATTGCTTCTCAATTTCCTGTTTTAATGTTCCCTAGTACTTTTCTATTTCAGCTTCGTATGAAATTACTTGTAGAAGGCATATTTAATTTAGTTGAATGAACTGGATGGTTTTTTTAAAAAAAATATCAGCCTGAGCTATATTTTTTTCAATTCCTATTATAAGCTCACACTCTATATTTTTTATCTTGGTGGAATTTTCAATTGTTAATAGAATCCATTTTAAAGCTCTCAAGTGAGCTGAAACTTTATATACATGATTATTTTGCATGACAATGCAGTAATTTAATTATAATTAATAAAAATTAATTGATTAAAACTAATTATTCAAATAATTATAAATACAGCCCCGTTGGCCTCATTTTTTCTCACATTTTAAAGCGCTCATTTGAGCTGAAGTTTCCTATACACTATTGTAAGGGGTAAAAATACGAAATTAGATTTATTTAAAATTAATTGACTGAAACTAGTTATTTGAAAAAATTTAGATACAGCCACTTTGGTTTCATTTTTAGCGCCTTGGGGTCACAACTTTAAATGATTCTTTTTCTCACGTTTTTTAAGATTTCAGTTGAACTTAAATTTTATATGCACGATTGTTTTGAATGATAATACGATACTTTAATGATAATTAATGAAAACTAATTACAACTTAATGTTGTGATTCTGTCCTATATATATATATATATATATATATATATATATATATATATATATATATATATTAATAGTAAATATTTAATAAAAAATAGTTAAAATAAAATTTTACTTTGTTGATCTAAGTAGGAATTAACTTCAAAAACTTTTTTTCATATTACACTTGTTCACATCTCAACTTGCGATTATTCACGAATGTTTGTATGAACTGTTTAGATAGACAATCAAGAATAATGAACCTAGTTATCAAATGCTATATTGATAATGGATTACAATGCCAATGCTCGCTGTTTTCCGCTCTCCGCTCGTATCGTACTTGCTGGTTAATTGTATCAATTTAATTAGTGTAACGATTAAAAAATAAATAACATATTCTAATATTTGGTTAGATAATGTTTTTTTATGACAGAATTAAATTTTTGGTGCCAATACATATACATAAAATAAAACTATTCATTCTTAACTGAAGCGAAAACCATTATATTTGGCGAAACAAAAACCGGAACTAAACTTTATATATATATATATATATATATATATATATATATATATATATATATATATATATATATATATGTGTGTGTGTGTGTGTGTGTGTGTATATATATATATAGTCTAATTCTCTACCGACAACAGATAAACATTCACCAATCACGTTCGAAAAAAACACTGAGACAGTAAAAAGAACATACAATGAAGGACACTAGATTAAAAATTATAAAATTGAGGCTGCAGTATTATAAACATTGCTGACTTAGGAAAGCTAACATATAACTTATATAAAAGTGGGGTTGAACATGTTTTTTAGCCAGCCAACCTTCCCCCTTTATATAAATAATACTGAGCAAAAACCTATTGAAAGTAATGGATAGGAATATCTAAATCCATTACAAAATAGAGGTAACTTACCTAAAAATTGCACTTAAAAGCGCAGAGCCCGCGCTAAATCTGAGTGCAATAAATAAATTATTGCCAGATTCTGGACCCTAATGCAGATTCAAAGCATGTGAATGGCTTAAGTGTAGCACTTAACAAAAGTATAAAAAGAATAGAAAAACAAAAATTAATAAAAGAGTTACGAAAAAACCATAACTTTAGAGACACTAGAGTATATATGAATTAAATAATAATAATTAATTTTAACTAATAATAGAATATGAAGGTATATATAACTATGAAATGTGTGAATTTATAGTATTAAACTATAATTAATCTAAGAATTTTTAATCCTTACAATATTAAATAGCTTTATTCATATAACTATTAATAATATATATATATATATATATATATATATATATAGTCTTACTCTCTTCAAACAAGAGATAGCATCCAACAATCACATTCGAAAAACACATAGACAGTAGGAAAATCACACAATGAAGGACACATGAGCAACCGAGATTAAAAGTTATAGAATGGTTGCTGCAGTATTATAAACATTGCTGACTTAGGACATTTATTATATAAAATAATTGATATAAAAGTGGAGTTGGGAACATGTTTTTTGGATATATATATATGAAAGAAATTTGTATTATATATCAAAAACAAGAAATAATAGATAATGAACATAACAAGAAATAGCGTAATAAAAATATAAAAGCTAAACATGAAGATCAAAATTATAGAAAAATAAAAAAAGAAACTACAAAAAAGAAGACCCTAGCGAGTCAGTAAGCAATTTCGGACTTAGGACCGAATAAGTGGGTTTAAACTAGTTTGAAGGCACCAACCTTCCCCCTTTGCAACTCGGTAGGAAAAACCAAATAAAATAAACAAAAATTCAACGTATGTAAAAACTCAGTGAGTATGATAAAACCACTTACTACTATTATGTAACAAACTTTCCCAAACTTTTAATGCAGAAAAATCGCAAAACAATTACGTAAGAGAAAAGTAGAAAAATCCTAAAAAAATTACACAAGAAAAGTATTTTTCAAAAAATAATTTAACAAAATTTCTTTACTCACAGAGCTTTTACGAAGAGAATCAAGCGTCTTGACATCAATGAAAATCAATTATTCACCAAGTTAAAAAATTCGAATATACATAAACACATCTTTTGACCTTAACTTTTAAACCAGCCAGCAAAGTCAGATATCAAAAAAGACGACAATCAGATATGGTAGAATTTGAATTGGTTGATTGTCAAAAATGTAAATTTACTAGGCTCTAATTTGGTTGGTTGTCAACAATGTGTAAGATGTTCAAGATGTGTGTGGAAAAAATGTAAACTGTGATATGAGTGTTATGATATAATCTTCACAGCAAGACCACTGACATGCTGACTTTGAAATCATATTGTTGTGTGGTGGTTTTGGAATTAGAAGTAGCAAGACGGTTAATGTATTTGTGATGAATATAAGTTCTTAAGAAATTAAAAGGGTATTCATGATCTAAACAACATTGAAATTTTTTTTTATATTATTGTATTTATCTATTTTGTGGATAGTTAAGGTATCATTTCTAAATAAAAAATTCAAAATGATATTTCTGTAAATTGATAAATGCAAGTTACTATTCCATACAGGAATTTTAATTATATGGAACTTAAACGAATCTCTTTTGTCAAAAATGTTACTGACTACATTATTGTTAAAAAGATGCAAGTCTAAATCCAAGAATTCCACCATATTAGAGTTGAAGTTAGTTTTAAGGAGCTTGAGATAACTTGGACTTGGATATTTAATATTATGTAGATGAATATTCAGTCTTTTTTGTTCAAAGCTAAAAGACGATTATCATCTTCTCTATTATTGTGAATTGATTTTTGAAATGAATTATTATTTAAAATGTGGTTACTTAATATTTTACTATAAAAATATTTACAAATTATGGCATAAATAGCAGATACCTTATCAACATATGTAATCACGAAGTCATTTGGGATATTTTCTATTGATGATTTAAGATTTTTATATATAATTTCATTTTCAACAATGAAATCTAATTCCCGAATTTCTGTTGTTACATAAGATCTAAGTTGATTGAAAGCTTCAATCGGCATTCCATATTTAATTGCAATTTTAAGGTAGAATTTATCTAAATCTTTTATGATATATATATATATATATATATATATATATATATATAATCCAATATAAAAATATAAAAAAATATATAATTAGATACATATACATACACATATATATAAACTTATACATATATATACATATACACAAATATATAAAACAAAAATATAAAAATAAACATATAGTTATATACCAAGATAACTAAAAGTGGAAGAAGGCACATAGTATAATGACAAACTCCTGGCCTTAGGAACCAGGATTGCAGGTTTAAACAAGTTTTACGGCCAGCCAACCTTCACCTGTAATTTGTCATACTATGTACCAAGAGGAAAGGAAAAAATTATATATTATGTAGAATTTAAATATTAAAAAATCATTAAACTAAATAACATAGGAGCAAAAACATAACCTACTAATTCGGAGTGTAAACGATGACCAAGAGTGCAGTAACGTGTTCCCGCCAAATACGAGGGGTGTGAGCAGAACCGCATAAAATTATACGATACGATAATAAGAACGATAATAAGATAATAAGAAATATATATAAATATATATATATATATATATATATATATATATATATATATATATATATAGTTTTAAAAAATCATTAAAATAATAATCATGTAAAAATTAGTGTAAAATATAAAAGAAATTCAAAAAATATATATATTAAAAAAATTTTAATAAGCATGTGGCGCCATCTATTTAATAATATATATTGTAGAATAAATTAGATATTGTCTAAATTTAAAAAATCATTACAAAACATAATAACAGTAAATAATTACAGTGATACAATTTGTATCATAAAAAACCATTATAAACATAATTACAAAGAAAGTTAGCAGGATATCCATGTTCAATACAGTGATTAAAATTTGCTTTTAAGATTTAAAAAAATATTAGCTTTATCGCTAACTAATACCTTATTGCGATAAATATAGTTAAAAATAATATTTCTATATATAGATATTGATAAATTAGAATTCCAGTAAGGCACTTTGATGATATTAAAATTAAAGGCATCTCTTTTATCATAAATATTACTATGTAGTTTCAAATCCTTAATATACAGTGATACATCTAGGTTGTTTTGATTGGATTATTAATTATTTTTACTAAGTTTAAGTAAGACGGATAAAAATTAATAATGGGATTTAAATTATCATTTTTACCAAAAATAATTAAATCATCAATGTATCTAAAAATGTAGTAGTCATTATTAATAACATAATTATATTCATAAAAGATTAGCCAAACTATTACTAGCTGGGCCCCCTTGTGGGAGTCCTTTCTCTTGTTTATATAAAGTACCATTAAAAAAATTGATGTAATTTTCTTTTAAGACAAAATCTGTGAGAGTTTTAAATTTGTTAAAATTAATATTAAGGTTGTACATACTGTGTGGTTTTCTAAAATTACTCTAATAATATCATATAAATCAATGGAATTGAAAAACTCTTCAAAGTCATAACTATGAGCTGAATAGAAATTTCTATTATTAAAAAAATCTATAATCTCTTTACTATTTTTAATTATAGCTTTATTACATTGCTGATTAATAAAGTTTTGTATAATATTATGAAGTAATTTGCCTGCAGTAGTAATATATGTTCTAAAACCATTTGTCACAGTTCTAAATTTAACCGGACTTTTATGGAATTTTGGAGTTAAAAAAATATATGGGTACTTAATTTTAGGAATACAATAACCTAATTTTTTATAAATAGCAATAATACGATTACTAATTTCATTATGTGACAAATCTAATTTTTTAAAAGAACCATTATTTAGAAAGTGATCATAAAGAATATTATAATATAAATACTTACAAATCACACACAGCATAGTTACCAGGTACTTTATCAATGTAAACTATGATAAAATTCTTTTGTAATTCATAAATTTTCTGTTTTATATCTTTAAAAGTAGTTTCATATTGAGAATGGTAAATAAATTCATAAGGTCTTTTAAAATATTGTACTTATACTCATCAAATGCCTCAATAGGTAGTCCAAATTTAATTGCAGATTTTGTAATAAAATTATCTATATCTTTAATAATTTGTTTTTAACAGTATTGTTGTAATTAGAAACATTTAATCTAAAACTAGTGCCTTTACTCATTATATCTTTTAAAATATTCTCATTGATTATGCCTAAGTTGCCAGTAACTGCATGTTTATGATGACCATCAATAAAATTATTATAGTTTTTACATATACAATCTTCTATATTAATAGAGGGCGAACTATTGTTGTAATTAAAGATAAATCTCCTTATCGTTTTGTTATATTTAAAAGGTTTCTTTACAACCACCTTTCTAACCGGAAAAAGTGACAAATGTCTATTAAATACATTAGAAAAGTTAATTTTGTCAAAAGAGTTTTATTCATGAATAATAAAGTGCAGTACTCTGTAATAGGATCATTAATTTTTCTCAACATTAATATTGAATTTATTAACTAGATAACTAAGAATGTCTTTAATAATGTGTACTGCATGACAAACCTTTTTAAGGAATCATTATTTAAAGATTCATATAACAATGTAATTTCATGTTTATTAAGACCAAACATGAAGTATTTGATCTTCTTGTTATTAAAGTTTTTTTTCAAAATCATCAAGAACTCTAATATTGTCATTTAATGAATTTTTATCTCTATTTTTCCTTTTAGTTCTATTACTTCTAGATTTTCTTTTAGAATTATTGTTTAATTTATTGGCATTATAAAAAATCTTTATTATTTTTCTGTAACATTATTTGCAAAGTATTTTTAGCAAAATACAAAACATTAAGGTCATATGGATAGATTGTATTAAAACTCCTAATAAAGAGTGATTTTCCCACCATAATCTGTGCTTAGTAATAGGAGTAATTTTAATGATAGACAGTTCAACATTTTTGAAATCATGCATATGAAAGTGTGTCTAAGTTCAATTTTATTAGAATTATTGGAATTATTAAAGAATTTAACATCATATCTATGCTGATTAATCCTTAAGTTAATACTATTGGAAATCTGTCCGATATATTTATATTGACCTACTTTACAATTTAAAAGATAAATACAATTAAAGGTTTTACAAAGGTTAAATTTAGAATCACAATCATTAAGATCCATATTTAACATAGTACATGTCTTACATCTACTATCTCTACATTTATTGAATCTTAACTTAAGACTATTATAAGATTGAGTGTTATCAAAATTATAAGAAGATAAATTATCAATAATTCCATGTATAGCAGGACTCTTAATGTAACATTTATTAATATTTTGAGAAATGTGATTACTAGAATCTAACAAGTTTTGTTTATAATGATTATGATGGCCATTAATGATTTTTTGTTCCAAAAAAATCTAGTCTTAAATAGTTTAATATTAGAATTAGTATTGCAAATATTTAATTCTTTAACAGAACTCAGATACTTTCCAAAATTGTTATTGGAGAAAGAGGGGGGGGAGAGTTATAAAATTCCCTCATCCCCTAATAACTAACAAGTCAAAATAGATAGATATTTCTGTAAAATACAGAAGTAGATACCCAGTCAAAAGGGAGTGTACCAAAGCAAAACAGAAGCAAGTTAATTTATAAAAAACAAAGATATATATATATATATGTATATATATGTACATATATATATATATATATATATATATATATGTATATATATATATCTAATCCAATATATATATATATATATATATATATATATATATATATATATTAGTTGTACCGGAACAAAAGAAATTTCACAGTTCAAAGCCTTGATTTAATCTATAAACTATATTAGTGAATTTAAGCTATTTATATGAATAAGACCATTTCTCCTCCCTTATATTTTCTAAAATAAATATTTAACTGGATCTCTTAAGATTTTTCAGACAATCACAGTTCTTTTAATCTTTCCTTTTATAAAGTAAACCATTTCACCAAGAGCTTAACTTAAATCATCTAGCAGGGTTTCCTTGAGAAGTTCAAGCTAATTTCTTTCAAATCGAGCCATTTGAGCTGCTGAATAGAAACATTTGCAACCAATAAAAAAAAAGTACTTTTGTATTTTTATTCGTTCTTCCGAAAGTTGAAAGGGAATTCGTATTGTAGAAACTGTGCCTTTGTTAGAATTCTCAATGCTAGTTTCGTACAAAATGTTCCACTGCGCGATTCAATTATGAGATAGACTTGAATGATTTGTGAGGAATGAGTCAGTTTAACTGGCTGCGAAAAAACGGGTACAGAGTAAAGTTTTCCTTGCGCTTAAAGAGTCACAATAATAATAACATTTTTTTTTCAAAACAGAACATTGCGCCGTTTCCTTTCCAAAAGTCAGCCACTTGAAATCAGTCTGAAATGCTAATTGCCCAAGCAATTTGACTGTTTTTCTGTTAAGTGGCTAGTTAGTCGCCAAAAGAATTTTTCCACCCATTAAACGAAAAAAATTTTGTCATATTGATTTAATGGGAAGAGTAATACAATTTATACATCTTGAGGAAGCGTTTTATTGCTGCTTTATTTTGTGTTTCTTGTTTGTTAATAAATTAAAAGGTAACTCAGGGAAAAAATTAATACGCTTTTTCTTAGTTTCTTTTTTTTGCTTAATTACGTACAAAATACAGAATTAAAATCTAGATTTAGTTCAGAAATAGCATTATTATTTTTTATAATACAGTAGCCAAATTATGAATATTGTAATGGATTTTAAAAGATATACAGTCAAACCTAAATATAACGAAGTCGCTAAATCTCCCAAAAAGAGTTCGTTACATAAAATTCGTTATATAGAGGTTTGTCTTTCAATTTTCTTCATAATACACATAAAACAAGTTTTAAATTCAAAAACACTATATACTTAAAAAAAAGTAATTATTCACATTTTTTTCGTAAATTAACATACATTTATTTTGTATAACCTACCTAAAAAATGAAAGGAAGGATGGAAGAAAAACTGCAAGAAAAGTGTCTTCCGCCCTTATCCATTTCCTGAAGAATTAAATTTTTGTCTTTGATTCTAAAGCACTTACGTTTTGACATTTTTGAGCTACGAGAAAAGAAGTTACCAGTACAATTGATCAACATTACAAATGAACGCAGACTAGTTCAAGGACACGTGTTTCCACTGAGGGTAAAAGGAGATATCGAAGATGTTTCCTGTGAATTGGCCAATAACTTTTAAAAGGTGCACTTCTTGGACTAAATGCCCATAATTATATTGCACTCGGTGAGTTAAGCACCTGATAAAACGAGTTCAAGATTTATGATTACCATAAAGTCATGAAAAATGTGTTAAAAGAGAGAATAACTTGAAATATGTCCAGAAATAGTTTAAAAATAGGAAGAAAAAAAAATTGAATCACAAGAGAAAAAATTCGTTATATAGAAAATTCACTTCGCTATTGGGAGGTTATTTTACGAAGTAAACTGTGAAATGTTCTTGGTTCCAGAAAAAAGTTCGCTATAAAGAAAAATTCGCAATATAGAGGTTCGTTATACGGAGGTTCGACTGCAAATCCATGTATACATTTTTAAGGTATCCAACTACTTGCAACAATTTTTTTAAAAAAATGGAGAAACAGGGATTTTTTGTAGTTCTTAGATTTATTTAGTACATTTTAAGAAAAGTATGCAAAAATTTATAAGAGAAAGATAAATCATTATTACTAAGATGGGGAAAGATTGGAAAATTACATTAATGGAGTCCATTCTGTACAAAAAGATTGTGTACAGTTTTTCAATTTTGATGTGTTGCTTTGCCGTTCATTTATGAATGACCTTCAGGAAAAGAGATATGTTAATTTTTACAAAGATTAGAGTACTTTATCTTAGTTATTATATGAAATTGCTTAAAAAAACAGTGATTATTTCCACATAAAGGCCCATAAATTTTGTAGTTAAACAGGTATTGATAAATCTGAAAGTTAAACCCTTCTGCTATTAAACAGAGCATACACAAAACCTTTCAGTTAATTATTTTCAAAACTTGTTGATCAATCGCTGTTTCCGTTTGAGCATTAACACACATTTCGAGTAAAACGCATTTTAAGGTATAACATCTTGCTTAAAGTAGTGGCATCTGCTTTTACTAAAATGCTTGTAATCTTTGTTCTAGTGAATGGAATATAAAATACTAGGTATTTTTATAAAACTAATAATATGACCTATAAAATAAAAATCATAAAAGAGTTTGCCAATTTTTGGCAAAATTTACAATTCTAGTGTAGTCGGATACATCTTAAAAAATAAATGTCCTACTTTTTCCAACTTCGATTTCTTTTTCAATTTCAATAGTCTGTTAGCAACATATGTAATGTGATTATATGTTAGATTATTTAATTATTGATGCGTTGAATTTTTAATTACAGTTAAACCTCCATTTCACGAACCACTGATTAGCTAATATCTCTATTTTACGAGCTTCTTTCTGAAACCAGGAACGTAATATATATTGAAAATTAATCTCTATATAAAAAATTTCCCTTATAACAAACCTTTTTTTCGGGATTTAGCGACTTAGTTAAATAGAGGTCGCACTGCATTTTAACTCATCTCTCTTTAAATAACAGTTTATATCGATCATGTTTCAACTTATGGCAGTGCTTTTGAATCTTTCAATATTTGCGACCCAACTTTCTATGACAATTTTCATGGCACCCCAATCATACAATAATAATGTATTGCATTCAATAATGATCTACTTTGTCTCTAAAGCTACAATATGTCTTTAATTATAAACTGTACAAATTATCAAGATAATCATTAAATTTTGCATCTAATTTTTTATATAACAATCCTCATGGGACAATAGTCATTATTAAACTTGTTCAACTTAGTATTCATGAATTAATAGTTAAATACATGTTGCAGTGCTGATACATTATTAAGGATATTACATCATTGTAAATGTGTAGTTTTCATTACCTCACAATGCATTTTGTTTTGATTCCATTTCGTAAATTGATAATTTTTTCCAAATCTTTATTTTCAATACGATCACGCCCCTGCCTAGGGGGCGCACCCCACAGTTTCAGAAATGCTGACTTACGGTATAAAAATAATAAAAATACATTCTTTCAGAGGACAAACAAACAAAGGGAGGGAGAAGGGGTTAATAAAATACAAATTTAAAAAAAGGAGAAAATAATGAACTTTAAAACGCAAAATATGAAATGTTTCACCAGCGCTATACATCCAATGTATATCAGAATATTTTCAGAATATAAGTCAACTGCACCTGAGTTGTTCTGCGTCAGAGCCTACTGGAGCATAATTTTAGATGTTTACTGCAATACTATTCATACATTCCACATTCTATAACTAAGCATTTACAGTGCAGAGAAAATGTTGCAAATTATTCCAACCATTTCTCCCATTCCCCCAATGCATTACATAGTATCTTGTGGAACATGATTCATCGCTGCTTACTAATTACGTTACGGTATCTTTAATTATATTTTCGTATATAATTTGCCTTTATCAACTCCATTTTATTTGTAACATTTATTATTGCTTTGCATTTCAAAGCGTTGTACTTCAGTTTTTAATAAGAATATTTTGCATGATTGCGACTGTAGTAAGTTATTTTTTTGAATAAATTTGTAATTAAAGTACGAAATTCAAACTACATTATATTTTAATAATTATTTTATTACAATCCCAAAGGTATTGAGTATGCTAAATAAGAGCTTACCAATCTTTTCATCTTCACGGATCAGTCAACGTTTGAAAATTTTACAACGGTGTCCTATGAGGGATGTGACGTTGAAGGCTTGTATTTTAAATTGTTTTTATTTAATAATTTTGTTAAATTGTATCTAAATATGTCATCAGAATAAAACAGTTGAACTCAAAGTTTAATATTAAGTGATTTAACGTGAGATATAGAGTGATTTCCATAGAAAATCGCACAAACCCGAGAGAAACACACCACAGTAAATAAAATAGAGATAAATTAATGTTCCTTGGGTGGTTCAGTACCGTACCATTTGATCAATGGACCGGTACCGGTCAGCAGCCTGGGGTTGTGGACCACTATACTAAAGGACTGTATTTTTTTAACGGAATACTACTTTTTCATTCGTAGTCCTATGTGCTTTATTTCCTTTCAATTCCTTGATTGTGCAATTACCGTAAAATTAGGCGTATAACGGGCATCTTTAACACAAAAAATAAGATCGAAATTTCAGTTTACGCGCTAAACGCCAGGTATAAAAACGATAGCTATGAAAATAACAAAATAAATGTACATAACTTTTATATTACTTTTACACATATTGAAATACTGTTTATTTAAGAGGAATTGCATACTTTATGAGCTGTAAGAATTGTAATTCTAGAAGTACACTATTTTTTCAAAAAAGTCTCGGATAATACCTCGAATAAATCATCTTAAAACATAAGAGCATTGTATACTAACATTTCAAATTTCTTCTTAAAAAAGGGGGAGAACATAAGAGCATTGTATACTAACATTTCAAATTTCTTCGTAAAAAAGGGGGAGAACATAAGAGCATTGTATACTAACATTTCAAATTTCTTCGTAAAAAAAAGGGGGGAGCGCATTATTCGGGGAATATACCTAAGAATTAAAAAAAAACAGCCTGAAAATATAGTTGCGTGATATACGTCGGAAATAGCGGTAAATATATTCATTAAAAATAAGGTCAAAATAAAAAATGCCTACTTATCAAAAATTTAAGATAGCTGCTACACCAGCTGAAAAATGTTTTGCAAGTTTAAATTCTGTTTTAGCGGACAGACAACTTCTCTCCTTTAAAATTATTTTGGGGGCCGTGGGTAGCCTAGTGGTTAGAGCATCGGACTGCAGACCGGAAGGCCTGGGTTCGATGCCCGATGTTACCAAATACCCTCCGAGTACACACGGAGTACGTGCTCGTTAAATCAGTGGGTCCGTAGTCTTGTGGGCTTAATCACGAGCGCAGGGACTGGAGAATATTTCCCTCCCCTTCAGTTTACATGCAGGAATTGTGGAGGTGGGGATAGAGGTCGTGTTGCCATCTATCGTCCCTTCGGGGAATTTAGGCGAGCTGAATCGCACTGTCACCTGTATGGTGCTCAACGACAAGCGTACCTCTTGCCCATGCCACGATGAATTTCGTGGGCCTCGATCTGACTACGTCGGACAGGTGGCATCAGAAAACAACAAACAACAACAAAATTACTTTAATTTGTAACACTGAATAAAATACAAAAGTTTCTAAGTGGTTCAAAAGTTTCTTACCTTTGTATCAATTATTAATTATGAAAAATAGATCACTCCCAAAAATGCATAGATAAATACATAACGAAAACCTAGTAAGTTATAATGAATTCATTTGTCTAGAAGTAAATTTTAAGCACATAAAAGTCTAAGTCTCATTATAGTCAATCATATATATATATATATATATATATATGTGCGTGTGTATTTGTGTAATAACTTAAATTGATATCCACTCACAATTTAAATATCCTTTATTTATAACATCTCATTACTTAATCTTAATACCCTACTTCGAAACGAATTTTTTTCTAAAGCATTAAAACATTTTGTTGGTATGTTTATTACTGATTCTTTAGACCTTGAATTTTTGATAGACTTATTGGCAATTCCAAGAAATAGATCATTAGTTGTTTTCATGCGCCTTACTAATAGGGATTTAATATTCCCTAAGCATAATGTAATTTCTATAAATAACTAATTATTCCCTTCGCCTAAACAAGCGACTGTATTTTTTATAGTTCTTCTAATATAATACGCATTCCTGTTCTTCCCTGTATATAAAAACTTGATATTTGAATAATTCCCTCTCTTGTATTTTGGCACTAGTACGAGAAGCGTGCCCCAAATAAATGATGTGACCACGGTCAAGTCTCTTTATTTTTTTCGGCTACATCCACTTTATCACCTTTAACCAAATATATATATATATATATATTTGGGGGTACGTTAAAGTTGTGGCGTGCCAAACCAATGTACGAATAGGATTCAGGGTGTTACACTGTAGGAAATATTTGACACAATTCGATTCCCGCAATAACGCATGTAGAGTGAGGGAATAGAGGTAAATAATATAGATTTTGAGTCTTTAAATGATGAACATTAAGTAAGACTATTCCTTCAACATAAATTAAGAATTAAATTGTACATAAATATTATGCATCTTTAAACGTGTTTATGAAAGTGAGAAATAAATAGCATAAAATATAAAAAACACTCCTTTTCAATATAAAATACTTTTAAGAAAACCTTGTCTACGTGTGAAGAGTTCTACTTCATAGCAAAAAATCAAAAGGTATAATTTATGCGTTTCAATTTGACACGAGTGTGAACCTACAGTTGTCAATCAACTTTTTTGCTGACTCAAAATACTGTTCATGTAAGGAAAGATTTGTTTACATAGATATGTAGAACTAAAAAGGGAAAACAGCGCAATACACATTTTTGCTAAGTTAAATCTCTCCGACAATGACATTATATAATTTCAAATAGCTGTTAATTTACAGTTGATTTACAACTAAATGTGGCAGCCTGATACATGCATTATCTGGTGTCCCGTGATTATGCACTTGATACATTATACCTAACTATGTTTCTGATTTTATGCATATTGATATACATATAGAAAGACAAATATTTAGAATCCTATTAAAGAGAATAAACAATTAAAGACATTTCTATAAAATGTACCACGTTTTGGGTTATTTAGAAAGTCAATGCCTCAATTATAAAATATGCGTGAATGTGTTTAGTTTCTATAATAATTGAATGTCTAATAATTACATAGATCATTAAAATATTTTGATTTGCTCAGATATGTTTAAAAAAGAAGCAATTTACATCTCAAATTATTTGTTCCGACTATCATTGAATCAAATATTTAGAGTTATTAAATCTGTATTTTCCTGTAATGTTTTAATGAAAATATAATACACGAAATTTTATTTGTATTGTTTGAAATTTATGAGTTTTAAGTACAGTTTATAATAAGCTGTGAGAAATTCTTTGGAGTTTTGAAAAAAAATCTTCTTTGTTTCGAGTTTATTTTAGAATTTTAAAAGTTTCTTTTAAAGTTATTTGAGATAGTTCTATAATAATAATGAATGTCTTTCTAAGAAGATCGATAGAAATATAAAAATAATTTTAAACAACAGCCATTTAAATCTCTAAGAACAGTAATTAAAATTTCATCGAATAAATTTCGTTATGAAGTTTTGATTATTTTTCCGTTATGAAGATTATCTTATTTTCTACATGTTACATATTCCTAACGACAATCAAGAGGGAAATGGATCAAATTCTATCATCTGAATTCGCAACGATATAAAAACTTTGAAATCTCCGAAAGTTAATTCCTAATTAAAACCCGAAAGTTAATTAGAATATTTTGATATCCCGCTGTCGTGTACAAAAAATACTTTCCGTTAAGTATCTAGTCTTATTTTGTGCTTTATGTAACAAAGCTTACATATGCCTCAAAATTGTGAAAATATATATATATATATATTATATATATATATATAATTGATATTTTGAAAATATTTATAGCTCCAAGGAGCCAAAATACCAATGTTTTAAGAATAGAAAGCAATTAATTAGTTGAAATACATAGCGGATTATCAAATCATTAATGACCACTTTTGCAAAATAAAATGTACGTTATTGGATTTTTCCCCTATAATTCATTAAAAAAACTATTGTTTATATACTAATTACGAACCCAGAATTCAGTTATTACTCTATTTTTAATCAAAATTCTTTCACTCGAGGTCCAAAATCAAATAAAACGCTCTCTTTTCAAAACAATAAAGACCCGGAATTCTTTTGAGTCAAAGTATGACTTAAATTAGTTTAGTTGTTCGGAATTCAAATTAATTTCCAACTCAACTCCATCTCCAGAATTCCGAGATTTAATTGATCCTCCTGCAGATCGATCCGCTCTTTTTGGGAAGGCAGGACATTTAGGACAACTTTCCTTCGTTTAGAAATATAATACGGGTGATGAGGGGAGAGAAGAGGGCATATTTGCTCTTCAACCTCCTCAGTGAGAATGCTTTATCCTTGCTTCTAACTTAAGCGAGTTCTTATGCAATTTACATTTAATATTGAGAACCCGAAGGAAATTAAAAAAAAACACAGGAAACTCATTCATTTGTTTGATTCATGAAACAAAACAAGTATCAAAAACTTGAATTTCTTAATAGAAAATTTAACAATAGTGTTACTGTTTTCGTTTTTAATAGATAGATATTGTTGTTTTTTATTAGTTTTGTGAAATTAATCTTATGTAATTATTTGATAGATCTTTCTTATTATTCTATGACAGATATACATTTTTGAGTTGGGTGCCGCTATATGAAAAAAAAATTACGCGTGCCATTTCAAACTTTTCCTACAAACAAAAGAATATAAAAAGATGAAAAAATGTTACTTATAGGCTCATTTTGGACGTACGAACTTTTCTGTGAACTGCTATCACTAAAATTATTTCTAAGCTTTAAAATGCAATAAAATGAACTTGAAAGTAGTTGTGAAGGATTTACTTATTTTCGAGGATTTGCTTATTTATTAATTTTCTACCCCCCCCTCCCTCCAATACACCACATACCCTCGCCTACGTGTTAAACGGTGGTATTAGGGAAATAATCGGGTAATTTTTAATTAGCATTTAAGGGATTAAGATAATTGTTAATTTTTGCATATAATTTTATGTATGACAAGTCCATAGGGTTACTGGTAATTAATAAACTTGTCATTTTTTATCATTTATTCTGACATAGTAAAAAATAAACTTTTTTTATTATGTCACAATGTAGTTTGTTTACTTCTACTAAATTTTTAATTTTTAAAATAATCTTTTTTCTTTCTACTTCCCCCTTGAATCACCCCCTCGTAGGATTATTATGACCTGCTAGGGGACGCTCCCCGCAGTTCGTGAAACACTGGTGTAATTGAATTCAAAATTTAGTTCTAAGAAAAGCATTTATATTTTTATACACATTATTTTTGCCTTTGAAATAACATATTTCACTTCATGTTTTCCTTTTCTACCCATATGCGTTGCACTTGATTAACTAATAGATCAATTTTGCCAAAATATTAAGAAATATTACTACGGTTTGTGTAAGAAAATTTTATTGCAATAGTGTAGAATGATAATACATTAAAATATCTGACTATTAGATATTAAAACATCTAAATTTTATCCTTACACTTAAGATCATTTATTCATAGTCCTGTCTGTATAGAAATTATCTAACCGCTTTAAGAACATTTTTGAAACCTGAAATTTAAAACAGTAAGTACCAAGAAGTTCATAAAAATATTTCCATTGTTCATTTACAACAAATTTTGCTAATTATCCATCTTTGTTTCACATTTTTGAGCAATAGTTTCGGATCTGCATTTTTTTAACATAGCATTAGCCATTAATCCACGAAAGACTTATTTTTTTCTCACTTTAAATGTTAACATTATTTATTTAATTACTTTTCCCAAGAACATTTTTTACTTTTTATAAGAATAATGATTTACTCTTTAAGGAAATAAAGCAAATTTTCTTTTTTTCTTCCATATTTTTCAGCCCTAGAGTAGAATTTGAATGTATATTGTTAGTATGTGTCTAATCAACTACAATTCAAAACACAATTCATATATGCTCTAGTTTGCCATTTTTCTAAGTTTTACATGTTTTAAAAATCCATTATACAGCACAAAGAAACAAAATCACGAGGTTTTGAACAAAATTCCATTTGGTATTCACGTCAAGAAGTAATTTTTCCTTGAGTCAATCCACAGTTTTTCAGAGTTGCGACTTGCATTCCTAATGATATTATAAAACTTCGAATTTAGGCGCCAACAGTCCTAAATTGCCAAAGTTAATCCACCTGATCTTTAGAATGCGTACGTGCAGCATCGGCTAAAGAGACTTCATTTTTACTTACATTCACGAGAGTTTTTCTTTTTTCGCTTCTCATTCTGAAGGGAAGAACATTTATTAATGGCATTCTGTTTCTATAGATACTCTTAACACGAAAAATTCTAAATTCCAACAAATTTTAATGAAATCTGAAAAGTAATTACAGTGATATACATTTACATAAAAAAGACATTAGACGAAATATAAGTTAACACAAAATAATACAACGGTTCCGACAAACTACTAGGCATTTTGCTTTTTTTTTCTTCTTTTAACTCTAAACAAAAATAGCCCAACACGAGGAGATTTCCCTTCTGGGAATGAGCAAAATATACGGAAAACACCATCTGGATTTGACTATCCTAAAGAGAGAGAGAGAGAGAGATTTCATTTCAGTAGATGATGATAATGTGTGTAAAGCCACAATTATGGCAGCCAAATACATTTTGGAGTTTGCTCAAATCTTCTGAATGTAAAATAAAAATAATTATGTCCCCACGTCATTCGAAATGAGGAGCGTCACGAAAATCGAGCTCAGCTATTCAGAAGCACATTCCAATGGTGAAATTAATAACAAAATGGACGATATCCATCAATTTGTTGACAATTTGTAGCTAAAAAGGAACAACGCAAAGAAAATTATATCAGATTATTTTCCGAAAACTCAATGTTTTGTTTTTCAAAAAAATTTAAAATTTTGTATTAATGTGTAATTTGTATAATTATACTTGTGAATGTTTTTGTTTCATTGATTTTTATTTAGTATATGCATATATACGTATCTATGTAAATAAAATATACTATAATATACTTAATTTTTTAGAATATATGTGCTTGTTTTGTAATATCCTTTAACACGGCATTCTTTTAACACTAAAAAAATATTCAGTCCCTTCAGTTTTGTGTTAAGTGATTTTAGTGTGTATTAAGTTGAAATATGAAAATAACTTTTTAATACATAAACAGTGAGGATTATTGACAGTTTTTAAATACTCAAGTAATGAAATAACTTTATCAGAAGTAAAAACATTTTTTCTGTTTCAAAAGATTTGTTAACTAAGATTTCACATGAAATAAGAATTGATGAGGGAAAAAGCAATTTAGATGTTCATGATCAGCACTAGAATATTTATTTCTCATCGTGCATCACGTGGACCTGACGTTCTTGTTGGTAGATGTGTCTTGTTTAACTAGCATGAGGAAAACTCAGCCTCATAAATGCACCGATCTAAAAACGCATGCGCATAAACGCGTAAGACACTTGAGGGGGGGATATATTAAAATTTTCAAAAATAAATTATTTCATATTTTTCAAATTAAATAATCATTTAAATATAAATTTATAATTTAATTTGAACTATGCATATAATTTAAAATAAAAAAAATACTTGATTTTCGTTACGCACTGGCACATAATTAATATATGTTTATATATAATATGAACATTCAAATTATTTATTATTTGAAGAGTCAAAGATAAAGAAAGTTTGAGAATCGATGGCATAGAGAATACATTTCTTTTGCTATAAACATGTCAAACATTCGAGATCAAATTTATTACTCATTAAGAAGAAAAAGATCGAAATTATAAGAAATTATTCAAAATACTTCCCAGACGGAAAATAAGCTATTCAAGTACAACTAATATTTTGAATTCTGTTCGACAGAATACGTTTTAACACAATTTGTATCTCCTATTTTGACTAAAGTTTTAAATGCTTATCTTGAATTAAAATATTTGTATCATCTTACTGTTCTTGGGAAAAAATTGTTTTCGAAGTATTAAAAGTTTGTAAAAAGAATCGATCGTCTTTTAAATAATACAAGAAATAAATTCCAAGATAAAAAGTCTACAAAATTAAAATGATTCAATGTTCAAATTCATACGAAATTAATTATTTAAAAAAACATTGATAACTAATTATTATCTAATTATTAGTAAATTTAACGTTGTTGGAAGTGTTTTTATTGTTTTACTTTTGAAAAGTTTTCATAAAGATTCTAATATTATACATTTTTACTTAAAAAATTTGATAATTCTGTTTAATATAGAATTGTGCTTTATATATATATATATATATATATATAACATTTAGAAAAACTTCAAGAATGCATTGTTTATGTAATTATTTTAATTCATGTAAATTTCCTTATAATAATGTATTCATTCTTTGTTTGATGCGCTAATGATGAAAAGGTTGAATTTATAAATAATTCATTTTATAACAAAAGCTTAATTTTGTAACTTATGAAAGATTTCATTAGAATTTCATAAAAAAGAAATTCTGTGAATTGCTTTTATGTAAATTTTCGGCCATGACTGAGTATTTTTTTAAATGAAAACCTTCAGTCAAACATATTTAGTATAACAAATTAGGGTTTTAATACAAGTAATTTCATTTTATAGCCTTAGAAAAATTGTTTTTTAAATAATATTTTCAGTGATTTGATACTTTACACTATATGATGTTAGTATTTGTAAAGCTTAGAGAAAAATAAAACGATTTTATCACAAAAAGGAATTAACATTCAAATCATTTCTGACAATGAATGACTATTTTCTATAAATATAACTCAAATCCAGTTATTCTATAATAGTAATTACCGTTTGTTTTAGAAAAAAACACTATCTAAATATTTCAGGCAATTAGATCCACATCGAAATGAATATTAAATGGCAAGTTATGGAGAGTATAAATAGCAGTAGGACAAAGTCAAATTATGCTGAATAAGAAAATACCTCTTTTTCCATGTAGAAAAGGAAGCTAAATTTAATATTTCAGCTCGATACGCGTGAATGAATGCCTGGTCATCCATTGAAGCATTCAATTCAATTTATTACTGCTAAGTTGTGGTCAAAAGTACTTGACATAGAACCGCAATTACTGTAATGGAAAGCGCAAAACCAAAGCTCTTGGAGACTGAATGACAAAGCATTATTAAGATGAATTGGTAAAGTTCTTGTACAAGCAGACGCGAATGTTTAAAATATGCATGAAGTACCAAAGTGGTATTAAACTATCGAGCACACACATGCTTGTTGGGCTGAAAACTACTTGAAATATTCTACAAGAACAGAGTAGAAAGAAGATGTCTAGACAACTCCTCTTTAAACAATTTTGAACAATACAATGGCTGAAAAAAGTCGATTATCTAAGATAAAGTGAACAGAAACAAAATTATTTGTTTAAAAGTTGGAATTAAAAAAAAGATAATAGGAGTAAAATTAGTACCGAACTAGAAGGGAAAATGATTTTCTAGTATAGAAGTGGTAGTTAATAGATAGCCTATTGTTTAAATAACAAAAAGTAATGCAAAATACATGGGTGATTTAAATAATGATTTTTTAATATAATGGAAATTAACGATCCACAGTATTTATTTTGCTTTGCTGAATACTATCACTATCATTAAGGTATCCGACTACGATCGGGACCATGATTTTGCAAAAGCGTAAAAATGGTTAATACTAATGGTATTTAGAGTCACTTAGATTAGAAAATAAAGAGTGTTTTTTTTCCAGGTATAGAAGTTTAAGTTGGCATTACTTTCCAAGATGGCGACCGATTTAACAGCTGTCAAGAGATTTATTCTCAGTTTGGTTTGGCAATTCATCAAAACGATCATCAAGCAAGGCATAGATTCGTCGAATAGGCCCAAAACGAAAATGCCGTTGTTCCCGATTTTCATAAGCGAATTTTGTTTAGCGATGAAGCGCACTTCTGGTTGAATGGCTACGTCAACAAACAAAACTGCCGCATTTGGAGTGAAGCTAATCTACAAGTGTATGTCGAAACACCGTTACATCCAGAAGAACTGACTGTTTGGTGCGCTTTATGGGCTGGAGGAATCCTTCTTCAAAAACGATGAAGGCCACAACGTTACAGTCAAGGTGATCGGTATAGAGCGATGATTACTAACTTTTTCATTCCTGAATTGAACAATCATGATGTCCAGGAGCTGTGGTTCCAACAAGACGGTTCAACATGTCACACAGCTCGTGCCACAATCGATTTATTGAAAGACACGTTTGGTGACCGCCTAATTTCACGTTTTGGACCTGTGAATTGGCCTCCAAGATCTTGTGATTTAACACCGCTAGACTATTTTCTGTGGGGCTATGTAAAGTCATTGGTCTATGCGGATAAGCCACAAACGCTTGATCATTTGGAAGACAACATTCGCCGTGTTATTGCCCATATACGGCCACAAATGTTGGAAAAAGTCATCGAAAATTGGACGTCGAGATTGGACTACATCCGAGCCAGCCGTGGCAGTCCTATGCTAGAAATTATATTTAAAATGTAATGCCCCAAGATTATCTTTCGAATAAAAAAAATTCTTGTCAATCGAATAATACATCGTTGTTTTATTACAATTTAAAGTTCTATACATCTAAAAAAACACTCTTTATATATATAAACGTTTTAAGAATTGTATAACAATAAAAAATTATTTAAGTACAATATTTTGACAAAAAATGAGCATAGAATGACCCATTTTCAAAATATTCTCCTTTTTTAAAAAATGATTCTGTTATAATAATATTTTGCCTGTATATAGCTCATACTTCTGTACAGAGGCTCAGTTAGAATTTTTGAAATATATAATTTAGAAGGAGGTTTATATACCCATGTTTTACGACAACAGAGGGGAGAAATTTCAAGGAAAAACGCTGATAATTATTTCAATGGGTTGTAACTCTGAAAATAATGTGATTTTTTCAAAAGTCATAGTTGAGCCTCTGTACAGAGGTCTGAGCTATATGAAGGCAAAATACTATTATAATAAAAGCATTTTTCACAAAAGGAGAACATTTTGAAAAAAGGTTATTCTAAGTTAATTTTTGCCGAATCATTGTATTTAAATATTTTTTTTATCAAAATGTCCTTAAAATAATTTTATACATGTATTGTAATCTAAGCGGCACTAAATATCATGAAATTTATCAATTTATTAGCTTTTTTAAAACCACAGTTCCGAACGTAGTCAGATACCTTAAAAAGTATAGTTTGTTAAGTATTTATCTCAATATAGACAAAGTTATTTATTCATATGTATAGTTTTTAATAAACTCTACTAGAGACATTCAAATTACTTGAATACTAAACATAAAAAATATCATTCAGGTATTGGAAATTCTGAAACAATTTGATGCTGCAGCGTAAAAAGCAAATGCTGACTAAAGAAATTTTTTTAACTTACATAAAAGTGGGATTCAAACATTCCTATGACTAGTCAACTTTCCATGCTTCTTTTAAAAACACCGAGAGAAATCCTATGAAATATAATGGACTGAAGATTTAAAAAGGTTACGTACCTAAAAGTGCATTCAAAAATGCCTCGGTCATGATGAATCAAAGAACAATAAAAAAAGTTATTGATGAATTCAATGATTTAAATACATACTCAAAGGTAGAAAATTGAAGTAAAAATTGTACTACTGGCAATAAGTATAAAATTACTTTTACTAAGTGAAATATAAACTAAAATTATGAAGTTAGAAACTAAAATTACAGTATTAACAATAAGAACAGTTTCGAAATTGACTTTACTATAATACTAATGGTAATTTTTTTTTTATTTTTAAGATTCATATATCTCTGATATATTCATAGAGGGCGACAGTATCACCCTCTATGAATTGAGTAGTGAGGAATATTAATGCTGTTATGTATATAATACATAGAAGTATGAATATTTATAATTTATTTATTAAAATTATACATATATAGAGCTCTGTAATAGCCTAGAAGTAAAATTTTAATTCAAGCAATTTAGAATTTATTTATACCTATTAATATTAATAAAATTAATTGGGATATATATGTATTCATATTTTATTTATTAAGATTAATTTAATGCTGAATTTTAGGATATTAATTTCATCCTTAATACCTTATTCTGACATGAAATTCCTTGATCAAAAAGAAATCAAGAGAGCTCTTTAATGATTTTCAGATTTCAAATAAGTACCTTAAGTTATGAAGCTGAATGGGTTCCATTTAAACTACTGGTTTAACAATTTCCTTAGCTGCCTGTAACGCCGAAAATTTTTCTCTTAAAGAGATATTATTTAGAAAATCCCCATTTGAAGACATAATTCTTTTTTGGTCCTAAGTTTTCTGTGCAATGATTAATCATCGAATAAAGATATAGAATTGCAATAGTTAGAGAATTTTAAATACACAGAGAATATGAAATTTTTTGGAAGTATGACTCTGGGTGTAATGAATTCACTGGGCAATGGAGGTTGTGATTAACCATTCTCACTAATATTTTTACCGTTTATCGATAATGCGTACTCTGGGGGGGGAGACTCTAATTCGAGCATCGATCTATTGAAAGTAGTACAGTGAAACATGATTTTGTGCGGTAGATAGGGACTGTATACAAAGAAAGATTATTTTATAAATACTTACATATAACAAACAACTTTGTCGACATACAACAGAAAACCTTGAGGGGGACCGCATAAAAGAAAGTGGCACTTGAAAATATGTTAGTTATTTATGAAATTTATGTGAAAGTACTTCCAAACAAAATAAATATATAAATTCCACATAGAAACATTTTTAAAACATTTATATCCTCATTATATGCATGGAGAAATTTTCAAAATACACATACATAATTTATTTCTATTCATCGTAATCCAAACCACGCATCTTCCTGTGAAGAATTAGTTCAAAATCGCTTTCATCACTTGAAGATACAATTTCATTTGATTTATTTTTAGGCACCAAAAAGTAAGTGATAAATGTTTTTGCGACGACTGTCGGTGGGCCAGTTGCTTGTTCAATGTCACGATAAACGGATATGCATGATCGAAGCTCCTTTTAGAACTTCAAATGACTTTCGGAATTGGTATCTATTTCAAGAAAGTGCCCTACCGATTTGCTGGAAAGCTGGATCCCAGCATATATTTTATCCACTATAAAAAAAATCCGGTTCTTCTTATCCTACTTCAATATTTATCAAATTATTGATAATGTCACTGTCATTGAAAGTTTCGTCTTCAATTAAGTGAATGTTCCTAGTTCGTAGAGAGAAAGCCATTGAACATGCATTGTCGAGAAACTGTAAGTAACTAATGAACTGAGCGTCTTGAGGTGTATAAATATACATTAATATAATACATTAAAGTGGCGCTAAAGCCGTTGAAATTCATATATTGCATGAAAAAAGATCGCACAAATTCAACAAAAATAAAATCGCTCAAAAAAGGACCACCCCAAAACAGATTCTATTATAGTATGATTCACCTGTAAAGACAAAGTCAGGCCAGTCATTTGTGTATGTTCGTTTATTCAGTACATTATTGCAAACATAAGCGTGTTTTGGAAAAACTGCAATCACACCAATGGATGCCTTGGAGACATTCCGCTGTGCTTCGAATGATTCATGCCGATACTGATTGTAGAGTTACAGAGCGTATTTGTTGTGATATAGTCCTTGGTATTCTTTCAATATGCCCGTCCAGTTGGAAGAAACGGATGGTGTAATGGACGCTGTCAATCAATCGTTTCCTCCTACATCCATCGATTACAGATCTTCGTTGCTTGGTTACGTCCAACACGATCACCGATTTCCCAGAAGGATTATCCGCTTTCTCTATAGACAAAGTTTTTTCTCAGATCGAATTCAGAGACGTGATGGAATAACACTAGTATTCCTTCTCAAGATACACTACAGCAAAGGAGAAGCAATTCCATTACTTCAAAATCGCACTATATTATTCTTTTATATAGAGCTTTTTGGTGGCGCTACAGGTGTAAAAGAAAAATGTTTGCGCTGGAATACCAATCTTGTCCTATCGCACTGTGGAATGCACGGTGAAAATAGCACGCGATTTGAATGCTTCTTTCACGTTGTATTTTGGTTAATCATTGCCTCGTGAAATAGTTGTTCTTTCCCATTTGAGCTGTTATTTACTAGAGACCTGCTTACTTCTGCTTTATATATGAAATATATACAATAGCATTATCATTTTTTATGTTTTTTGCAAAGTATATTTTTCTTAGATAATTTCTTTTCATTTGAATAATACATTTTATTAATAACTGTTCAGGATGTAGTTATCAATTTTTACATACAGTGAAAATCGTTTAACACGAAACTGAAGGGACTGAAATATTTTTTCATGTTAAAGGATACTGCAAATATATATATATATATATATATATATATATATATATTATTTTACTATCCGATAGAAAGAAATAGTCTTAGATTTTCAACATGTCGCTGTTTTTTTGTATTATGTCGAAAATTTCTGCTTTACGGGGAAGATAGATCCATAAAGCCTTGCTTAACCTTATTTTGATGGCCTAATTCAGTGACAGCTTTAGAAATCATAATAGGTATCCATTTTAGCTCAAATCCTCTTTTGGTATCTTCAATTTTAATAGCTCTACACCTGTTTCCTGTTTTCTATTCAATTTTAGTACAATATCCTTTGCACCCTTTATTTTCTTGATATGTTTCTTAGAATACAATTTCTTTCTTTTTTAGCCTTGTAAGAAGTACAATTTTGTCTCTTATTATTTTATTTTATATTATACTAAATATATATATTCAACAAAATTAAGTTTATTAGAGTACATTTATTTACATATATATATATGATGCATGTATTGTTGATAATGTAAAGTTATCAATACCAAAATCCTTACAGGCTTCCGTTTTCAGCTTCTGTTTTTGATTAACAGCCTTAAGATACTTCATCATCTTTTTAATGAAGTTTACTTTCTCCCTGAACTCTTTCTCATTGTGCTTATAAAAAAATTCTTCTAAAATAGGATGAAAAAAAACGCGAATCAAAAACACTGGTTTTTCTCATACTGCGATGTACTCGTCACCGAATTCCAATGTCAACTGATGTGAGTTGGGATGTTTTTGTGTTGCGATTGTAAGGGTGAGGGCGAAAGTACTCGTATTTAAGATAAACCAAATTGTGGATCGTGTCAGAAGCTATTACGTAGGTATTTCACAGCTAAGTTAGCCTAATTTTTACGAAATTTGTGAAACTAACTTTTTTCACTTCACATCCCTCTTAAATGTCGCCTGCGCAGCTGGTGTTTTCCGCATTTTGTTTATTCCAAGAAGAGATATCTTTTCGTGTTAAGTGATTTCCGTTTCGTGTTCAGAGAAGAAAAACGCATGAAAATATTTAGTAACTTGTCGGTATCATTGTATTACTTCGTGTTAACCGATATTTCGTCTTCAGAGCTTTCGCGTTAAGCCTATTTTAAGGTATTTACATAATATCATCAAACAAAAGTATTTTTAATTTTAATTCAATTTATGTATTTAAGTTTTTCCCATATTGTAATGTTATCATATTATATCAGAAAATAAAAGAAAGGAGAAATGTATTATTATTGGTTTCTTTAACAAAATGAGAAAACCGCTGTAATATTGCATTTAACGATTTATTATTAAATGATTCATTTTAAAGCTTAAAACTGTTGAATTATTTAACAGCTTATTTTGTATCAGTTTAATATGATGAAGCAAGCATAAAAAATCTGATTAAGTAAAAAATGCTATGTTTATAAAGCATACTAAATTTATCCAAACTGTTCAGTACTTATTTGTTTAAAACGCGCAGTTTTATGGCATCATGTTACAACCCTGAATGAAATTAAATGACTTGTCAATTGTATGTCACTTAAATCTGTGTTAATCATATATTTAAGAGAAGATTAGAATTAAAATTAAACTCATTCAATTCAAGTGTGCTGCTGTGTTTTTAAAGTTACGACTTGCAATCACATTTTTGATATACTAAAATTAGTTCACTCTATCTCTCTCTCTCTCTCTCTCTATATATATATATAGCTGTAATATGTACATATATATATATATACATATTACTACATGTATATATATATATATATATATATATATATATATATATATATACACTGCTGGACAATTGCTAAGCACGGATCACAAATTGCTATGTAGCATAACATTAAGCGAGACATGAGGATAAGATATAGTTGCCACACTATTCAGACATTAGAATAAAGAATATTTATTGTTCTGGAATGTACAAAAGCTGTGAAACATCTGAAAGAAAAAAAATGTTCTTTGATCTGCGTACGGAGAAATGGAATAATGCATCTAAAAGTCAGCAGGCACCTTAAAGAAAGGTATCAGTACGGGATATGTCCACCGTGGAGTGTGATGCAACATTCCACACGTCGTACCATACTTTGCACAACATTATCCATCAGCTGTTGAGGCAATTTATCCCATTCCTCTGTGAGTGCACGGAAGAGGGTGTTCTTGTTTGTCGGAGGATAGTTTCGACCAGCAACTTGCCTCCCCAAAGCATCCCACACATTTTCAATGGGGTTTAGATCTGGAGAACGCGCTGCCATACGAGACGTTGAATACCCTCGCTGTCTAGACAATCCTGAACAGTGAGTGTTCGATGACATGTTGCGTTGTCGTCCATAAAAAAAAATTTATCACCGACAGCACCACGGAAAAGACGAACATGAGGAAGTAGAACTTCATCAATGTATCGTTGGCCCGTCATAGTAAAATTCGCTACCACATGTAGGCGCGTGCGGCTATTGATCATGATGCCGGCCCACACCATGATGCTGCATGTCGGATATCGGTCCTTTTCCTGGATATTTTCTGGACGATAAGCAGTACCACTCTCGCGCCAGATCAGTTGGCGTCTACAATCCGATGACAGTCTGAACCTACACTCATCTGAGAATAGTACGCATGTCCAGTCCTGTTCAGTCCAATTGTGATGCTCACGACACCATTGCAAACGGGCAGTACTGTGCTGTCTGGTCAATGGGACACACACAACAGGTCTGCGTGCGTATAGTGTTCCTCCCCTCAAACGTCTGGCAACAGTTTTTCGGGAGATCTGCTTTCCTGAGGCAGCACGAAACTGATTTGCCACCTGCTGAGCTGTGGTGCGCCTGTTCCTTTTTGCTGATAGGACGATATGTCTGTCTTCTGCAGGCGTCGTACTTCTAACACGACCTTCCCCGTGCCGTCTACAACTCATTCCAGTAGTTTTAAATGACTTCCTCAGCCGTGAAACAGAACTCCCTAGCAACATCTGTTATTTTCTGCCTTTCTTCGATCTTTCCAATAATTCGGCCACGCATAAAATCATCTATGTGATGTCGGGAAGACATGCCAAAAATTTTAATTTCGTCTATTAAATCTTTCCTGTAAAACTTTGACTTGAAACAACAACTGTATACACGCGTCAAAACCTTTAAATCTCTTATGAACGCTATCACGTGGTGAACAGACGTGGAAAAAAATTTGCATACTCATACTTCTTCTTACTAATATCCCGCACTTATTCTAATTTTCCACATTTTGCTTCCTTTCATTTTGTGATTGCTATGGATGATAGTGTTTTCCGTCCTTAGCAATTGTCCAGCAGTGTGTATATATATATATATATATTACTACATGTATATATATATATATGTATGTATATATTTATATATATATATATATATATATAGTATAATAAAATAAAAGTGAGGAATAACTAGAACCCACAGTACTAAAAAGTAAGAAATTATATATACATATAATTTCTATACATATATACTAGCTGGTATACCCGTTCGTCGCAAGGGTGAATTAAAAAATTAAACAAAACAGAAGAATAAAGATGTTTTTAATGAGTTAGTTTTACATGAGTTACAAATTAAAAAAAATGCTTTTTGCATATCTCAGTTTAACAAAAACCATTATTTGTTAAACTTAAAGCCTGTAGATTTAATAGCTGATAAAAAAAGGATTGTTTTTATTGATAACGCCCCGTAACTCTCTTGCAGGTAGATTTTTGAAAACACCTTCCTAAGCTGATCTCTGCTGAGAAAAAGTAACACATTGGTGCCCATTTTGTGTAATGAACGCTTACAATTGTGTAAATAATTTATATCTGGATGAGTAATACATTAATTTTACATTCTGCTGTATTTATTTTATGTTAAATTTGTAATATTCGCAAACAACGCCGTTCCTTACATTATAATGACGATTCCATAGAAACATAGCGAAGTATTGGCGATACAGCCAAGTTGACATCCTTTTTGTCGAATCTGTCGGCAACTTGGCGATTGATTGAAAAGAGCAGAAGTTGATATGCTGTAGCCCCAACCTAGTATGGAGCTGGAACAAAGAGGGTAGCAAAAAAACCTTCTCCACAAAAAATAGAAATACATGCCAATTTTCATAGACATCGGTGGAACGGTGTTGGAGTGATGCGATTTCATGCATACAAACATCCCTTTAAAAACATATATTTTGATCAAATTTTCAATCATTAGTAAAATTCTTTCTTTTCATACATTCAAGTTCAAATACATTTTCTTAAATTTGTAGTGGGTGACACTTGATGTTAATACATTTTTTCATATATTAATTCATTAATTAAATTAAAAAAGGTATAAATATTAACAAACAAAAATAATCGTCCAACAGCATATATAGAAAGGGAAATCATTCGTTTCGTTCCCGTAAGGCACCAGAGAGCACGTTGGACTTCTAATTGAAAGGTTGTTGGTTTGAGTCCCACCAGAGATGGCTAATTTCTGAGAATGCAATTTTTTTACTATGCTATTTTATTAGAATAATTAATTTTAATTAATGAATAAATAGTAACAAACAAACAAATAGTCCAACGCCTATATAGAAAGGAAAATGGAAAATTGCAAGGAAAATCACTTTCTATTTTGTCACTTAATGTTGTGATTTTGTCATATGTATATACACATACATAATAATTTTAACTATTTAATAAAAGTAACTAAAATAAAATTTTTCTTTGTTGACCCAAACAGGAATTGAGATAATTATTTTTTTATATTACTTGTTCCTTACAAGCTCATGAGTATCTAACCATTAAAAATCTTTATGTCACAATTAGTTATAATATTTGTAATTGTTTGATTTTATTTACATAACTGTAGTTGACGTAGTAAGTAATTTAAACAAATATATATTAAATAAATATATTTTAACAAATACTGGGGGAGGGATGTTCTTTAGGAATGTAAATTAATAAACTCACTGAGTAATTATTGTTTAATTTTCTATATGTAGATAATTTTACATAGACAGAAACATGTTTTTCCAAAACTAAATTCGAGAGGAATAATTAATTTCTTTCAACAGAACTTTTTTAAGCAAAAAAATAAGTTAAAATATAAGCAGATCCTAATTTTTCTCTATTCGTTGTAATTATATTCATTGCATTTATATAAAATAAAAATTTTCAAACACACACAATTTTGAGCCTTTTTTATTATATTTTATTAAAAGAAAAAAATATCATTTAATTTCTTTATATGCATTACTTCAAAGTATATATGAATCCCTTTTATTAATTTTAAATTTAATTAAGCGTATTTTCTTTTATACTTTCAAATTTTCTTTTGACAAAAAACATGATTAATTAAAATGTCTCAGTTAAAAAAAAATGATTCAAATATTATCTTTCTTACATTAATAAAAAAACATGTTTAGTTATGAATGTATAATGCAGACAAATATTTACACTGCAACTTAAATATTATTGAAATAGAGGTTTCCCTTTATTTATTTTTTTAGGTCTTAGAAATAAAATACAAACATGTTTAGCCCAAATAAAGCTAAAAAAGCCTGAATTGGATCAATTTCGTAAATAAATTTTGTTCTTTTTGATGGTTTTTTTATGCTTTACAGCAAGAAACTTTTAAAGCTTCAGCAATAAAATTTTTCAATTTTTATGCAATTGATACGAGTTTTTCTAAAAAAAAATATTCAATTGGAATTTATTTCTGAAAAATAATATACCCATAAAAATGGTTCGATATTTAATTAAATTTAAAAATTAAAGTTTTTTTTTAAATTTTAAGAATAACTTTAAAAGCATATTTCATGTAAAGGGTGTTTTTTTTAGAGGTATAGAATTTTAAATTGCAATAAGACAAAGATGTACTATTCGATTGACATGAATTTTTTTATTCGAAAGATAATCTTGTGGCATTACATTTTAAATATGATTTCTGGCATAGGAATGCCACGGCTGGCTCGGATGTAGTCCAATCTGGACGTCCAATTTTCGATGACTTTTTCCAACATTTGTGGCCGTATATTGGCAATTACACGGCGAATATTGTCTTCCAAATGGTCAAGCGTTTGTGGCTTATCCGCATAGACCAATTACTTTACATAGCCCCACAAAAAATAGTCTAGCGGTGTTAAATCACAAGATCTTGGAGGCCAATTCACAGGTCCAAAACGTGAAATTAGGCGGTCACCAAACGTGTCTTTCAATAAATCGATTGTGGCGCGAGCTGTGTGACATGTTGCACCTTCTTTTTGGAACCACAGCTCCTGGACATCATGATTGTTCAATTCAGGAATGAAAAAGTTAGTAATCATGGCTCTATACCGATCACCATTGACTGTAACGTTGTGGCCTTCATCGTTTTTGAAGAAGTACGGACCAATGATTCCACCAGGCGATAAAGCGCACCAAGCAGTCAGTTTTTCTGGATGTAACGGTATTTCGACATACACTTGTGGATTAGCTTCACTCCAAATGCGGCAGTTTTGTTTGTTGACGTAGCCATTCAACCAGAAGTGCGCTTCATCGCTAAACAAAATTCGCTTATGAAAATCGGGAACAACGGCAATCTCGTTTTGGGCCCATTCGACGAATCTACGCCTTGCTTGATGATCGTTTTGATGAATTGCCAAACCAAACTGAGAATAAATCACTTGACAGCTGTTAAATCGGTCGCCATCTTGGAAAGTAATGCCAACTTAAACTTCTATACCTGGGAAAAAAACACTCTTTATATACCAAATCAAGACTGCTTGCTTTATATATACCAGAGGTGGACAACCTGCAATCTTGAGGCCGAATGCGGCCTTCGTGAGTATCTTGTGAAGAATTCATGAAAGCCACGGGTGAGAATAATGCAGTTCTTGTTTCCACAACATTCAAAATTAAGAGCATTGTGAAAAGTATGCGAAGTTATTCAGACACGCATCCCAAAGGTGAAATGAATAACAAAATACACGACAATCGAATAATGTGTTAACAATTTCATGCTAAAAACACAAAGGACAGAAAAGTATCAGATTATTTTCCCGAATTTCAATAAATGTTTTGTTTTTCGAAAAACTTGAAAATATAGTATTGAATATTATTAAGATCTTGTGTGTGAATACTTTTATTTCATTGACCTTTATTAAATACATGCATATATACATATCTATGCAAACAAAATGCACTCTAATAAACTTAGTTTTGTTGAATATATGTTTTTTTTACAATATCCTTTATGTTGAAAAAAATATTATCCTGTCCCCCTCGGTTTTGCGTTTTATAAGAAATTTTCACTAAATTTCATAATTTATGTATTCTTGTGCATTGAAGAGAACATACAATGAAGGACACTAGATAAAAAAAATTATAAAATGGATGCTGCAGTATTATAAACATTGCTGACTTAGGACAGCTAATATATAAATTATATAAAAGTGAGTTTGAACATGCTTTTTGGCCAGCCAACCTTCCCCCTTTATGTAAATAATACTGAACAAAAACCTATTGAAAGTAATGGATAGGAATATCTAAATCCATTACAAAATAGAGGTAACTTACCTAAAAATTGCAATTGAAAATGCAGAGCCCGCGCTAAGTCTGAGTGCAATAAATAAGTTATTGCCAGATTCTGGACCCTAATGCAGATTCAAATCATGTGAATGGCTTAAATGTAGCACTTAACAAAAGTATAAAAAGAATAGAAACAAAAATTAACAAAAGAGTTGCAAAATACCATAACTTTAGTGACACAAAAGTATATATGAATTAAATACCAATAAGTAATTTTATCTAATAATAGAAAATGGAGGTAACTATAACTATGAAATGTGTAAATTTATAGTATTAAACTATTATTAATCTAAGAATATTTAATCCTTACAATTTTGAATAGCTTTAATCATAAAGCTGTTAATAAAATCAATTGGGTATTTCTGATTTAAGCAATATTTAGTAAAATGTTTATAGTTATTTAGTATTTTCGATTTTTTGACACCAGAAATTTGTTGCGTTGTATATAATTAATGAAAAATATTTCTGAATATAGAAAGATGTACATTACTCTCCAAATGCGGAACTTTTATTATATTGAAATTAAACTCTTCTCTTTTATCTTAAATATTAGAAACAATTACATTATCTTTTAATTTGATATGTATGTCAAGAAAATTTGCTTCGTTGTTGTTACTATTTGTATGTATTAAATTAAGATATATATATATTATATATATATATATATATATATATATATATATATATATATATATATATATATATATATATATATATATATATATATATATATAGGGAGAGAGACAGAGAGAGAGAGAACTAATAGTAAAAATTATGAAAAATACGTTTCAGCAAGATTAGATCGATACTTAAATTTTTTCTTTAAATTTCCAGTCAACCCCTCTAATGGACAAGCACCTTATTTATCCAGAGCTTTTATGCGCTGTTCAAACATTGTTTTAGTCCAGATTCTGAACGGATGCCTTTAATGAAAGGAGCCGTTCAGAAAATCGCACAGCGAGCCGAATCTTGAACCGGACACCTTTTCCCTAATGAAAAGTTTCACCTTCAAAGAGATCTATTGCGGGGGTTAACGGAGTGATGAATAGAACCGGCAGCAATTTCAAGATGCGGGTCAGCAATCTTCTAGCCGGGCGTTCGATTTAAAATGCCCTGTTCATGCCAATGATACGAGTGAATGATTGGGACCTAGTGTAATGGATTCGGGATGCGTTCGAATATTTGTTCCAGTAGCTTGGGAAGTATGCGGCTAAAGTATTAACGCGTGCCCGAGAGAAGCATTAAATAAAATACCTAAAACAGCCGTTGCCAAACGGTGAGATTAATGGACGGATGGAAAAGTTAGGGATTTTCTGCATTTTCCCTGTCTACATGGTAGCAAAATACACCATAATATATTACCAAAATGGATATGAAACTTTTTAGTAATATGCAAATATCTAGCCTATTTACTGTTACTTTGAATTAATGTGCAATGATGCCCTGATAATTTTATTTCTGATAGTCAGATTTGCATCAAGATAACTTGCTAATTATGTTTTGTCCTTTTTTAGAAAATAGTTTTTAATGTAATGCAAGAAAGATAATTACTTCAATAGTTAAAAACATAATTTTTCCCGTTTGTTATGTAGAGTAAAATTAATCTTTAAGTTTAGGTGTCGACGTATAACGCACATTTTTAACGCAAAAAATAAGATCGAAACTTAAGGGTGCCCGTTATACGTCGGGTATAAAAACGATAGCTTTAAAAATGACAAAAGAAATGAGCATATTTTTTTACTTCTATATGTGTGGAAATACTATTTATTTAAAAGAAATGTGTGTGTGTGTGTGACTTGCCTTAAGAACTAAAAGTGTTGAAGTCCTAGAAGAAACCTATTTTGTCAAAAATCTGGGATAATACCTCGAATAAATAATTTCAAAACGTAAGAGCAATGTATATTAATATTTTTAGATTTCTTCGTAAAAGGGGGGGGTGCGTTATTCGGTGAATCTATCTAAAAATTAAAAAAATAAGCTTGAAAGTATAGGTGCGCGTTATATATACGCTGGATATTACTGTATATATATATATATATATATATATATATATATATATATATATATATATATATATATATACCTGCTAACTTTCTTTGTAATTATATTTTTAATGGTTTTTATGATACTATTTATATTACTGTAATTATTTACTATTTTTATATTTTGTATTTTTTTTTAAATTTAGACAATATCTATTTTATCCTACAATTATTAAATCGATGGCGCCACATGCTTATTCTCTAAAAAAAAATTTTTAATATCTATTTTTTTGAGTTTCTTTCATATTTTATAATTTTATATTATTATAATTTTTTAAAAGTATATATATATATATATATTTCTTATTATCGTATATCGTATCGCAATTAATCGTTTCTTATATCGTATCGCAATTAACTTTATGCGGTTCTGCTCTCCTTATTTGGCGGGAACATTTTACTGCACTCTTGGCCATCGCTTTACTCAGATTTAGTAGGTTATGTTTATGTTCCTATATTTTTTAGTTTTATGATTTTTAATATTAATTATACATTTATAACTCTTTCCTTTCCTCTTGGTACATAGTATGACAAATTACAGGTGAAGGTTGGCGCCGCAAAACTTGTTTAAACCTGCAATTCTGGTTCCTAAGGCCATGAATTTGTCTTTATACTATGTACCTCCTTCCTACTTTTAGTTATCTTAGGTATATAACTATATGTCTATTTTTATATTTTTTTTATGTATTTGTGTATATGTATATATATGTATAAATTTATTTATATGTGTATGTATATGTATATGATTATATTTTGAAAAAATTCTTTTATATTGGATTATATATATATATATATATCGGTTTCTAAAAAGTAAAATCGAAGTCCAAATAAAATACTTTGCAAACCTGTTTAAGATTTCAGTCCACCTTTTCCAGAAAATTTCTGAGATTTTATTCATAATCAGATTTTTTTTTATACTTAAATTTATTCGTGATACAGTGACATTCTTGAAAAAAATTGTCATTTTCAGAAAATTTTATCCCAATGGATATCAAACGCATCAGTGAAATGTTTTAAATATCAAGAATAACATTAAAAAATGACGTTATAAATTATTAATAATTTATATAAATGAATGGACTTCAAATATATTGTAAGATGACTTCATGCGCGTACAACTAACACTCAAGATTTGATTATATATATATATATATATATATATATATATATATATATATATATATATATTATAATGCATATACAGCACTGATAAACATTTGTCACATATTTGAAGTCACAAAAAAACCCTTTAATTTATTTATCAGGATATAAAATAGCTAAATATATTTATGCATCTAGACTCAGAAAAAATAAATGAGCTTCCGCTGAAATTCAAATAAATAAAATAAAATAAAAACTAATGTTTGTTTTTGTCTCGGAAAAAAAACTCTTTTTATATACTAGTACCCATTACAGTATCAAATGCTTTAGATCCAAAAAAAAGACAATTTCACTTCATCACCATTATACTAAATTGAATATCTTTTCATGAGCAATAAATGTTTATTTTATACCTTTTCAAAGCTTTTGTCTTTTTTTTTTCCTTATTACTCAACCCTCATAAAATCCTAGCATTTTGTTCTCTTTTCCAAACGACATACCTCAAGAAATGCATTTTTATTTACTCATTATTTCCCTTTATTCTTCATCATGTGGAAATTTCTTCCCCCGATCTCATTTTAGGTTTATCAGTGAAGAGAAACTTTTAAAAAAGAACTTCTGGGTCTTTTCTCGACTCCCTTTTCTAAAGCCTGAAAACCAGAAGATAACCCCTCTGTCCAATCAATACCAAGTTTTCACACTGTTTGCGAAACCCATAACTTAGATTCCTCACCAGCCGTATGCGTAAGAAAAGGAGGAAAAATGAAGTAAAAACAAATTCCATGTCTTTTTTTCCCATGGTGACGCCTTAAGACTGAAAAAGCTTTATATATATTTGCCCTGGGCTCAAGGAATATCCCATTCGTCGAATATAACACGAGTCTACTATGAAAAATATTTTGAAGACGTCATGCGATTTCTTTGATACCCAAACACCCCATGAGAGGGCGCTGCTGACAGCCAATAAAACATGGCGCGTGTTTGGTCAAAGAAAAGAGTAGCAATTTTGGTGAAACGATTTCGTGTAAGAAGAAAATGCGTTTCTTTTTAGTACTGTATTTTGCAGCGAGAGTTCTTCTGTGCTTCTATAAGAAGACTCTATACTGCCTTCCTTGAAGAAAGATCAAAATATGTGCTGTAGCTGTGCAGAGTCTAGAAACAGCAGTGTATTTCTTTTACTTCTCTCCTTTGGCAAAGGTTACAAACAGGAAATGAGTTGAGCTTTCTTTAAGGATATAACATCCAAATCCTCGATGTGTCAAAACATAAAGAATGTTTTTAAAATACGCATGCACTTAATATTTGTTCCATATTAGAATTTATTGAAATTGTCTATTATAAATAACTCAACAATAAATGGAATTTGATGTCGAATACAATCTAAGAAAAATGTTTCATTGAATTTTTTTTGTAAGAACTCGCACACACACAAAAGGTATTCATAATCTTAAAACGGAATTTTACAATAAAATTACAAACTAGTAAGCCCAGTGGCTGAGGGGTAGTGTATCGCACTTCCCCATCGCAGGTTAAGGGTTCAAATCCCGGGGGCTCGGCAAGGTCGATTCATCCCTTCAGTAAGTCTATAAATGAGTACCAAGCTTCCTTGGCAGGGGAACACCGGGGGTATCGCGTCAGACTGAGCACTTGACAGAACATCTGTTCATGTACTCCAGCGTCTAAGGTCACGTAAACTGAGATATTCACAGTAGGGTTTGGCCCTCATGGGCTGTTGCGCCACTAAGTTAAGCTTATAAACTAATAAAGCCACATTTAAATTATAGCTTTACGAAACAGTATTATTTCTATGGAGTGCAATGTTTGTTATTATATGTTCAATGCCAGCCAAGAGCAAAATTGAATTATTGGGGACAGACTATATAATTTCAGATTACAATGAAATGAGGAAAATTGAAATTGACAAAGGTACCATTTCTTTTTTACTAAATTTCGCCTTTACTTAGGCAAAACACCAAGGCATCCAATTTAATAGTGTTGATGTTGTTACTTATCAAAGCCGATCGACATTCAACGTTACGAATTCAACGTTTCAAAGAAGGCTAGGTTATGCCAATCGTTTTTGATGCCAGGTTGAACACCGTACAGATGGCAGAACAATTTTGCTCCGTATTCAATTGTGTAACAAGCTTTATCTCTATGAGACATAAACCAGTCATCTAAGCAAATTAAGTTTACCTTACCCCTCTATGGTACATAAACCATAAATTCAAAATTGATATTTTCAAAGAAAATATGTAGTAGAGCTGAAGTATGTCTCTTTTAGAATTTAACATCTTCACTTGTTTGAATATGAATTGATCAAATTACTGCTCAGGAGTTATTTTCCTCTCTCATATAATTCTGTTTCACATGCAAGATCCGTTGATGGTATTTCTCTTCTAACATGAGTAACATTCACGCATCCGGTATAGTGGTTAGTGACGCTGGTTGCTACACCGTAGGTTCTGGGTTTGAATCCCGGAGAAGGCATGGATGTTAGTAAATGTATAGTGCCTTTGTGACAAGAGGTTACAGCCGTCGAGCCACAAGTCCTCTTTTGAGGTTGGTGGGAGACCCTTGACGACTTCCAGAAAATGTTCTTCCTCAAAATTAGGGTGGAGCACAGCCAAATCGTACTGACGCGAGAACATCTATCCCTTTGACGCGATGAATTTCGTTGGCCTCGATCTGACACCATCAGACAGGAGAATCAGCAATAACAATGGAATACAAAAACCAATAGGGGTAATGTACTTTCCAATTGTTAAGTCAATTCCAACACCACAACATTGTATAATTTTTGTAATTACGAATTATAAAAATCAGAAATAAATTTAGAAAGAAAATGTTTTGAATACAAAATATAGATTAGCAGTCTCACACCTTTACTTTTACATTATTTTTTAATTTTAATTTTTTCTGTAATTTATTTATCAAAACAATGCACTAACTTGTTATAAAATATGTTTAATTAATATAATTTAAATTAATTCTTATGAAATATAAAAATAAGTTTTAAAGTTTTACAAAACTAATGTAAAATTCATATAAAATTCAGTTCATTTTAAATATATGTATAATTAAATTAATTTTAAAACACAGAATTAAAAGTTAATATCATAATCGAATTTTTTCCTTTAAAACAGTATTCTTATTTAAAAATCTCATAAGCAAATTTTTCAATTATGATATGGCATCATTTTTTTAAAATTATTTATGAAATTCTTTTAAATTTTTTTAAACTAATTTTTTCTAACAACAACTCAATTTAAAAATAAACATTAAGAGAAGGACTGCTCTATTTTCTAGCAATATATCTTACATTTTTCTTGGAAATAAAAAATAATATAAAAACAAAGATAAATAACAAAAGAGATTTTAAGAAATGGTGATCGCGGAATTGAATACAAATGAATGTTGAATACCTTGAGGGAATATTCCGAAATGCCAAAATGTTAAGCAAATGTTCTTTTGTACGCATCAAAGACTCGTGTCAAACATTTCTCAAACTTTCAAAATTTAATATCCTTCACAGCCAAACTTCTATTTAATGTCAATGAGGGAAATATTTGGATAAGTTCAATATATACTTTTGTGCTGCTTAGAAATTTAATGCAAATTTTAGGAAGTTTTTCTGCATAGAAATGAAATGATCGTAAGGGAAGTAATATAAAAAAGATGTATAAAAACTTTTGTAGTTAAGATTATTGAGGAAAAATTATTTTTCAATGGGAGTTAAAATAATATTTCTGAATGATCTACAGTTGTTATAAAATACTTTTGTAAAATATTATTGGTTATATATTTATAAAAACGGTTTGTATCATTAAATAGAAATCCATTTCCTAAATAATATTTTAAGAGTTCTAAAGAACTATTGAATGATGTAATATATATATATATATTTTAAGCACATTTTTTGTTTGTTTTGTTTCTGGAATTTTTCTATATTTAAAATAATTTATATTTATATATTGACATTATATGTGTAGAAAGCAATAGCTCTGAAAAAGAACTCGAGTTTAAACAATTTTTCTTATAAAATTTAGCTAAGTGATTATCTAAGCAATATTTACTGTCTTAATTCATATTTTAAGGGTTAATAAATAATGTATTTTTCACATACATGTTCTCTATTATTTGGTAATTATACATTACACAATTAATTTCCTACATCAGTAATTCTTATTATTTAATAAGGTATATTTTTAAAAAATCGGTTCAAGTTAAAACCAAATTATATTTGCTATTTCTTTATGCATCTTATTTCAGGTGCAAAGTAAAATAATTTCAGAATTAATTCCTTATCATTTGAATTTAGTAAAAAAATAATATACTTCAACTGAAATTTGAATAGTTTAGTACTTTTATTCAACAGGTGGCGCCATTGCTATTACTTATTGCTTGCAAGTAGCGCCGCCACATTATGAATAGACTCCACTATTGTATCTCAATTGTTTTTATATATTGCTCGTGCTGGATGTGAATTTGATAATTACCCCTATTTTAATATTACTGTTTTGTATATATGTTTGTGTTAATTCAATAAACTAAGATTATGCGTGCCCGACGTGGTTGCTTGTTTTAACTGAAGTATGTGGATTACTATTACTCCACAAATACATGCATTACAATCAAATTTATTGTTTGTCTTGAAAAAGCATACATTGTGACAAAAAATTTCCCATTTAAGATAAAATATGCTCAAATCTAATATATATATATAAACTGAATTAATCTCGCAATATTAAGGCATTTCAATAAATTTAATTATTTTTAAGTTGAAAGCTGCATTATACTTCAAAATTGAACTCCATATCTGCTCAAGTTCGACCGTTGTAGAAGTTATTTTCATAACAGAATATCTTATTTACTGCAATTTATTATTAAAGTCAATAACAGGATTTGTGAAGCTATTAATAAGGGTTATTATGAGAAGAGGATTTTGTCTAAAATCCTTTCAGATAAGCGTTACGAAATAGTATGATCCGATAGTCAAGAAAGAGTATATTGATCCCTCTGGATAACATCAAAAAGAAGCTTGGGAGATATTCGTGATAATGTTTGGTATAAAGAAGAAATCTTTTCATCCTTGAAGAAAGATTATATCTTATCCTTTAAGATTGTTGTTGCTGTCATGTCCATGCAGTGAAATCAAATGGCGCCAAAGGTTAAAAAAATTAATAAAAAACAAGACAAACTTACAACGCATAACACATAAAGTTCTCTGCTATGAATATTTTTAATTAAAAAGAATCAATACTATTTTTTATCATATTATTACTTTATTTTTTTAAAGATAAAAGATATTTTTTAAGCTTTTGTTAGGAGAAAAGACAGAAAATTTACCACCAAATTTGAAAAGCAGAGTCGAGTTACAATGGTTGCCTTATTACTTTATCATACAATTTTGAGCCTTTTGGTATTTTTAAACGGAATTATTTTTCTTTTTTCAATATCTACTATTAGTTCACACTCTCCCTATATATGTATATATAATAAAATACTTTTTTTCATTCATCCACTCAAGTTCAAACAGATTTTTTTCAAACTTATAGTAGATGACACTTGGTGTTAGTACAGTCTTTTGAAATATAATTCCTTAATTGAAATCAATTAATGAATAAATAGTAAAAAACAAAAATAATAGTCCCACACCATATATAAAAAGGAAACCGCTTGCTGCGTCCCTGTAGAAGAATGGATAGCGCGCGCGCGTGTTAGACTTCTAATCCAAAGGTCGTGGATTCGAATTCTACCTGGGGTAGCTTAATTTTTTTTTTGTGAATATGATTTATGAATGAATAAATAGAAATAAGCAAATAATACAGTTCAACACCATGCATAAAAAGGAAAATTGCTTTCTATTTTGCCACTTAATATTGTGATTCTGTCATACGTACATACGAGGGTTGGGGCAAAAGTCATGGCAACTATTTTTTTCTTGAAAATACCAGTCCGGTTGGAAAGTATGGCATATACAGACGGAAGAACAAGGTGTTAACTTCATGTGTGGATAATGAATAACGCTGAAATATCGTAATACATTAATTTATTACGGTAGTATACAGAACAATATGACCTTCGCGGTGCAAAAGAATGACAACACAGTACACATAAGGTTGACATGACATACCTGGACCTAAAGACTCTTAATATAGTCCCCGATTACTATCACCATACGCTGCCAACAATGTGGGAGGCGCTGAATACCACCAGCTTCAGCATTTGCCGCATTATGTGTGAATCAAGTCCCCTGTAGGCGCATAGCATTAGCAATGTCCTCTCGTGTTATAAACCTCCTACCACGTATTGGTTCCTTAATCTTGGGAATGAGATCAAAGTCACAGGGTCAGATCGAATTCACTGTGGCATTCCATCGCATTTCTCCCTCGGAGAACGGCTATTTTAATGTAAACGAGCTGCTCGAAACGAGTTACTTCCATATCACACGACACTCAACTGACTGATTTCACAGCCCTCGCTGCACTACCACAAGCTATCACAGAGCCATTTGTTATTGTGCATACACATTATGACTGCAGAACTTCAGCACAGCATATATACGTTTGTGATCTGTTCATATATTTACAAGAAAAAAATAGTTGGCATGACTTATGCCCCAACCCTCGTATTAATTGTAATTATTTAATAAACATAACAAAAAGAAAATTTTTCTTTGTTGACATAAATGAGAATTGACTTCTTTAAAAAAAATTACTTGTTTACATTAATCTCTCTCTCTCTCATTGATGTAATTTACAACATCACTAAATATCACTACCTTGAAAACCTGGAATTATGCATATATTTACATATAATTTTCAAATTTTTTTTTACAAGAAAAGACTTTTCTTGAGATTTTAGATTGATTAGATCTTTTAAATAACTTTAAGTGGGGAAATTATGACGACATGGACGACACACAGATTACCATAGTTGTTGAGATAAGCGTAATATTATCAAGTAGATAATCTACACCAGCGATACTCAACCGGCGGCCCACCAAACCTTTTTAAGTGGCCCGGTCATGACCCATTGCTCTGAAAAATTAAGTTATTTAAGAAGAATGTATTAAAAATTTAATGGGAAATTCTTTGACAGGAAATCAAATCTATCAATTTTGCTTTTTTGCTGTCGAAGTCGTATGACTGCGAATTGATATTCTTTTTTCTATTTGTAACGGTTACGGTTAGTGAGAACAGACAACAGCAGTAGAGTAGCGACAATTTTATGCGTGGAACTAATTTTTAACAATCCTTCATACTTTTCAAGCGAAAATATTTGAATGATTTGGAGGTTGACTGTTTAGTAGTAAAAAACAAACGGGTCAATACTTGTTTGATTTGTCCCGAAAGTGTGGCATTTAAAAATGCCAGTAAACATGAGTCATTCGATGACACCTTCCATCCAAGATTTGTTCAAGAGATGTAAATAGGCTTTATTGAACATTCTTTACAACAGCAACAAAGTGTTTGGTCAGTGGTAACGTCACCGCAGGAACAGAGACATCCTATGAAGTTTGTTACATTATTGATAACCATATGAAACCATTTACTGATGCAAAAATTGTGAAGGAGCGTTTCTGAAATTCTTTTAATTTAGTGTTAGTGTCAAAAATAAAAGATCTAAAAAATAATAATTAAAAGAAGCAAAAAAGAAGAGTTATAATATTTTGATATAATTTCTACATTTTAAATTGCCAATGGTATCCTGATCTTAAAGCATTTACCTCCCCCCCCTACGTTTAAAACATGCTGCGGTACGCGTGAAATAGTTAATATATGTCTGCGGTCCGGGGATATGGCTGACATATGTATGTGACCCATCAGAAAAAAAAGGTTAAGTACAGCTGATCTACACTTTAGAGAAAGCAATAACCTGAATTTTCGAATTTACAAAATGTCAATATATTTACTTTTTACCATGTTTTAAGAAAAGGTCAATTTTTATATATATTTTTAAACGTAATCAATTGAACGAAAAAAACGCAAACTAGCTAGTTTGAAGGAGCTTATTATCTAATTTAAAACCTCAATGTATCATAAAACTTGAATTTCGGGAAAAAATTTAATAATTTCAAAAACTTTTGATCACAAAGGTGTTCTGATATTTAAGCATTATTTAATTAAATGTATTTTTTATTAATTTATTAACTACCAAAATAGTTTGCAAGACATTTTCCCAAAGTTTACCTAAATGTTCGCAATAAATTCTAAAAGAAATTTGAAGAGAGACTGTAGTGCACATGTGTATTGTAATTGTATATTTTTCTGCATTGTTTTTTTTTGGGGGGGATTAAACAAAAAAATTGTATATATCATCTTTCCTAACTGCTTTGGATTTTTTTTCTTACGTTTTTGAAAATATTAGTGTCAGTTTAATTTTTATAATGTACATGCAATCTTCTTACATATTTTCTTTACAGTTATTTACGCAACTTGTCTGTGTATAATATATAAAAGAAAGGATAATTAAATTATACCTAAATTAAAGTCCCTTATTTACCACTAAACTTTCATTTTCCTTAACATCTTTAAGTTTTAAATCAAATATCAATTTATGTCTCGGAACAGATAGTCTTAACAAAACATTTTTAATCCCAGATCATTATTTTTATAGCCTCCATATGCCATCCTTTACTTTCAAGTAGAACACATGAACTAAAAAGAGTTATTTCACAGTTCTGGACATAAGTAGTCAGCAAAATTAAAATCTCATTTGGCGTCCGATTTCTCTCAGCGTAAGATGAGTCGATGGCTCGCTGAATAAAACTGTTTCTTACAAAAGTTTGATATTTACTAAAAAGATTACACTCACACATATATATATATATATATATATACATATATATATATATATATATATATATATGTGTGTGTGTGTGTGTAAGGGTAATTAAATTACATATAAAATGAAATTCCCTGTGTGTACAGCATTTAACTTTTATTTTTCATTACATCTTCAAGTATTAAATTAATCAATTATTTCTCCGAAACATATGGCCTAAACAATAAACATTTCTGATCCCAGATCATTATATTTAATAGCCCTATATGTCAGCATTAACTTTCAAGTACACTCATAAAATCAGAGTTACTTCTCACATCTGTGTTTAAGTGGTAAAACACTTAGATTTCTCTTTGGCATTTTTTCCCTCTCTGCCTCTTAGCGTCAGATGATGTCGAGAATTTATCCAATAAAGTTCCTTTTTTAAAATTAAGTCCGATTCTGGCTTGAAACTTATCATATATATATAAAATTATTATTAATATTAAAAGCATCTTTATATAAAAATAAAACTACTGCAAGTCTGAACGGATAAAAAATCAATAGAAGTACTTTTTAACTTTTGATTTCAGGAAAAAATTACATGTTAAGAATATTTCCGATCGATCTAACATTTCTTTGCAATTCTGAATTAAAAGAAATTGTTCGTAAAAAGAACTATTCTCCCATTTCTTCCGTGTAAAACAACATGCACGTTTCTCTGAAGTTAGTGAAATAAAAAGAAATTTATCTAAATTTACAGTTCTGGTAAACTTCACATGTCGATCGAGAGAAAATTTTTCTCTTACAGCAGCTGCGTTGCCATATTCCTCAAACGTAATAACGAAAATAGTAGAACTTTCCAATTGGGACTCCGTGATGCCATTCCAAAATCAAATAACTTACAGTGTTCTTATTTCGTGAGGGATTCGATGTGAGATGGAGTGCAAATAGTTTTTAAGCAGTTTGTATTGATTTTTGACTCAACCACGAAAGTGAGTTTTTGAGTAGAATACGAAAGAACATTTGAACCACGAATAAAAGTAAAATAAATTTATTGAAATGAAATGCCTATGCTTTCAATAATGTTTATGTATTAATATTTATATTATTGATAATACTTTCATAAGTGGAGAAGATCACGAATGTTTTATTACATATACTTGTAGTTAAAAAACTTTTTTTTTGTGTTTGATATAAAAAAATCTAAAGTATAATTGCTTTGAAACACTTTGGTATGTCTTGCTAATTTAAATCTTTTTGGTAATGTTGATAATTTTAATACAAAACATTAACTCTTATCATATTTTGATATAAAAAAAATCTGTTTTATTTAATGACATAAACTATCTTTTGTTTTACCTTTGAATAAGTTAATTTGAATATTGTAAAATGCGAAGTAAATTCCTGTCACGATATATCAAATATAAATAATATTAATATCATTAATTTTATCTTAAAATACCAACAGCTTTCATGAATTAACTAAAGTGCATTAATGTTTTCAACTGAAATAGATGATTATTCAAAGGAAAATATTCTCACAGAATTTGCGCTTAAAAAATAATTTTAGTTGAATAAAATATTTAATCATTTTCAACACCGTTTTGAAAAATATTTGATCAGCACAAAAAATAAGTTTACCTGTTCATATGTGCACTTTCTCTCTCTTTCGGTCTCTCACTCTCTCTCTCTCTGTGCGCGTGTGTTAAATATTTATTTTAAATATTTATTCAATTTCAGATTTATATCAAACTCAATATTTTTATTTAATGCTACAACAGAAAATAAATGAGCTAAAAGAAACATATTTTTCTAGAAGCAAATTACAATGCTTTATAATAATAATTTAAAACGGTATACGGTGAATAGTAAAAATACATTTTTCATCTCTTAAAAATTTAAAAAATTTTAAATAAAAAAAACAAATACATTCAAACAAATTCAGTTACTTAATGCTATTTATGTTTTCTAGTCTGAAATTAAAAACCATTAATTATTGATTTTTACTCTTATCTACCATTTTTAATATTTTATCACAAAACATTTACCATTTCATATTCATAAATATCTTCACTGTCTAATGTACGTTTGCACATCATACAAATTTATGAAATATATTTTATTCAATGTAAAAAAATTGATTAATTATAGCTCAACTCACACAGTGACTCTTAAACATATAATATTAGCGACCCTATTTTCAATCATAATTGTCATCTCATCCCTCCATCCTCCGAATAATGACATTTTATTGAATGCAATGTCTTTTACACTATAATACAAATGTGTACTAAGGTACTTTTAGTAATGTACTTATACGCTAAATTATTTATAAACCATAGAAATTATCAATATAAGTATTAAATTTTGCATATTTTACTTTTAAATAATAAATAATTTTAGTTACTCTTATTGATAGGATAGTTATTATGTTACTTCACTTTAATTTTAGAATATATTTTGATTTGCATTATTTAAATAAACTTATAATTTTTTTTAAAATAATTTTTCATTTTTGACTTTACAATATGCTTGCACACCCCCAACGTAGGGTATATCCCGTCCCTCAAGGGGGACGTGCCACATAGTTTGAGAAACTCTGACTGAACTATTCTAGCAATTAATAAGATTTCTTTCATCTGAGTTACCCATTAAGGTGACTGGTTACGTTCAGATCCATGATAATGAAAAAAGTGCATAAAGGATTAATTTTTTTTAATATTTAGTGAAAAATTAATTTAAGAATTTAATTAAGATTATTTTTACTAAGATTAATTATTTAAGATTATTAAAAAATATCTAAATGTAATACTTTTTGCCAAGAAAGGAAGAAAGAATGACTTATTTTCAAACCATTGCTCTTTTATGAAAAATGTTTCGTTAATAACAATATTTCACCTACATATGTAATTTGAACTTCTACACGGAGACTAAACTAGGCCTATTTTAAAAAGTTAACATTATTTTCAAACATACGATCAATCCAAATAATATGCGGTATTTTGGGTTAAAATTGCTCTACTCTGATGTATTAAAATATGAATAAATCTACTTCTAACTTATACATTAAAAAAAATACAACTCCGGTATAGAAATACTAGCATTACCCCTGTGACAGTTCAATAACTGAATTAGTTTTCAAAATTAACTTTATTGAAAACAATGCACAAATACTTTTAATCCCTTAAACATACTACCCTTCCCTATTAATACATAGCTCGAGTTTCCTACGGTTCAAAGTAGTGTTGTAACTCATTAGTTGTCAGCACCTTTAATAAGTATGCAAGTTTTGCCTTCACCTCATTTACAAATTGAAGATGTGTGCCCTTCAATGCATTTCTCACTTTAAAAACGCATGGAAATAGTATGGGATGGATCTTGTGATTATAAGGGGGATGTTCAAGCCCAATAATGCGTTCGTTTACCAAGAACTGTTTTACAATGTACACCGTGTCTTCATCAAGTTTTTCTGTACCAGTTTTGCTTAAACTTTCACCATATGCAAATTCTCGGCCAAAATATTGCGCCACCAGAAGTGCTTTCAAAAATTTCTGTAAATTTGTTGTAACTGTTTGTAATCCTTCTTAACTTCATTTTTTTTAATTGTTTATTTCCCTTGAATGTGTGTTTAATACTTACTTCTGTAAGCCCCGTGTTATACCTTGTGGTGAACGGGGATTTTATAATTGTTTTCAATAAAAAAAATATTGCTTATTGTCTCTCTGTCAATGTTCATAATATCTGACATCATCCAAACATTCAAACGTCGGTCTTTTCATATGATTTCACAACAGTTCTTGATGAAAAAGGTTGACCAGAATGTTTTTCATTTTTAAAAGCCTTCCGATCGTACAAAAATGATTTGTGCCATTAAAAAATATGTCCACGTGAAATGCAGTAAGTTATCTCTTAACACTTCTTTTAACAATTTAAACTATTAAGTTGGAGTTTATTTCTTTTTATTTCACGAGGAATTTCAAATGTATTCTGAGCTCGATTTTTACATTTATCATGTTCGCAGCACCTCGACATGACAGGATAAAAAACAAACTAAATTAGATGGAGGGATGGAAAATCATGTCATCAGCCCAGGAATAATCAATATCAAATATATTCCATTCTCACTCCTTCACCCCAAGCCAAACGGCTAAGGTATGTCCCGTCCATGAATTTAATATATTGTTACACATTGTATATATGCAAAAAATTATTACTGTTGAAGAACTTTTCATAAAAGAAGAATGTTTTGAAAGTTTATCATTCTCTTCCTTTATTTCTTGCCAAAAAAAAACATTTAAATAATACTTTTTATTGTAATTAAACCAATTTTATGTGTATATTTTAATTAAGATGCCACTATATATATATATATATATATATATATACATACATATATAAATAGTTATTTATACTTTTGGAGAATTCCGGTTCTGAACGCATTCAATCACCTTAATTTTATAATTATAGGTTTAGGTATTCCGTATTATTTCATACTTTTCCCTATTAGAGTATATTTTTCTATATTTTGTTCATACTACACAGCTAATATCAAAATTCGTACTTCCTTTATAAATCAAAGATTGAAGTTCTAATAAATACACAAGAAACAATTCCATTTTGCTCGATTAGAGCTTTTTCCATGACTATTCAGATCAAACTAGAAATATTATGCTGGAAATGTCGAACCACTTTTTATTCCCAAACCATATTTGGAAAATCGATATATCGATACTCTTTTCCGGTAGATGGAGAAGGAAAATTTTATCAAATGCAATGGCGAATACGAGATGCCAATAAATCGATTTGTATCAAAACCAATTTCAAGTTTTAAAAATTAACTTTTGGAAAGTGCCCTGAATTTCTCAGAATACTTCGTTTAAAAATAGGCCCAACAAATAAAATGACTAATTTTTTTTTTCTAAAAAGTGTCATTTCGTGACTGCGAAATTTGATTCATTTTTCCTGTCGAGGTGTAGAATTATTTCTGGAATTTCTTTGGTTGTACCACACATTGTTATAGATATTTTTCGTATAATCCGAGCTTTGATATAAAAATTCAACTTAATAAATAGTTTTGAGTAAATTATTTTCAGTACTATCTTTACATTCTAAGGAGGATTCAAAAGTTTTAGTTGAAAATTGACTTTTTTTATTCTGAGAAATAAAGTTTGTTAAAAATGTTATCAATAAGAGTTATTTTTTATATTAAAAATGTTTCTTCGTGAATTACATATATCAGTATAATTGTGATTAGTAACTACCTACTGTAAAATTCGGTGTATAACGCCCACTTTTAATACAAAAACTAGTACCGAAATTTACTAGAGCGCGTTATACGCCGTGTATAAAAATGAGAACTAATGAGAAGAAGACTAATAAACTCTGATGACTCACGTGAGATGTAATGACAATAATAATCCACCTGGAATATATAACTTACCTGAAAAAAAAAGAAAATATGTTAATTTCAATGTTATATAATATAAAATCAAGCACAACATAATCGTAGTTTTTAAGAAAAACGTAAAACAATCTTTTAATAATGCTAAAATTACAAAAAGAAATACATTCAAATATATCTTGGAACACACACACTTATATATAACACATTAAAGTCCGGCGTATAACGAGCATTTTTAATACAAAAAAGGAGATCGAAATTTACGGGCGCATGTTGTACGCCGGGTATAAAAAAGATAGCTTTAAAACAAAAACAAATAAAAACAAAACTTAACATAAAAAATTAGGCTTCTACATATAAGGAAATACTCTTTATTTAAAAGACATGACATCCCTTATGAGCTTAAAGAGTTGTAATTCTAGAAGTATACTATTTCTTTTCTGAAATTTGGAATAATACCTCGAATAAATGACTTCAAAACTTTAGAGCATTTCGCATATACATTCCAAGTCTCTTCGTAAAAAAAGGAGCTGCGCTTTATACGGTGAATATATCTAAACATTAAAATTGCAGCTTCAAAGTATAGGTGCGGGCTATACGGCGGTGGCGTACAAAGAAAACTAATTAAGAAGTAAATTGAATTTTTTAAGAGTTATTCACTGAAAATATGATTGTTACAAATAAAAGCAAACTTCATAAATAAAATTCGTATTTATAATAGTTGTGCAATAAAATTAATTATAATATATCTACGTTTGAATAATTACTTGTTTTATTTTTCCCACTGATTTATTGTGAAATAAATGTTCCACAAATTATATCAGGAAGTTACAATTTTTAGACTGTTTCCTTAGTCGGATAATAATATTGAGAAAATTTAAAAAATATATATAAAAAACAAAACTTTAGATTGTTAAAATAAAAACTAAAAAATTTCAGAATACAAACGTACACACACATGTTGTATACATTTTTAAAACTAAGTTATCTGTCTATATAGTTACCTATGTTTTCACATACATTGGAATTTTTTTATATTGTGTTCAAATTGTACAGTAATAGTTTTTAGTTTATGTATTATAAATTTTTAATTTAAAAAAATATATGTATATTACAGTTTTGCATGTTTTAAGTATTACATAGTATTCCTATCTTCAGAAATAACCTATTATGTCTTAAGAAATGTAATAAATGTCATTTTAGAAAAATAAGGGTTCAATCACAAAGCAAGACATGAATTATTTTTCTTAAATTAATGCAATTAAATCCTGACTGCATTATAAATATCTACGAAATAAGTAATTATTCAAATCTTGTACATTTTTCTCTAAATCACATAATATCGAATACTATATGTCGAAGCGCGTTTCATTTCATTTAGCATTAAGGCATTAAAGCATATATTTTGAGAGATTTATTAGTAAGTCTTTAAAATGATTAGATATTGAATTTTGGAGAGATTTAATGGCTATTCCTATTAAAATAATATTTTAATTGCTTACACGGGCCTTATTAACCGGTTGAAACTTTCCCTAAAACACCTATGTAACATATTTTTCTTTACTTGAAAACGTGATTATATTTTCAATTCCTACTATTAGTTATTATTCTTCTTATACATATTTATATATCTTGATCAAATTTTCAATGGTTAATAAAATACTTTTTATTCATCCACTCAAATTCAAATACAATTTTAATCTTGAAGATGATATTGTTGATGTAAAAACATATTAATTCATCAATTAAATTTAAATAATTAATTTTAGTATATGGGAGAAAAAAAATTTGCCACTTAAGGGGACTTGGTACCCCAAAAATCACAAACCTATCGTTTTTTTTTATTTTCATTTAATCTTATTCTTTGCATTATTATCTTTCGATTGATATATCACTTGTGCATGTCGGAAAGTTAGAAGTTGAATAAAACTTCATTTGAAAACAAATTAGGCAATTCAGCCACGCCCCCTTTTTAGAAAAAAAAGCTAAAAAATGCGTTATGATAAAAAAAATCTATTTTATAAATAAAAATAATAACTATAAAAAAGAATGTGTAGTATTAAAAGCAGAATAGTTCCGAGGGAATACAATAATGTAATTTTTTTTCCTTGGGATATGTGTGCATGTAAAATTTTTAAATTAAGGCATTTTATATTAATAATTTAATAATTTCAGTTCTTATTCCTGATATATTTTTCATACAAATGTAATACTTTAATATTATAAGAAGAAAATTAGCTAAAACTTCTGTCGTGACAGAAAAAAAAATTTTTTTTTAAGTTTTTCTTGAGTTTTCTTGTGCAATTAGTACTCTCTAAAAGTTGATCATTTATAAAAATGTGTGAGTTGAAAACATATGAAAATGCAATTATTTTAAAGAAAAACGTATAAGTAATATCTTAAAGTGGTATTTTAAGTTTAATTAAGCTTATAATAATTATTTTTTCAGAATTATAAACTTTAAAGTGGTTTTTCTCAGTTTGTGTTTTTCGAAACCTTAGTGCATTCAAAATGCTACTCCTTCGACAATTATTTACCAATCACTTCAGTTTTTTTCCTGCGTGTTAAAAATAAAGCCTATAATAAAATTAGGGATCCGTTTTGCTATAAACTGAATATTTTTTTTAAAAAAATAAAATGTAAGACATGTTGGCTTTTTCGTTGATTTTTAGCCTGTATATCAACATTTTATTTTTTTTCTCGAAAACGTATGAAGTTATTCTAAAATCGATCCCTAAAGTTGTTAAGAACATCCATAAGAATATTATAAAAAAATTTCAGGTCAAAAAATGAATTTTTACAAAAGGAGTAGGATTTTAAAATTTTACCAATTTTCTTCAATAAATTTAAATTTTTAAAATTGTGTGAATATTATATGAAAATTTTCATCTGGTAACATTTTTTTGAATGGAAACATTGTATAAAATGTTAAAATATAATTTTTAAATACCTAAATAAAGAAATTTGCTCAAAGGGTGCCAAGTCCCCTTAATATTGTAATTCTCTCATATGTATACATTTTTATATCAATTGTACTTATTTAATAAAAAATAACTAAAATATGTTTTGTTGACCTAAGTAAGTAATGATTTTATTTTTTTTATTTTACTTGTTTATATTACATTTACTCCTTTTTTTCTTGTATGTTTAGATCTAGAAAAAAGATCATTCACTTTCTTGTTCCTTAACACTTGAGTACAGAAGGAGTACAAATTTATAATCTGATGTTAAAACAAAATACGATACGAACAATATTCCGATTTTTAATTGCCAAGCCAACAAATCACAAAATGAGTCACATTTCATTGATATATTACGTATACAAATTCTTTATTTAATGTTAGCGCGCAACGTATTTTTAATCGTTTTTTTTAAAGAAATATGTAATCTTCGCGGTACAGATTTTTTTTCTATTTTTCCTAGTATAATGTAGCTGTGAAATAAACATATTGTTCGCATGGTATAAAAAAGTTCTTAAAGAGAGCTTATTCCCTGTATTATTTATCATTGATTTAAATATTGTAAGTGCTTTAAAATTGGGGATAAGATGGTCCAGCCTTGATTTTTCCTCAACAATTATTTAAATTTTAATACTATTTCAAATCAGTCATTTACAATATCCTAAGATTGAGTCAACAATAGTTTTAATATTGCTCATTGTAAATTCATAAATCTAAAAAAAACATCATTAACAGATTAATCAGTTTTGCTCGCAATGTAAAAAAAACACATTCATTTGTTTTGTGAATTTTAGATTAAGACAATTCGAATTATTTTTTTCAAGTATTTACAATGATAAAGGCTAAAGTAACTGGACAATAGAAGGTATTAAATGCATCTATTTTATTAAAGAAAATAAAGCCATTTCATACAAGTACTTAAAACCTTTAAATGTTTTATGAATCATAATATTATATTTAGGCTATTATACAATTTATATATAATTCATTGAATTATTAAAAAGCTCCTTTTTCACACAAAAAGATATAACATAACACTAATAATTTTTGCTATATCTCTTTTATTCTATAAATACTAGCTTCAAGAAGCAACTTCTTTTCAGAAGTATTTTTCAACAGTTTAACGTGTATTGTAGAACATAAATGTTCATATAGGATTGACAAATAATCCTATTAAATTTAGAGCATTGTATAATTTATATATAATTTATTCCATTGTAAAATATAATATTTTCTCTCTGAAAGGTTTATCAAATTAAGAGTTCATGAATCATGTATTTCTAAAAATTAACCTTCCTGTGGTAACATTTCCATTGAGAATATTTATTTTTATTTTAAAAATGAATATTTATTTTTAATAAGTTTTAGAGAAAGTAAAGATCAAATAAACATTTTCTTAATTATTTTAAAATATTACTTCCATAATTTCTAATAAAATCTAGCAATAGAGGATATCATTAAGTGAAAGTATCTTACATTAAACAGTTTAAATTTTATGCAATGAACTATCATTCAATAAATATGAGCAGTAATTTACTTAAAAGTTACTCAGAACAGTATATAAGTACAATGAAAATAACTAAAAATTATAAATAATAAATCAACAAACACTATAAGTAACTTCTGATAGCACGCTAATATTTAATAGCACAAATCAACTAGAATTAAACGAAAGTTATACAAAAATTACTAAGATTGTCTCCTACCTACTGTAATAGATATTCTAGAATAATACAAAAATAAAATAATATTAAACATATACATATTAGGATAATATTAAACATATACATATTAGGATAATATTAAGCATGTACACATTTTAGGATAATATTAAACATATACAGATAAGGATAATGTTAAACATATACATATTAGGATAATATTATACATATACATATTAGGATAATATTAAACATATACATATTAGGATAATATTAAGCATGTACACATTTTAGGATAATATTAAACATATACAGATAAGGATAATATTAAACATATACATATTAGGATAATATTATACATATACATATTAGAATAATATTAAACATATACATATTAGGATAATATTATACATATACATATTAGGATAATATTAAACATATACATATAAATAAGGTTAAAGCACAAGACGTCACCGACACAAGTATCAAAATTTTACGCAATGCATGTCCTATTGTTCGCAATATCATCGCGTGATTTCGACTTGGCACCGTTGGCTAAAGAATTTAGCCCATTGATATGCTTTGATTTGGAATTTTAGCAACATAAATCAAAAACAAAGGTTATAGATCAGTTGTCTCATTATTATTAATGAAGTAAAATCCAACCAAGTCATTCCTACGACGTCTCTGAAATGCAACATGGGTTAAGAAATTTCGGAACGAAATTCTCGAAATTGTTACTAAGCCTGATGGAACAATTCCACCTGAAACTGGCGCGATAAGTAACGGATCTGTAAAAGTTCCAATCCACGAATGGTTGCAGTTAACGCATATCGACTTCGCCAATGATTCATAAATTCCGAAATGTTTCTCTGACTGGGAATTTCAATTGAAAATTTTAATTACCGTTGAGGCTGGATTGTAGCTCGGTAATTCAAACCGAGCAACGAATCTTTTAAATGTGTCCTGCTGCGCTGCGATTGAAATAGACAGTTCATAAATTTAATTCTCCCCTCGGTGTGGCTGCTTAAAATTCCCAGTGTACCCGCGGGAAAGTAAAGATTAATCTTTTGCATATCTCTTAATTACGTACCTACTAGAGCACGAATCATATGTAATGGTTGTCTACATCAGCTCCCCACGAAGCTCAAGCTGATGAGAAAAGGTTGGAAATTTTTCAAGTTAAATTGTATTCATGATTATATATATATTTATAAATGACTGCAGAAGAATCTTAGAGGTAGGGTGCAAATGAATTAATCTCATCTGCCACATAAATAATTATGCTAATCTTAGATTTAAATTTCAAAGAATAGATTAACTGAAACATTGTGCGATCTTGAATAAAACACTGCATTCCTAGTATTCCAGTTAAGTGTTTTGCGAAGTGTTAATGAACAATTTAAAAAGAACTCCCAAGAGCTATTCTGATATCTTTGAGTACCAACAAAATCTCCACAACGAAACTTTTGTCAAAGGACAATGCACCAAGAAGATTGTTGTAGTGAAATTGTTAATGAGTCATCAAACTGTTTGTTAAACCAACAAATATTTATGTATATATTGCAGTATTGTGAATAACTTGGGAAAGTATTCAAGAGAAGCAAGTGTATTGTTATGTATATAAACAAACAAGTAGGCCTGTTAAACGCAAAGGTGAACAAAAAACAAGTACTATAAAAAAAATTAAAGTCAATTCCTACTTAGGTCAACAAAGAAAATTTTTATTTTAGTTAATTAAATTTAATTAATGAGTATATATCTGAAAAAACTGTTATGATGTTTACATGAAGTGTCATCCACTACAAGTTTTAAAAAATGTATTGAATTGGAGTGGATGGATAAAAAGTATTTTATAAATGAGATTTAAAATTTGAACAAGATATATAAATAAATATATATAGGGAGATTGTTCATTAATAGTGGGAGTTGGGAATAAAGCAATCGATATAGATGGATAAGAAAATTATTTAATGAGGTCAAATTTTATATATCATATAGAATGATTTTATGAAATTACAAATTTTACTTTCCCAACGTCCATTACTCGACCCCCCAGGCTTCTAGTTATGAAAAAACCGGTATTAAATCAACAAATTTAAAAATGCAGGTAAAATAGTTCAAAAACTGGAATTTGTGGCTATAATGACCCCTACAACTCCCAAAGGACTGGAATTCTGTTCTTGATGTATCTCTACTCAACGAAATCTACATACCTTCCATACGCCGAATCGGAAATTCCAATAGTAAAAAAAGGACAATTCTTGTCAATAATGCCCTCGCAACCTCCCTTCAAAAAGTTTTTTTCACAAAAACCTTTATTAGCGGATCTTTTGTGTAGAAAAGAAACACGTTTGCGAAGTTTAAAGTCTATATAAGTAGTTGTTACGGATATCTTCTAATGAATTAATGATAGAGTGAATCGTTTTTTCCTTTATATATACATATATATATATATATATATATATATATATATATATAAATCCATATATATATATATATATATATATATATATATATATAAATCCATATATATATATATATATATATATATATATAAATCCATATATATATATATATCCATATAAATCCATATATATATATATATAAAAATCCATATATATATATATATATATATATATATATAAAAATCCATATATATATATATATATATATATATATATATATATAAATCCATATATATATATATATATATATATATATATATATATATATATAAATCCATATATATGTATAAATCCATATATATATATATATATATATATATATATATATATATAAATCCATATATAAATCCAAATAAATCTGTAACAAAAAAATGTTTTGAAAAGAATACAGGAAGTGGTGACTGCCTTTAAAAAAATCGAATGCGTCTATTTATATAATTTACAATGTTGCCTTTATTTCCATAAAAACATAAAAAAATTTATTTGCGAATCTTAATGTTGAATAAAAGTGAAGTTATCTTGAATTGAAACAGAATTCCACATTCGATTTAGAAGTTAATTTCTTTATAAAAAGCTTCATTTTGTATGCTGTTTTTTTTCTTAAATGATAACAATTTCATATATTTTTGAAAACAAATGCAACATTTTTCAACATTCAAAGAATAATATTGTTTCCTTAAAGCTTGCATAAAATAATTTTATACTTTGATCAAAAATCAATTATTTTTAATAAAATAATTTGATGCTTAATTCACAAGAATTCGAAGAATTCCATCTGCGCTGAGTCAAAATCTGAGAAGATAATGAAAATTCCGCTAAGAACCCATGTCATTCGATATTAAATTTTAAAATTAAATTAAACAAAGAAATCCTGCGATGTAGACGTTATCGAGGTTTTTACAGTGAGAAGAATCCTTATGCCTTTTGATACGCTTTTTCGGATACTCTACATTTTATTCAAGATAAATTTTTTATGCATGTATTGATTAGAGGCATTTTGCTGAAAAGTTAATGTATTTTGATGTGTTATTTCTTCATTAGAAATTTGTTAAGAAGATAATCATTGTTCATAAGACATATCATTTAATTGGCAAAGGATAATGATAGTATTTTATACAATTTGTTTTTCTTAATTTGAAAGTATTAATCAATATAGCAATTTTCATTTAAGGTGGAACCGATAGTTTTTACTGTATTTAGTGTCACTTTGATAAGAATACACGTGTAAAATTGTTTTAAGAATATTATTGCAATATAAAATGTTTAAGAGGCCTCAGGAGTGTTAATTTGGTCTCGAGAATTAAAAATATAAACAGTTTTCGATTAGATGCAATTCTTTGAAGTTGAAATTAAATAATTCGATTCTTTTACACATTATTTATTTATTATAATATATAAAAAAAATAAATAATATGTTACATAGGAAGGAAATGAGACTTCAAAGAAGTGTAAAATGTTTAAAATATAAACATATTAAAAGAAATTATAAGCATATATATAAAAATAAGGAATATTTCTATATGAAATATTAATTAAGTTGCGCATGCTATTTTCTAAAATATTAGCTTTAGTTACTAGCAATAAGTTGATTTATAAAAATAAATATATCCTTATTACTCTGTAGCTTTTTTTTATATATAAATGGAATAATAAATTATACTTTTCAAAAATAAAAAATAAATAAAAATATTTTTTCAACAAATTTCTACATCTTTAAAGTATTTTAAAATACAACAGATATGCAATACTAAAATTAGATAAGTATTAAAAAAGAGCATGCTACATTTTCTAATTTTATAAACTTTTGTATAAATCGAAGTCTACTATTTTAGAAAATAGCATGCACAACGTAAAATTACATTTTAAACTATCTGCCCTTTTTTTTAAACCTCACTCCTTTATAATTACTGTGTAAAAGAATCAAATTTATTTAATTTATATTTAATAGAACTATATGTACTCGCAAATTGTTTATATCTACAGATGTCGATACAAAATCAACACCTCTGAGGCCCCTTAAAAGCAATACATTTGCAAAAAAATAGAATTACCAATTTTCTGATTTGGGGGAAAACGAATCTATAATAATAATATATTTCGTATATATAGCTCAAACTGTAAGTAAGTGAATATTAACGTCGGACTGTTCAACTACACTAGGGTCTTTGTGACGGACCTCTTAATTTTGAGCCATGGTCAAGTGACGAAGACGACACCTGAGCTGGCATCTCTCTCTAAACTACCACACCACACTAACGGGAGGATGTTTGAGCTCTAAATAGATTTAACGTGTATCTCTCCTCTACACGGTGGGCGTATTCAGTGGCACTAAGCTTGAATCCATGACAAGCCGGCCGTTATCTTGACTGCGGCTACCTCGGTCACCAGACCTCTTATCTGTACAGAGCCTGAAAAAGGAGTTTTAAAAGATGTAACTTAGAAGTGGACTTATCCATATTTTAATACATCAGAGTGGAGGGTTTTCAACAACAACAAAAAAACCACCGATAATTATTTCGATTGGTAGTAACTCTGAAAATAATGTAAATTTTTCAAAAATCCTAGTTCAGGCTCTGCGGCGAAGTCTTAGCTACATAAAAGAAAATTATTATTATTATTGAAGCATTTTTTCATACAAGAAGAATGTTTCAAAAATAAGTTATTCTCAATTCATTTTTTGCAAAAATATTAAATTTAAATAAATTTTTTATTGTTATAATATTTTTAAAATTAAAAATAATATTTTTTTAAAATTAAAAATAAATTTTATTAATGTATTCTAATCCAAGCGACGCTAAATATCATATAATATTTATCCATTCATACTCATTTTCAAAATCACGAATCCTATCGGATACCTTGATGAAAAAAATGTAATACTGTGAGCCAATTAATATTCAACAAATAATATCCATAGTTGAGTTTTAATTTTTATTAAAGAATTGTAACTGTTATAGTATTAAGTATAGTAGTATAGTAAGTTATTGTAGTTAAAGTATATATAATAGATTAAAAAAAACTTCATACAGTACCTACTACTACTAGTTTACTTTTCATTATTTATTAGAACAAGAATTGCTGTCAGGACACTTTGAATTGCATTGCATATTTTTTTGGAAACAAACACACTTTTTACATAAGCACTTTTTAAATCCTGGTCCAGTGCCACAACTTTGAGCTGTTGTAACATATCGAAGCGATGTGTCAAAATTCAGAACTTCTTCAATGGAAATTAGTTCTCGCTCACATATACTGAACGGAAAGTACAATTGTTTTATTCGGTCATCTCTTGTTCCTAATCGGAAAAATATTTTCCCAAAACAGTTAAAATAGATTCAAAACAGATTCAAAACAACTAGAACCGGTTCAAAGAACTTTCAAGTGCGGTATTTTATACTTTAACGATTAAATAATCGTTATACTATAGAATAATGAGTTAAATCGTAGAGAATTAATTAATTTTATATACACTCAGGAACATTGAAAATAGCGACCCAAGAAGGAAGCTAAGTACAATCGCGAAACTTTGCAAATAAGTACAGCGTAATGTGATATGCAAATGATCCAAGTTTTGTGCCAATACACATGCTCCTACACGTCTAGGTGGTGCTACAATCAGGAAGAGGGTGCTATATAAGCCAGCGCAAATTGAAACATTCTTAAACGTGACGATTACCCGTCCATTGTAGGAAGACTTTGCTAAGCGAAACATGCCAGGTAAACGTGCTAAAAGACATTTCTCACAGTTAAGCGAGTTTGAGAGAGGCCTGATCATCGGGATGAAGACTGCAGGCTGGTCGACGCACCGTGTTGCTGGCCAGGTGGATCGTTCGTAGTGTGCCGTTAGAAATTGTTGGGAGCAGTGGACACGAGAAGGTACCTACGCGCGGAAAATCTGGTCTGGAGCGACCAGGAAGACCACGAGAAGAGAGGAACGAAGAATCGTGCGGCAAGCAGTTTTGGACCCCACAGTGACTCGTTCAACTATACGAGCAGACGTAGGCGTAGCAACTGTTCCACAAACAATTTACAGACACCTTGCAGAAGCAAATCTTAAATTAAAGCGACCTTTCCGTGCACTCCCTTTAACACCGGAACATCGGCAAATGCGTCTACAGTGGTGCCAATCCAGACCAATGTGGAATGTAACAGATAGGCAAAAGGTTGTGTTTAGTGATGAATTCCGGTTTGTTTGTGGGGCAGATGATAACCGTGTGCGGGTGAGGAGGTACCCTGGTGATCGGTACAACTTCCCCCAAAAGTTCTACGTCACACTGCCCTCACAGATGGTGTAATGGTCTGGTGGGCCATAGCCTATGATAGACGGTCCTCTTTAATTGTGATGCGTGGAACCTTAACGGGCCAACGTTACGTTGATGATATTCTTCGACCCCATGTAGGACCTTTCCTATATGGTCTCCCAGGGGCAAATTTCCAGCAAGATAAGGCTCGTCCGCATACAGCAAAAGTTGCTCAAGACTTCCTACGTCATTTTCAGACTCTTCCACGACCGGCCCGCTCCCCCGATTTGTCCCCTGTAGAGCACGTGGGAGATCAGCTAAAACGGCAGATGCAATCGTGTCACTCTGTACATGATTTAGAGTCGGTTGTTCAAGATTTGTGGGCCCATCTGCCACAGGAAAACATAAGGTGTCTAATCAACTCAATTCCGGACAGTGTGGCGGCATGTATCGTAGCTGGAGCTGGTCTAACGCGCTACTGAAATTGCCCAGTATTTGTGTCGTTGCATACCCTGTATTCGTTTAATTGTCTTGTTTTTGAGATCAAGGGAATCTCTTATCTGTGTTATTATGTGTATTAAATTTCATTTCAATCTGATGCTTTCTTCTTGGGTCGCTATTTTCAATGTTCCTGAGTGTACTTTAACTGTGACTTGTCTAGTTTTTTCACAAAATACTTAGTTAATCTATGAAATAACGGATTTCGCACTTTAATGGAAACACATGTAATTAGTTTTTTATTGGTTTTTTGGATAATGTGAATTATTTCAATTTGCATATTTTATTTTATCTTTGTCAAGATGAATTAATCTAATGTGCAGTTATTTTAGTAAGCCTGTCTTTAAAATAATTTTTTCTAAAAATTTAAGTATATTTCAGGTTACCTGAAATGTTTATTTACTTTTAGATCGTACTTTATATTTTCTGCAAAATTTACTCAAACATTCAAAGATATTTCATGAAAAAAATGTCTTAAATTCCTGATGAAAAATTTAATTAGATATGTCAATGAAAAAGCAATTAAAATGTCTTGCATTTCACTTACAGTATTTTTAAAATCTTATTAAATTAATTTTAATCAGAAACTATTATGAGTTAAAGCATACAAACACATTAAGAATATTGCAATTTTGACGAATGAGATATTAATGGAATTGAAATGATTACAAGTAATTTTAATTAATCTTATTTTTTTAATTTTGAATGTCTATGTGTTATGAAACTATGTATTTAAATCTTCATTTTAATTTTATTTTAAGATAATTAGAATTAGTATTGAATATTATGCGTTTAATATTGCTTCAAAGGATTACATGGTATTACCTTGTCTTTTTTCATTCAATAGTTAATTTTAATGAGTATCTTTCATATTAATGAATAAAATTCAGCTAACCAAAAGGATTTCTTATCGGGAATTTCTAAATTTATGAGCACGTTATAAAAAACAAAGGAGGGGGAATTACGTTAATTATATATATATTCGAGTATTTTGCAAATTTGTTGAAGTAGCATAGATAAAAAAAACTTCGAGAAATTTCAAATGTTTATCTTTGTTTCTGATATAAGTGCTAATGAAATGGAAAGTTGAAGTTCAAAAACAATATTTTCAAAGGAAGCATCAAAAACATATTAACTTGATTAATATTCAAGATATTTCTAATTTAAATTTATTCCATCACACTAACTATCAGAAAAAGAACGAACAATAAAAAAAAATATGAGGACACGGAAAAAGTTTTTAAAACGAGGTTAATAATTATCAAACCACTTACTGAATTTTTAAAAAATTGTTCTAAGCTAAACAAATGAATGTTTATAAATGGGTAAAAATAACTTGAAAATATAAATATATGGATGATGAAGCAAAAGCTCTTTCCCCCGCATGAAACAAATAAAAAATATTCGTATTGCAATACTTTTTCTCCAAAACGATACTAAATGCTTTTCGAAAATAAATTATAAGCTCTTATTTTTTTGAGTTTATTAAAACAAATATATAATCGAGATTAAGGTAGTAAATTTTAAAGTAATCATTTTTAAGATTTTGGAGTAATTCCAAATAAAAATGGATCCTTCATGAAAATTTTGAAGTTATTTAACATATCTATAAATATAAAGGTTATATAACTGGAATATATTCCATAAAACTTAGAATACTTTCTCCAAAATTTAGAATATATTCTCTAAATTTAGAATATAATCCCTAAATTTAGAATATATGCTCTAAAATTTAAAACATATTCTCTAATTTAGAATATTATCTTTAAAATTTTAGAATATATTTTCTAAAATTTAGAATACATTCTCTAAAGTTAAGAATATATTCTAAAATTTAGAATATATTCTCTAAAATTTAGAATATATTCTAAAATTTAGAATACATTCTAAAATTTAGAATATATTCTCTAATTTAGAAAACATATTTAGAAAGAAAATTCTTGGAACAATATTGAATTCTTTCAGAAGATAGTATTGGTAGTCCTTGAATGTAGCATATGGCGTGTTTCCCATCAAATAGCTTAATCTAAACTATGGCGTGACACTAAAAGATGTTTTAAGCTGAAAGCAGAGAATTTTCGAACCAGACTCTTACATTAGATTAAACTAAACTAGGTAAAAATTATATGATAAACGAACAACCTGTTTTTAAAATGCTGAAAAGAATTATAACGAAACCTAGAATTCGCGATAAAAATATCACCCTTCAATCTACTACCTGTTACGAAGTGTATGAGCAACAGATACTACAAAAAGCAACCTAATGACTAGTAACGTATTATTTAATTTGTGTTATCTATACGTTTTAATTAAGTTAAATAAAAACTAAAACTTAAAAAATATACAATGTAATGTGTGTTTTAAAAATAAATAGTAGAGACATATGTACAAATATGTGTAGTAGATGTGTGTGAGCAAGATTGCCTGACATCAGCAGAAGAGCAGCTGACAGAAATTTCTACAGATGGAACTATGGAATTGGCTTGTAAGAATAAGTACCTTCAAAACTTGTTTTTTCTTAATTGTCCACGAAAGCTCTAAAAGTCCTGATCCTTTTTCAAACTACTTATTTATGTGAAAGAACATTTTTAGATCTTTATCTCAAAAATAAATACTGACACCGTCTAGAAAATGTAGAACCGGAAGCGAGACAGCAAATTAAAAATATCACACCTAATATAGCAGCACTTGTAACATAAATGCGATACCATTCTTCACGTTAAAAATCTTAATAATATAGTTAAGCAAATTATTTATTTATTTTAAATTCGTATTTTGTAAGATATATATAATAAAAAATACTAATACATATATATATATACACTTTTGTAAAGTGCTACACATTTCAGCCATTCAAATGATTTAAATCTGTATTAGGGTCCAGAATCTGGCAATATTTTTTTTATTTCACTCAGATTTAGCGCGGGTTTTGCATTTTTAAGTGCAATTTTTAGGTAAGTTAGCTCTATCTTGTAATGGATTTAGATACTCATATCCATTACTTTCAATAGGTTTCTGCTCAGTATTATTTACATTAAGGGGGAAGGTTGCCTGGCCAAAAAACATGTTCAACCCCACTTTTATATAAATTACTTTATATATTAGCTGTCCTAAGTCAGCAATGTTTATAATACTGCAGCATCCATTTTATAAATTTTAATCTCGGTTGCTTATGTGTCCTTTATTGTGTGATTTTCCTACTGTCTTTTTGTTTTTCGAATGTGATTGTTGGATGTTATCTCTTTATTGTAGAGAATAAGACTATATATACCCTAGAGTATATTTTTAAAAATAAATCAGCATTTCAATTGCATGTATGTGTATTATTTCTTATAAATTACATTTTTAACCTTGAACGATAAAAACATAGTATGAATTTTAATATAAATGTGCCAAAGATTAATTCATTATTTTAACTGCGTGGGCACTATTCTGAAAACATAACCAGACAATAAAAAACTGAATGAATTTAACTCGCCATTTTCCTACCGATAAGCCACAGACCAGAGAGGAACTTCCCAACAAAATATTCCTAAAAACAAACACACACATGAAAAAAAATCCTCCTTTTCTTAATAATTCTTCTCGTATCATTTCCACGCACTGTGGGTTCTTGTTAAAATTGTAATGTTTCCTCAGATTAAATTTGTTTCGCAAACTTAAGCGCTAAACACGTGGGGAAAATAATAATAATAAATGACTTTGTATTCAGTAGAGTCAAAAATAATTTCACAGCGTGTAGTCGGAAACAATGGCGTGGTAAATCCATTCCAGGAGTTAAAAAAGGGAATCTGAGTTGTAAAGTAAAAGAAAGACAGAAATTGATTATGCCCCTTGCTGCTCTCTCGCGTCGTTAGGCATTTACGGTCGACGAGCCATTTCAACTTCTTGGCGCCACATACAGCAACATGTCGATAAAGTCGTCTATTACGACATATCCAAAGGTAGCGGTACGATTAACGCACATTTAGACGTCCAGGCTGTGTTTTGGAGGAAGCCAATGAACTCGCGAGACAAGTGAGAAATATATTATTTTGCTTTAATAGATCATTGCCGAAGATGTCTGGAACTACTTTTGTAATATTACAATAATAGATAACTTTTGAAACGAAAGTAATATTTTTTCGTTATGGTTAGTTACGTTTGAATACAACCCATAATTTTACTGTCTGAATTATATATGTAAAGGATATTCATATCTGTTTTTAAAACTTTCGACGATTATTTTGAAATATATAAATTACTCAAAACTTTTTCTACTCCTAATTAAGTACCAATAAATTAGGATCACATTTTGTTATTTAACGGGACGTGGTACGATTTGCAAAAAAATCTTTTGTTTAATGTTTTTCGCAACTTTATTGATTGCCCCTGGTGTATATGCACTATGTATAACTGTTTTTGTGCTCAACATATAAAAAAATGGCTAACCATTTAACCATTTTTAATGGCTAACCATTTAAAAGTTAATGGCTAACCATTTAACTTTTTAAGGAAATTAAACATTTGTTAAGTGATTTTAAAATGCCACTTCTACAAAAATTGACGCACACACATAAAATTTTATTTGCCAGTGCGTCGAATTATAAATTTATGTATCAAAAGTTGGTATAGGAATTTTATAACATGATTGATATCCACAAAATGTTCTTTTTTTATGAATGTTTATTATAAAGTCACTGAAATAAGTATAAATTCTTAATTCAACAACATTTTAAAAAATAATCACTGTTTTAAAAATAGGTGCTAACTTTTTCTGCATGTAGTAACCCTGCAGTTCTCGAGCAGGCAATGTCATGCCTATCACCCTTTTTTTCAATGATCCTTTCATACTTTCTTTGAAAAACAGATGCTTCCTCGTGTAGCTGACTTTGAGGTCATATTCTTGAAGAGATCGTAGCCTGTGGGCTAATTCTAAAAATAGATCTTTTGATAACCCTTCCTCGGACGTACATTACCCTGTTCATGTGTGTGTGTATTTCTGTTACAATTCTGAATACCAGAGTTCAATTTAAAATATTTCTTTCGCTCTGACACTGTATTATGGTTATGATGGAGAGATGCTAAATTTATATATATAAAAGGTACACAGCATTTAACAGGTACAGTACTACAGTATTTTTGGATAAAGGAAGTTTCTGAGCTAATGATGAAGAATATAATATCAACTGTGATTTCTCTTAAGCAATTGATTCAGATGTAAAAGAGGAAGATACAGTTGAAAAATAATTGCTTTATAGGGAGAGACAAGGAAAGAGTTTGGAATTAAGTAATTTAAAAGCAGATAATTGGTATACATCTTATTCCCATCCAGAGAAAACTTTCAGTAACCAGAAATATTAAAAAAAAGAGAGATTCGACCAAGATTTTGGAATTTAACAAATGGAGATGTTACCAAATAGAAAGTTTGACTAAAAAATAGAAAAATGTAAGAACCAGAAAGTTTCCATGAAATTTAAAAGAAAATTACGATTCGGTGGAGATATCGCACCCACCTGCGACGAATTTCGAAGGAGCTAAACGAGTATATAAATAATCTAATGATTGTTTTAATGAAAAGAAAAAAAGAAAAAACAACTAAGCATACGAGTCCTAAGTCTGATGAATATGTAGTATTTACTTTTTTTTACCTTTCAATACAGATTTTATAGTAGAAACAGAATGTACACTCCTCTGGTGTAGCCAGTCCTCATGGGACCATGAATTCAAATTCCTTGGGAGCTTTTAGGAGGAGGGAGGCTTTACATTTTGCTATGTTCTACTTACACATTTTAGGGCCCTTGACGCTACGTGGCCCCGTATTATTGATACGGCTCATAATGCGGTAGCTACGCCCCTGGTAAACACTCTTGGGTATGAGATACCCTGCGTGTATTATTCTATTCGTTTTTTCGCATGAACAATGCTGAGTTAACAGCAATAGTTAGAAAAAATATCAAAGCATTTGGTGCAATATAAAAAAGCTTTAGCTGTTTAAATGAAGATAAAATAGTTATTTTTCTTTCACTCTGAGACAAATCAATGTAAAGTTTTTATTTCTCATTGGGATGTAAATAAATGCAAACATAAAATTGTCACACACACACACACACACACACATATATATATATATATATATATATATATATATATATATATATATATATATTAAAAAATTAGCGCTTTCAAACTTTGTTACAGTGAACGTTTCTCTATTTGTATGTAGAATAATGAAAAATTAAAATAGAGTCTCCTTCAGTGTAGCTGTTCATATTTTTAAAGTGTTTTATTTGTTAAATATGCATAAATATTTGTATACTTTTTCCATCAGGATAATTAATGAGTCACTGTATCTGTAACGATTAGTAATGTTACATTTCAATGCAATCACAAAAATGATTTTAAGTACCACATCTCCAAAATAATCCACAATAAATGTACACAACTTTGCCTACAAACACCAGTTAATAATATAAAATTCAATGCCATATTTTAATACCATGGATTACATAATTATGAAAAATAATAATTGATTATTAAGCTGCGTACTTCAAGTCAAGGATTCTTTTAATTGTAATTCCTTCAGATCTACATACATTCTAAAACAGGATGCAAGATATTCATTTAGAACTTCACTATTTTATCAGAGCCTAAAAATACACTTATCAGAAAAATGCAAAAAGGGAAAAATCGTATGAATTGTGTTATCAAAATAATTATACTTTTAAAATAAATAAAATGTCGATAATATGAATACTTATTTATGTATAAAAATTTATTAATTGAGAATTACAGAAAATACTCAACTCCTCTTCAATGAATTTCAACTTAGTTATAAAAATGATGTTATATTATATTGAAAGAAGAAAATTTTTATTAAATTTGTTAAAAAATAAATATTACTAAGATACAAAAAATATAAAATAATTCTTATACTAGGGTTTTATTTTAATATTTTTTTTCTTGCAATAATTTCAAGATGGATTGTATTGTAATTTTATATATTTTAAATATGAACTAGTTTTGATCAAAGTAAAAATATTTCAAGTGAAAGCTATTTCAAATAAAAGGGAGTGTTCAAAATTTATCTCTGAATTTTGAAAATGTTGACGATTAAAATGATACGAAATGCACAAATTTTAATATCCGTCAGCTGTCTTTTGTTTTAGGAAGAAAAAAAGGACATCGAATTCAACGTGTGTGAATGAAATTTCTTTCATAATAAAACACATTTCTAAACTGAAAAGATAAAAAATAAGAAATGTTATCAATATTAAATATTAGAATAACACTTTTAATTTTTCTTAACAGAGGATAAATAAAAAAAATTAGAATTATCATAGGAAAATTACTTAAAACAACATAGTTGAAGAGCCTGAAAAACCTTCACATCCGAATAAATTTTCGCGTTTTTACTTTTTTTATAACATAAATACAAGTTTCATGAATAATATAAGCATCTAATATGTAAAATGAAAGTATATTTAAATGGTTTATTTAAACAAATCACTAAGAATGGGGGTATTGATTAATAAAATTTTAAAAAAGCATTAGAAATGCAAATGTTACGAAAATACAAGCTTGGAAAAATATTTCCATCAGAACTACATAGAAATGCAAATCTGAAGTACATATATTTCTTTTAGAATTAGATGTATTCATATATTATTACAAGTATGCTTTTTTACCTTTATTCCTCTTTGGTACAATTATAGATCAAGCACTCCTTTTTTTCTCAAAAGCTTATGTTTTTTAAATAATTTTCACATGTGCCTTTTTAACTTTGTCTCAAAGGCTGAACATATAAACGATTTTCAAATAAATAAAATTCTTTTAAATTAAAACGAAATAATTCGATACTTTTACACATTATTTATAAAGGAATGTGGCTTCAAAAAAGTGTAATTTTTTTAAATATAACTATTTAAAAATTATAAGTATATGAAAATTGTTAGACATTTAAAAAAAATCGATCCAATTTTTTTATGATCTCCTTTGTGTTTTTTTCCAATCCCGTTCCATGATCTCAATGAAAGTAAGCACACCGATTCGAACCCGATCTTTTGAGTTTCGTGATTTGAGGTTGGCAGCAACTGCCATGCAAATCGAGCGAGTATTTAAACTCGGCTCATGTTAGTTTTTAAGAAAGGAAGGAGAAACGGAGATATAAGAAGTATGTGAGTGGTTTAACTCTAAGAGGGAGAAAGGCTGGTTGGCAATGCAACTGCAGGTTGCATCACCATTTTAGATTAGAGATTAGTTTTACAATATTAGAAGACGGTTCGAATCGAATGTCTCTGGTAATGTTGCTTTTTGAACTTATTTTTATCGCTCCAGTAACGAGCAAAGTGACTTTATGATTGATTATTAAAGGCCAATTTTTAAGAAACTGTTTTCGTCTTCATGCCTCCTCGACATAAATTTCACTGCTAGCTTTGGCAAAAATTTAAATTAGTTTACCAATAAGTGTAACAAATTTGGTTATGGGCCCAGTAAATGTACTGTGTCGAGACAGGCTAAGCAGTTGAACCAGTCCATGTACTGTGTCGAGGCAGGCTAAGCAGTTAAAACCAGGCCATGAACTTGTCTATTTAAATACTGTTCCAGTCTAGAACTATTTGTTATGAACTCTGTTGCTAGTACGCTAAATCGAGTAACAGGTATGGAGTTTAACAACCATATATCAGTGTTGACTCAAAACAACTGAACACGTGGAAGCATGATATGTAAGTACTCTTAATGCATTATGGTTGCTGGCAGTTTATAATACAGACCAAGTCAGAGCAACCTGATGAAGAGGCAACATACCAGGAAATATTAGATCTACAACTTCGTAAGGATAGATGTTATACGTTGATCTATACTAACATCAGTTCAGATTTGAAAAATCTGATAACGGAAATAACTGACGGAGTAGCGACATGGAAGATATTAAAAGATCACTTCGAACCAGTCACAAGAGCAAGGGTAATTCAACTATTAGATCAATTTTTTGGAACAAAAATACCAACCAGGGAAGATGTTGGAATCTTCATATCTCGTGTAAAGACAGCGGCACCAGACTACAAGAAGCCCGGGTCATAAATTGGATGACCTGTACATAGGATTTCAATTAATGGGGTGGCTTCCTCAGAATTCCAGTCTACCGTGCAACAAATCTACAGATGGAATGAAGAGGACTTCAGAGTTGTCAAAATTGAAGCAGAGCTGATATTAGAAGCCAATCGTCTTCAGTTGATGAAACAAGATTTGGAGAAAGCGGAGAATGCTTACTTGAGCAGTTTCACTCGAAGAAGTCGAAGACGTTACCTGGTGCTACGGCTGCAGCTCATGGAGATCCAAATGGCAAGAATGATTACCAAAAGAAAGGTGATAAGGTATTTAACTGTAAAACTATTAAAAATGTTAAACAATCTATTAAAACTATAGGTCCGTGTTATGTATGTAATAAGTACGGACATATTAAAAAACTGTAAAAAGAGAAAAAGTCTCTACAAAAATCTCCCTCCAACTGTAAATGAAACTTTTAACACAGAGTTTGATAAAGGTGTTTGGGTAATAGATACTGCTGCCACGAGTCATTTTTGTAATGACAATAATTTATTTTTTAGATCTTAAACCGATAACTAACATGAAAATGTCGTTAGCAACGGAGGATAAAAGTTGTCCCGTAGAAGGAATCGGTACACTTAGATTTCGGGTAAAATATAAGGGGAGTTTTCATGAAATAACTTTGACTGATGTATTATTTAATCCTAAGTTGAGGAGAAATTTATTATCCGGTTCCAGATTAGAAAGTAAAGGTGCGCATTTTGTGGGTACTAAAGGTAAAATTAATGTTTTTAATAAAGACTGGATAAAAATTGTTCTCGGCGACACGCCATGAACATTTGTATTTTTTTAAGCCAGATCATTATATTATACCAAAAAGAGTAAAGAAATTAGTTTTTTTAGTGATGTAACCGCTAAAACAAAAACGGATCAATAGAAATATGGCATCGACGCTTTTGTCATGTTAATAACGATTACTTGGTAAAAACTAGTAAAAATGATAGTGTAAAAGGTCTCCCACGCTTAACTGATAATGGTAAGACTCATTGTATACCGTGTAAATTAGCAAAGTCCAAGAGAGTTTCATTCAAAAAAGATGGGGGCCGTAAAGATCAAAACGTCCATTGGAATTGTTGCATATGGACCTCTGTGGTCCAATGCCAACTGAAAGCCAAGGCGGTAATAAATATTTCTTGAGTATAATTGACGATTATTCAAGAAAAGTGACTGTATTTCCCATCCGAAATAAATCTGACGTATTTCATACGTTTATAAGATTTCAGAAACGAGCAGAACGTTTTCTAAGTAAAAAAGGTAATAGCAGTTAGAACTGATGGCGGACTAGAATTTTGTAATAAAGATATGGATAATTTCTTGACAGAACTGGGTATAAAGCATGAGGTAACAAATTCATATACTCCAGAAATGAATGGGATCGCGGAGAGATTCAATTTAACCGTTCTAGATGGCATCAAAACATTGCTTAAGTCTAGTGAAGTTCCCCATAAGTTTTGGGGAGAAGCATTACTTTTTGTTTCACTTATGCGTGGAATCGAATTTGTCACAAAGACAGTAACAAAACGCCTTTCGAAAAATATTCAGGTAGAAAACCATCGGTATTGCATCTAAAACCTTTTTTTGAATGTTTGGCATACGCTGGTGTGCCAAAACAAATTAGAAAAAATTCGATATGCGAAAATGGGAATTATGATGGGATACGCACAACGTACTAAGGGTTATAGAATATGGTTGATAGATGAAAATAAATTAGTCGAGACTATTAATGTAAGATTCGATGAAAATAAGAGGGGAATTAATTTTAGACAAAAAGTTAATTGTAACCTTGGATATAATTCAAACCTTCCTGATTATTATGATGATGAGGATGATTCTGATAGAGTAAAAGATTCATTAACGAGTCGTTTAGTTTCAAAGACAAGTACGGAAACGCCCTCAACATCTGAAAAACCAGATGTATCTTCCGATAATCATAGCTTGATCCCATGTACAGAGGTTAAGTGGATTCGAAATATAGGTAGGAAAGTAACTGGATCTAACGTATATTATAGTATAGAAGGGGAAGCAACCCGATTGAAATCTTTTAACGAAATAGAGAGATACTGTAAGAGGCATAATATTGAGTATGATCCTAGTTTATTTAATTTTAGAAAAGATAATACCGAATCCCAGGGATTTTCAGATTTGTCAGAGCAACAAGAAGCTCTTATGGTTGAAGTAACTATTCCTAACTGTTACAAACAGGCGATAAGATCCAGAGACGCATCTAAATGGCATGATGCAATAGATAAAGAAATTAACGTAATAATGGAACGTAAAGTTTGGGATTTAGTTGATCATCCGGATAATATAAAAATTTTAGAAAACCGTTGGGTTTATACCATTAAATATGATGAAAATAATAAAATTGTTAGATACAAGGCCCGCTTAGTTGCGCGAGGTAACACACAATTACGAGGTGAGTCATTTTGACGAGGTATTTCAAGAATACCAATTAGAACTTTCAAAAGTTAAATCATTAAAACTAAGATGTTATTCAGACTCGGATTTTGCTACAAATAGGAATGATCGAGTGTCGATGGGAGGGTTCATAACTTTTATAGACGAAACTCCAATTTCATAGCGAACTTTCAAGCAAAAATCCGTTAGTCTGTCGACCATGGAAGCTGAGTATGTTAGTTTAACAGAAGCAGCTAAGGAATTCATTTGGCTAAAGAATGTAATTGATAATAAAAGTTTAAATTTGGAATTAAGTGAAAATGTAATGTTTTGTGATAATGAAGCTGCTATAAGTTTTTCAAAGTCACCGGTAGAAAATTGTAGAACAAAACATATCGATGTTCATTATCATTTTCTAAGGAATTTGATATACGACAAGGTTTTCCAAATTAAATATATAGGTACCAAAAAATAATTTGGCGGACATTTTTACCAAACCCATGGTAAAGGAAAAATTGTTAGAATTTTTGTAGAAAATTATTTCTTTTTTAGAGAATAAGACTTTGTTTCTTTAAGATTAAAAATATTAGTTTGTTTATTACAATAAAGATTGTGAATAAAATGTATTTTTTTGTGTTAAATTGTATAACATGTGATTATAGATTAAAATTAATTTACTGACTTGTAAGAGATAATGGTACGAGAGATTGGAAAAAGGGGGCCGATTGTTAGACATTTAAAAAAATCGGATCCAAATTTTTATGATCTCCTTGTGTTGTTTTTCCAATCCCGTTCCATGATCTCAATGAAAGTAAGCACACCGATTCGAACCCGATCTTTTTGAGTTTCGTGATTTGAGGTTGGCAGCAACTGCCATGCAAATCGAGCGAGTATTTAAACTCGGCTCATGTTAGTTTTTAAGAAAGGAAGGAGAAACGGAGATATAAGAAGTATGTGAGTGGTTTAACTCTAAGAGGGAGAAAGGCTGGTTGGCAATGCAACTGCAGGTTGCATCACCATTTTAGATTAGAGATTAGTTTTACAATATTAGAAGACGGTTCGAATCGAATGTCTCTGGTAATGTTGCTTTTTGAACTTATTTTTTATCGCTCCAGTAACGAGCAAAGTGACTTTATGATTGATTATTAAAGGCCAATTTTTAAGAAACTGTTTTTCGTCTTCATGCCTCCTCGACACATAAATTTCACTGCTAGCTTTGCAAAAATTTAAATTAATTTACCAATAAGTGTAACAAAAATAAGAAACATTTCCGTAAGAAATATTAAGTTTTACGTTTTGCGCATGATATTGTCTAAAATGCTATCTCTAACTACTAGCTGTTAGTAGATTTATAAGGTTAAATGTATCATTATTACACTGTAGCTATTTTTATATAAATAGAATAACAAATTTATTTTTTAAAAAATAAAACAAAACAATTGCATTAAAATTTTCTTTTAAATTTTAATGTTTTTCAAACATTGTGAAACAAAAAAGATATATTATACTAACATTAAGTAGGGTTTAAACAGTATGATACATTTTATTATTCCACAATGTTTTATAGATCGAAGGCTACCATTTTAGAAAAAAGCATGCGCGGCGTAAAAATTACTTAATATTTATTAAAGTAATGTTTATTATTTTCATGTGCTTATTATTTTTGAAAATATGATTATATTTTAAATATTTTTTACTTGTTTGAAATTTCATTCCTTTGTAAATAATGTGTAAAAGATTCGAATTATTTAGTTTTAGTTTCAAAGAATTATAACTATTTGAAAATTGTTTATATTTCCAGCCTCCAGACAAAATTAACACTTCTGAGAGCGTTAGCACCTGAATTTAGTTTATAGAATCAAGATTCATTTCTAGAACAGATTTTCTCTGTCATATTTAAAATTTGAATATTTCATCGATACATTATTCCATCTGCAAGAAATTCAAAAGCTTCCCCCCTTTCTCAAGCACCATGTTGATATCCCATTTGTTGACACACTTGCACATAAATTACGATAAGTTAAGGTAAAAAAAGACATATATTGTCAAGGAATAACTTCCGAACGCAGACAAAATTATATGGATTGGTGTCCTCTTTTACGGAAAAAAAATGAAAACGCTTCTAGCAATTTTATTTTTATAGCTGTCATTTCCTCTACCCGTCCCCGACGAAATTACCATCCGGGAGTCGAATTCGGGTCAAAGATTTATTTCGCATTTGACACGTTCAAGACATTTGCGTTGAATGTTCTCGAACTTATGTGTTTGTGATTTCCGTAAGAAGAAGAGACTCTGTTATACTTATGGTTTCTTTTTACTCCCTCAAGCGACTGGAGGAGAGTGGGAGATATTGATTTGAAAGATATTCTTCTTCATGTTACATCTGAGGAGAACTTGCATTGCCTTTTGAAAATATAGCATACAAAGATGTCATTTATAGTTTACCAAATATTTTTTTCGCGTTGAGTGTGTTTTGACGGCCTTTCCTTACATAGAAGCTAATTTAGCCAATGAGCTGTATGTATGGGATGCATTATACCGCATAAACATTTCTGTTAAAACAGTGTTTCTCAAACCGTGGGACGCCCCCAGGGCGACGCGAGCGTATCGGAAAGTCGAAAGTAAAAGATTATTTAAAAAATTATCAATTTACTAAAAGGAAACAAAATGCATTCTGACATAATAAAAAAATACACATTGACATAATTAAAAAATACACATTTACTCTGATATAGTATGCTTACAAATGTATCAGTACGGCACAATATATTTGATACTAATTATCAATACTAAGTTAAGAACCAGTTTAATAATTACTAGTTATTGTTCAATGGGCTTATCATACACAACATTTAATAGTTATCTTAATACTTCGTAGGGCTTAAAATTAGGGTCGTATTACAGTTTAGCGTGAAAATATTATACATTATTACTGCATTCAACACATTATTATTCTATGGGGAAGGTGGCGTGACGAAAATTCTGATTGAAAATTGGGTCGCGAATAAGTAAAGTTTGAGAAGCACTGTGTTAAAATTATTACCTATGTATTTCGAATGAAAAACTCCATTAATGTGGTAACTTCTAATATTTTAATATAAGAATTTTGAAAAACATTAAAAAAATTTGCTTAGGAACATTTTTTAAGGTAAGTGATTGATAAAAATATCAAATCTTAACCATTTAAGGCAGTGCTTCTCGAACTTTCAATACTTGCAATACCCAATTTTCAATCATCATTTTCATCGCACCCCCATACAATAAAAATGTATTGAATGCAGCGAAAATATACTTTTTAACGTAATACTATGTAATACGACTTTAATTATAAGCCATACAAATTATCAAGATAAGTATTAAATTTTGTATATGAAAAGCCTACGGGATGCACTAGTAATTCTTAAGTTTTGTTTTTAATTTAGAATTGAATAATTATCAAAAACATTGTGCAGTACTTATACCTTTATCAGGTATAAGTACCTTTTATTCCTGATGTTTTTCAGTGAAATAAAACCTATTTTAAATCGTTTATTTTTGTCTTTTCAGTATGTCCCGCACCCCTTCTAGGGACATTCCCCCTGGAAACACGCCTCGGAGTTTGAGAAACATTGATTTAAAGAACACTATTTTGATAATGAATATCTGAAAAGAAATATGAGAAGAAAATATTAAAACACAGAAAGAAAAATTAAGTAACGTAGTGACCCTTTTCCCGAAAGTCACAACTAGGCATTGCAATATCGGACTAAAATTGAATACTGGTATTCGATATTTTTTAGATTCTAATACCGGGATACCGGTTTTAATACCGGTAGTAAAAATTTCAAAAAGAGGAAGGAAACACGTGTGCTTATTTCTTTATTTGCCATTTTTATATTAGAGAATGTAAATATCAGAAAAAATGTGTAACTTATAAATTATAACAGTATATACAAAATCAAAAAAAAAGTAAAGGAACATCTTATTTATTTAAATCACAAAAAAAGTGCACAAATATCACTATTTAGTCTATTCTGCAGTTTTCGTCATATAAATATTGAAACCAAATCGAAGTATTATCTACTTATTCCCTTATGTTCTTTAAAGTTATTCTTATTTATTATTATGTGTTATTATTTGTGAGTATATATATATATTATAAATTCGAAAATATTTTGAACATATTGAAGAGTATGATATACAAACAGAATGTGAATTACAAACTCTGCAATTTAAAAAATATTGAAATATTACGCACTTCCTTCACAACTATAACCTTGTTTTCACAGATACGAATATCAGACTACGAATCCTGCTCGTCTGCAGTATTCCTCTGAACCGTAATAGGATAGTTTGGGCCCACCTCCTTGGATGATTCACATATTTTACCACCTATTTTAATTGTATAATGCAAATTTGTATTCAAAGTCTAATTAATTTCACCCGTTAGGAAGACATATAAAAACAAAAAGTATACTGTTTTGCTATATTCGCAATCATTGAACTTATAGTGGAGAAGATTTTAAAAATTTCTAGTAAATACCGAAAAACTGGTATTTAAACTTGTGAATACCGGTATTACAAAATTGTACAAATAGCTTCAAATACGGATACCCGGTATCCCGCTATTCCTGTATTCCAATCCATAGTCACAACCAACTGAGGACAAGAATAAAATGGCTTAAGGTATCCAACTACGTTCGGAACCATGATTTTAAAAAAACGCATAAATGGATAGTTTTAATGATATTTAGTGTCACTTAGATTAGAATACATTCATAAAATTGTTTTAAGGAGAGAGAGAGAGAGTTTGGCAAAAAAAAATTATTTAAATATAACATTTTGGAAAAAAATTAACTTAGAATAATCTTTTTACAAAACGTTCTCCTTTTGTAAAAAATGGTTCTAATATAATAATATTTTGCCTGTACATAGCTCAGACCTCTCTACAGAGGCTCAACAAGAATTTTTCGAAAGCTCACACTATGTTCAGAGTTACCACCAATTGAAATAATTATTGGCGTTTTCTTCTTAAAATTGCTCCCCTCTGTTTTCGTAAACTATATAAATATAAACCCACTTCTAAGTTATATATTTCAAAAATTCTACTTGAGCCTCTGTAGAGAGGTTTGAGCTGCATATACAGGCAAAACTTAATTCTAATACAAGCATTTCTTACAAAAGGAGGACATTTGGAAAAAATATTATTCTAATTTAATGTTTTGCCAAAATATTGTAATAAAATAAACTTTTTTTTGTCAAAATGTCCTTAAAACAATTTAATGCATATATTGTAACCTAAGTGACACTAAATATCATGAAAATTATCCATTTATGAGCTTTGAAAAATCACGATTCCGAACGTAGTTGGATACCTTAACAATTGACTTGAATAGGGATTTCTTTTCGTCTCAGTCGTCTAAAGCTTGCACGGAATGGCTGCTGACCCACTGGTTGGCGGTTCAAATAAATTCCAAATAAGGTCAACAGCTTGTTGCCTTTGTAATATTCAATTAAGAAAACATGAAACTCAGTTTCAACTACCATATATTTCGGCTTATAACGCACACCTACACTTTTAAACTCCCGTTTTGGAAGTTTTAAAGGCATATTCGTTGTATAAACCGAACTTTTTTTTTTACGAAGTAACCTGAAATCTACTGTTCCGAACTCGTATCTGTTGTAGTCGAGAAATAGTTTGTGAATGGTTGATAAAAGCATGGAATGAAATTAAATCTGACAGAATTAAGAAGTCGCTTGAAAAATGGGTACTTACGTATTATATCATTAACCGATTTCGCCAAATAAGATAACGTCGCCAATTCAAAAGATTTTGCCAAATGCAGTCATGGTATTTTCTGTTTTGTAACATGCAAGGGAAGGATTTTTCACGAATGCATACATTTTGAGGCATTTAGTGCCGTCTTTTGATTTGAAAACGTTCCAAAAAATGCAGTACATCTGACAATCTAGATGGATGGTTTTTATTTATGGATTAGAGCAAAGGCGCACAGAAGGGGAGGGTCCTTGGGGTCCGGACCCCAACAAAGTTCCCTTTTTTCAGTGATTATAATTCTAAGTACATAGTACGGAAGTCGAAAATTTAATTAAATATTTGTTATTAAAGATTAATTTTATTAATTAATGCCAATTACTTATTCAATAGTTAGTTTTCTAATGCGTTTTGTTCACGAAAATTGACAAAATCAAAAGGAGCATGATACAAGGATGGTGAACTTTCGACCCCGGACTCTCCCCTCCCCCTCTGAAAATTCCTGTGTGCGCTACTGGATCAGAGGAGTAATAGTGATGGCGAAAATAAAACAGAAAACGATTGTATGCATGATATATTGTCACGGAGTTTCGAAAGAAGTACACAAAGTTCAATTAAACAAACAATTAGATTTTTATTCTAACGCTGGAAGCTCGATACAACACTGGACTAAGAACATGCCCAACTGGCGATGAACTCTGCTTTTATACACTTCAATATTCGAGAAATACCCAGTATGCACTCTAAAGAATGATCTGGATTCATCTAAAACTTAGAGAAACAATACATTAAAAACGAGAACAAAATTCAGTCTTTGGATAAATCTGCCGGGGCCGGGATTCGAACCCGAGACCTGAGGGAAGTTCAGTCCAACGCTCTGCCAACTCGGCTATCGGGACCTGTAGCAAATTATGCGTGCGGCATTGCTCCCCTCGACAAAGAAGACAGCACCCCGCTGTCACTTTGTTCAAGGGTCTTTATTCTGGAACGAGTGATGGGTCCTTTGTATGATTTTTTGGGAGGAATATCCTCGGTTTCGATTTGCTCGGCGGGATCATGGTACGGTTTCATACGCAGTACATGGACAACTTCTCTTAGTTTTCTTTTTTCGTGAAGCAGGATCAAAATCTTGTACTGCGTAAGTCACGGCTGATAAACGGCGTAGCACCTGATACGGTCCGAAATCTTCTTAAGAGTTTTTCGGAGAGACCGACTTTTCTCACTGGAGCAATAAACCCAGGCATGAGATTCCGGGAGCGTAGGAGCCCATTGGTGTTTGGAATCGTAACGTTGACGATCTTTGTCTTGAGCTCTCAGAGTGTGCACTCGGGCTAGCTGTCGTGACATTCTTCCGCCTCTGGCTGCTATCTGGTGGATGCCATTGTCATCAAAATCGTTAGGACAGAATGGTAGCATTTGTATCTAAGCGTCGTTTCCGCTTCAATGATCATGAAGTAAATAGAACGGCGTAAAACCTGTGGTCTCCGTTTAGCGGCAATATGCTTAGTTACAAATGCAGAATTTTCATCCCAATTTTTCCGCTCTACATCCACATACATTGACAACACGTCGGCCAAGGTCTTATTGAAGCGCCTCCGTCAGTCCATTTGTTTGGGGGATGATACGCCGCCAGAAACGATCAACGTTACACAAGCTTTCCATCTAAGATGGAAACAAGTCTGATCGAAAGACGGCTCCACGATCTGTGATACTACTGAGGAGCTCCATGCCTGAGGACAATTTCTTCAAGCAAGAACTTCGCTATTTCCTCGTCGACTTCGGCTGTTGGCAAGGCTTTTGTTATTGCATATCGTGTTGAGTAATCCGCAGACTATTATCCATTTGTTCCCATGAGAAGCAGACTTTGGAAATTCCAAGGAGATCAATTCCAATGCGATGGAAAGGAGCTGTAGCTGGAGGATGGGAACTAAACGTCCAGGTGGTCGTTGAGGAACGGATTTTTCCTTTGGCACTCCCGACAATGCATGACATACACCAGGAACGACATTTCGGTACAGATTCCCCGGCCAGTAAAATTCCCACAAACCCTGTCATAAAAAAAGCTTTCGCTAGGAACCAAGGCAAACTCTGCGGTGGGGGGCGTCATGAAAGTGCCTTTAGTATGTCTGCTCGTAGATGTTTAGAATGACTGGTAACCACAACTTTCCATCTGATCAAAATTCTTCCTGCAAATGATTTCGTCGATGAATCTGAATTTTCGTTTTTTGGATGAGTTGCTCAAAGTTTTTTTAATTTCGCAAGCAGTCTTGATCTTTTTTCTGTTCCATCGCAAGGTTCATACGCGTCGACTGCTAAAAATTTATGTCTGGTGTTTCCGCTTCCTTCTCTCCACCGGATCTTCTGCGTTATTAACG